>OY744610.1:19358512-19821012 GCA_963556255.1 Allolobophora icterica
ATAACACAAATTAATCTATAATTAAACTGCAAGGAAATTGAAATCCTGGGTTCTTTTGGTCTTGTCAGCTAAGCAGTCACTAATTGTTCACTGATTAAAATTTATTCTGTTAGCACTTTAACGATGAGCTGCATTGGTTTCCCAGTCACTTTTAAAGTGTTAAAGACAGCTATAATTTCATACCAAAGCAATTTAAGAGGTTGAAAATGTCCGTTGGTGTAATTTCACAATTTACCCTGGTTAGTGTTTCCTGAAGTAGAGCAAACTTAGCTTGCAATTCTAATTAAAAATTGCGAAAGGCTAATTTATTTTTGTTTTCGATCTGGATATTGACCTGATTATAGCTTGGTTTGGTGCGCCAGCGGCTAATAATATCTTCCGCGATAGAAGTTATTACTTACAATTGTAATTACACCATAGAACATTCAACCTCTTAACTTGCTTTGACATTCATTTACCAATCTCGATTTTACAAAGATCTAAGTTAGCTCTAGCTTATCTGGCATTCTATCATTGGCCACCCATCAAAGTACTGGCTTTTGTTGGTTAACTTCACTGTTGTACTGTCAGATTCGTAGTAATTGTAATTGTAATCGCCACTAATCTTAGCTGATTCACGCCACTAATCTTAGATGATTTGTGCCACTGAGCTTAGGTGAATCAAGCCAATGATTTTAGATGATTAATGCCACTGATCTTATATTGTTCAAGCCAATGATCTTACATGATTAAAGCCACTGATCTTTTATGGTTCAAGCCACTGATATTAGATGAATCAAGCCAGCCACTGATCTTAGATGAATCAAGCCAGTTACTAGTTACTAATTTTAGATCATTCAAGTCTTACTTGTACGTCTACCTTTCTCAGTAACCCTGCGTGATGATCGAACGAATGTATGGACATAATAATTTTATTTTGATGTGTTAACCTTCATTCAGACTGACATCTTCAGGTCAACACAGTGTGATTCTCGTTAACGTCAACGATAACGAAAATGTTCGTTAACGAACAAAAAATGATTTCGTTAACGATAACTATAACTATAACTAAAAAATATCATTAACTATAACTATAACGAAAATAACACTAACGAAAATTCATCGCTATTTTCGTTAATGAAATAAAAATTGCAAAATAGATAAACATGAAAACGTGAATATCTTCCTTGTTCTAAATTATCCTGTTTATTGTTCCCAGATAAAATGAGAAAATTTGCTGCATATTCTCTTTGCGAATATCCTGCTATGGTTCTTTTCGAAAATCTAATATTTCAAGTATATTTTTGATTTAAAGATAATTTGTTTCTTTCGCTTGTTAATAAAATTATTAAAATATCTGAATAATAATTGGGAGCATTTTGTTTTTTCGGCAATTTCAGCTTTTTACATTTGTTAGAGTCATAGAAATTTTCTGGAGTTGGGATAATTTTCTTTGACATAGGCTACTTTGTTAGGGGTCCTTGAATGTTTGACAGTTGTTGACAAGGGGGAAAAGATCAAAAACTGCTTAAAATTTGCTGACATAATTATTCGATGACCTCATAGGGACCAGGCGGAGCGCCATTGGGGCCAGTTGTAACTATGTATTAATAAAATTAACTAAAATAAAAGTCCAGTAACTATAACTAAAAAATAGTTCTAACTATAACTGTAACTATAACTAAAATGAAAAAACATTAACTATAACTGTAACTATAACTAAAAAATAATACTAACTATAACTGTAACTATAACTAAAATGAAAAACCATTAACTATAACTGTAACTAAAATAAAATCTGTAAGGAGAATCACACTGGGTCAACAGACCGTTCACCTTTCTTCTCACGTCGAACTTTAATAGAAAATTTTGGAGAGAATATTAATATGCATAAGATATTGAAATATTTTCAGTCAACCATTTGTTACTAATCTACAGGTCCATATGAGCAACTCAAGCTTGTATTAGGCGTACAGTATTTTCAAGAAAACAACGCAGTCACTTTCTGCGGATCAATGCGAAGAAAAGCCGTTTAATTTAATGAACGGTTATATACAATTGTAGCCTTACATTTATAATGCGCTACTTCCATCTATGGCAACCAATAGCGATTTACAGTCAGCGAAACAAGCGAATCTTAAGCCTTTGTCTGAACACTTCAGCGTTGACCCTTTCCTGCGGGCAGCGTCGGTTTAACCGGGGTGCTAAGGGGACTAGCTGGAATGTTAGCCCCCTCGTTTTCCTTAGCCCCTACACACACCTTAACCTCCCAAGTTTAACGTTTAATTAGCAAATACATTGCCCACAATGTTGGTCTGTAACAGAGCCTCCTAATGCTTAATTCTCATTGTCAGAATCATTCCTTACACTCGCTAGGGGGCGACTGTAAAATGAGCAGTAGGACAGATTGCAAATGGATCCAAATGGCAACCGCAGTGACATGAGACTCGCGTAAACAGTGCGGCATAATATTTACAGAAGATGTCAAAACTTAGCATTTTATAGTTGTAATTGTAATCGAGAATTTATATAGCGATACTCGAAGTCACTATCACACTAATTGGCTTAAGGTTCTTATTGATAGTCGAAGAGGAGAATCAAAGTTGTAGTTGATCTAAGCATAAGATATGCGATTAAAGAATATAGCCCAAGTCTTTGTAAACGGTAGACAATAAAACGTTTTACTCTAATACACTGATGCCCTAATCCTGCGTCATAATACTTACATGTAGATTGATACAAACTCGATACATGTTTTTGCCACAGATATCAAATTATCAGTATGTACCATGTGTCAGATGTAGTATTACTACTATTGTAGACTAGTTACCTTTAACGAAGACAGCGACAACAAGCATCACAATAACGATAAATGCCCCAAACGCTATGAGAACTACTGGAAGAGTGCGAGCATCTGAAATAAATACCGTTCAGTTTATCAGCATATATCGCCTATAATTGTAACAACTACTGATTCATTTAGATGATTTTCCTATTTTACTTAATCTATTAACACCTTAGCGATGTCGCCTTTAGTAAATATAGGATGTAATTAATGATTGTCAGATTATAATCAAACTACTTTATTATAAAAAAAGACACTGGATGCACGAAATGCATTATTAACGTTTGAATTGTTAGTTTGTTTTGAATGGTTGAGAAAGCGGAAGTGAAGTTTATTTCAACTGCCAATCCTTCGCTTTCCTATAATTAAGATTTGCGGAAGATCATCCAAACTAAACGCATATCATATTAATTATCAATTGTTTTATCTTTTGGCTAGATAAATATTGGCAAACATCGCGATAATTATGAAAAGCAAACTAAATAAGAAATTAGGATTTTTCTGCCTCAATATAACAGATAACCAGACCTCTTAATGTGATGTTGACACTGACATTCGCTGTCAGTGTGTATCCCATGACTATGTTCTCGGCTATACATCGGTAGGTGAAAGTCTGTGCATGCACTGTTGTGTCATCTAAAGTTAGGATATGTCCCTTGATGACACGATCTGCCGCCATGTCTCTCCATTCGTGTTTTGGGGTTGGGTTTCCATCAGAAGAACAGGCAAGACGATCTCCCATTTTATAAGACTCCTGTAGAGGTGCAATGGACAGATATCTTGGTCCGTCTAAACATTCACAACAGAATTTGCTTTATAGTTGCAAAAATTTCATTAGGAGATTTTGTTTTTGTAACATTCGTAACTGTCATAGTGGGTTCTATAAAAGCTTTGGCACATTGGATGACTAACGCTGACCACTTCTGTGAAGGTAGCAATATTTAGGCCTTTAAGAGAGACAAGTAAAACTCGACAGTTTGACAGGAAAAACAAATTTTTACACTTGATTTTGAATACATAGGCGAAACTGTAACAAAGCATAAAGGAATTTTGCAAAACTACTTACATAAGATGTTAATCGTCATTTTGCACTGATGTGTGTAGTCAGGGACATTAGTAGCTGGAATTCTGTTTGAATCATTTAATAGGCCTACGATAGGTTGTGTGAAATATAGGTTGCATATGTATGTGACATTGTCGTCCTCAGGTTCAGCTTGCAGGAGAACTTCGCAGTTGATGGTTTGCATTGATTTAGTCGCGTTGATAGTCAGAGTTGAATTAGCGGTACTTTCATTGATCCTTGACCATTCCATCATCGGTATAAGGTTTCCTGAGAGGTTAGCGCTGCACCACAAACGAAGTTCATTGCCTTCTATGACGCTCCCGTTGATAGCATTTGAACCACATTTCGGATCTGATTCTGCAACAGTTAAACATTTAGTTACCGAGTAGAATTTTTACAAATGGATTTAAGACTGAAATTACAGTAAGACTGCGACTTATTACTGATTGAACATGATAGAATACACAGAAGCTGCTCATTAGTCTCAAACCGTGATAGCAGAATCCCAAAGGCGCCAGCATCAGCCAGGCCTTTGGCTGCAAGTGAAAATGCATTTAATTTTAGTCCTTGAGGTAATTTGTACTTTAATTTGCTCGCTCAATACAGTGGAATGTATGCACACTTTGACATATGCAAATAAATGGAACACGGCGGCCAATTGGTTACAGCGCTTGGCCTTCAACACGGAGAGTAAGATTTCGAGTCTCAGGCGGTTAATTACCGTGTAGGAAACTTTGGCAAGTTTTTCACTCACAATTGCTCAGCGCCATCGATGTTCTGTCGTGTGCACTTCTGAGCTTTGGAAGGAGGACAATTTCAAAATATAGTTGTATTGTATTGTATTGTTTTACGGATATCTTCTAGACATTTACCTGATTACGGCTTGGTTTTGGTGTGCCATCGTTTGAATCCTTGTGCATTAGACACCGGTGCAATAGAAGTTGCTAGTTACAATTACAATTAAAGAAAGGCTATTAAATTTTACTTAATTACTTTCTTAGAATCTGTGATCTTCCTGAGCACTAGTCTGTTTCCTAGGAGAAATGTCAAATGTCTACCGGGCTTGTAATTGTATTGCATCTCATGCCTCTAACTTAGATGAAATTGTACACCTTCACTTACAAGAGACCTATTCCCTGCCCCTTTTGACCTATGCCCTCCCTGCCTTGACTCTATCAACAAGACGAACTAATGAACTTAACAACGTCTGCTGGAATTCGGTATATCGTCTTTCATTCGGGTTTAACAAGTGGGAAAGTGTCAAATGTTTTATTAATGGATTGGGTAGACTGAATCTTACTTTTCTGGCGAAAGTACGTCGTTGCAAAATGTATTTCCATTTGGTCAGTTCTGATAATGATAATGATAATTCATAACCTGCTGTGGACATACTTGTCAGATAATTACCATAATGATATGTGCCTTGCCTTGATATTCAGGCCCGGTTCATCCGTTAAGCAAACTAGGCAGCCGCCTAGGGCCGCCGATGTTTAGGGGCCGCCAATTTTCCATTTTTCCGAAATAAACATAAAAAATATAATTTCTGGAAATTCATAAATGAAACAACGTTGGATTGTTTTTTAATTATTATTCGCTAGATGGAAGTATTATAGTGTTGGTGTAATAAATTATGTTCTATTAAGGTAGGGTTCACCGTTAAGTTTTAATCATAAGTTTTTGCCTAGGGCCGCCAAATGTCTTGAGCCGGGCCTGTTGATATTCTTGACGAAACACGATGCCATTGCTCATTTGTATAGTGATTATCAACTGGAAGTGAACTGTGACGGTTGTTATTTAATACTCTATGTTTCTTTTTCTTTTTTCTCCTTTCCATGGTATACTGCCTAGCCCTACTTGGTGTAAATAAGTTGTTCATAACATAATTATTAGTAATTACCTCATTGATAATTGCCTTGTTTTAGTTTTCAGGATTGATATGATCTCAACTGATTACTCAGTCTTATAGCCAGTTTGATTACATATGTACAGTGAGCTGTATTCTCTAGTTATGTTATTCTCTAGTTAATGCTATGTATTTTTATTCTTAATTGTTTCACTTTGGCTTTGGTTGTTGATTCTGCCTATTTGGCGTAATAAAAGTGTTCAATATTGTCGCGATCTTCCATACGCGGTGGTGTAGTGGTATGTTCCGTGCCTTGTAACCGGAGGGTCGCAGATTCGAAACTACCTCAAGCCACTGCGTAGCGACCTTGGACAAGTTGCTCACCCACAATTGTCTGTGCGGAAGGCAACGGGAAACCACCTCACTCATCTCATCCCCGGGAGGCGTAAAGCCAATGAACCTGCCTTCGGGCAGAGAACTCATCATTATTATCGTCATCATCATCATCATCATCATCATCATCATCATCATCATCATCATCATCATCATCATCATCATCATCATCATCATCATCATCTTCCATGATTATTCGCTTACATCGATTGAATAAACTAACCAAGTACTGTTAGCTCAGCTGTGTAGGTGTGTAGGTGACTACCATTTATTCGACCAGAGCACAGATAGAGTCCTGCATCTTGTATTTGCACATTGATTGTTCTCAATTCAACGGGTTCCATGGGCGACGGAAGAACAGAAAACCGAACATACTCTGGGGAAATATCTTTGCCATTAAATATGTAAGACTCATCAACTGCAGACGTATTTCTAAATTTCCAGCGGAGAGTTGTCTCATTCGATGTTCTGTTGCAAAACATTGACATCTGTTTGCCAGCTACGATCGCGGTGTTGCTAGGCAAATATTGGACAAGATTTTCTCCTGCAAAGGACGTTGTAGACCAAACACATTTCTTAGAGATCCTTATTATGCTTCAAAATAGCATTTATCAATTTCGATTAGTAGCAGATGCTTAGTGAATGCGTTTTTCAAAGCCATCTACCGGTTCAGTTCTTTTCAAAATAGCATTTTTTATATCATGACAAAATTTATTTATTGTTAATTTAATTACTTATGCAGCGCCGACGTTTAAGTCACAAGGTAGCAACTAATGGCGCCAAAAAAACTAAGCCGTATTTAGGTCAACATCCAGAAGACCACTCCATCTTGACAGAAAGATAGTCAATGTTGGATTTTAAATTTGAAAAGATAAGTCGTAAGTAAAGAATGAATTGACCCAAGTGACTGGAAAGAACGATAAGATACAGAGAGGACTCAGAGGGGGTACAAATTGTAATTGTAATTGTAATTGTAATCGAGGATTTATATAGCGCCACTCATAAACAGAGGCGCTCCCGACCCGTGTCAGTGTCTTCACTGACAAAGAGAAATGTTTTCAGGCGCTTGCGAGACTGGGCAGGAGACAGAGAGAGGAGGACAAGCCTAAAGCCCTGAGGGAGGCTGTTCCAACTGGAAGGGCCCACAACCGCAAAACTACGGGACTGGGCAGTAGCAGTGCGCATCCAAGGGACTAGCAAGAGGCCACGGGCAGATGACCGGAGAGAGGCCCGACCAGGCAAAGTGGAAACTGGGGTGCAGTAAGCCCTGAGATACAGCGGAGCTGAGCCAACAAGACAGTTACGCATGAGGGAAAGGACCTTAAATTGAATGCGTTGGTGAATGGGAAGCCAGTGAAGGGAGTCCCGGATGTAGGAAGAGATATGGGCAAACTTCATGATGCCCCCTATAAGGCGAGCAGCAGCATTAAGGATGGACTGAAGTTTAGATGTGTTAGTAGAGGACAGGCCAATATAGACAGCATTTCCGTAGTCAATCCTAGTACAGATCAGAGCATGAACCAAGGTCCGACAACCGAATAACCTCGTGCATATCGACTACAGACCTCTGATTAATAATGGAGATAGAAGGTCGACAAACATGATAAAGAAAATGAAAATCACAAAGAGATCTGGTACATGATAAAATATATATGACATATTAAACATCTGCTTAAATGCACGCTTTAGAGTATGAAGGCAGTAAGCTGGAGAAAAACCAAAACGGGTGGAATGATATCCTGTTTGCATTTTGGGTAACTTGCACTCAAACTGTGTATCGCTGCTGTTCTGTACATTCACTATTCTCATTGTTAAGTAAATATGTGAAACTACTGCACGACATGCAGAGCAGTATGAAATCAGCGTTGCAGCCAATCTTGAAGTCTGGGTGTTGTCGCAATAGATCCACTCACAGATACTCAGATTCACTGCCTTCATACCCTAAAGCGTGCATTGAAGCAGATGTCATTATATTTATGTGGGATCATATATTTATATATTTTTTGTTTAGGCTGTAACGCGCTGTTTCTGTTTATCATCCAGACAAAATGTTTCTCTTTCGCCTCATTATTATAGCAGCTAGCAGATTTGATGTAAACTAGCAAAGGATGTATTATCTTAAATGCAGTCTTGTTGTCCTCGAGACCAAAGTTTTGGCCTCGAGTGCACTCGAGTTCATTTTTCAAGTATTGGTTTTGGTCTCTTGAGACCAAAAGTCTTGGTCTTGGTCCTGAGGTTCAAAGTCTTGGTCTTGGTCTTGAGGTTCAATGTCTTGGCCTTGGTCTCGTAAGACCAAGACCAAGGCTGTCAATATGAACAGTCATTTAACCAAACTCAAGAATTTAAAAATAATCAAGCCTGTTTGCGTCATACGACAAATATCTACGGACGGATACAAGTCGTGTTGGTCAGGAAAACCCATCGGCAGTTGCAACTAAGTTATGCTGTTTCTGGAAGCCATGCCGAGACTTCTTTCTGAAGCTAGAGGAGGATTTCAAAAAGACTCACGATTTGTACATTTACATGATTACTTGAAACGCTACTGTGTGTGACAGCGACTTCAGCACCTGTAGAACGTACTTTTTCACGTGGCGGAATATTTACGAGATCCAACAGGGCACGTCTTGGTTAGAAACTTCTGAGCGAATTGGTTTTATAAAATATAAAAGGCACTTGGAATAAAATTTGCATGAAAGACTGTTGTAAATACGAATTCGGAATTCTCTGCAGTCTGCACTTGAGTTAATTTGCTTGGATAAAATAAAAGACTCACGTTTTCATCAAAATAGAGAGTATTCCGACTTGACAATTTTTAGTAAGGAATAGGCCTATAAGTCTTGACCTAATTGTGATTTGTCTGTCTTGGTCTCGGTCTTGGTCTTGAGGTTCAAAGTCTTGGCCAAGTCTTGAGGTTTAAAGTCCAGACAACAAGACTGCTTAACAGAAATCTTTATGGCGTCAACGCAATAATTTTCACATGTCGACGGTTGCTTTGAAATTACATAAGAAAGTCAAAAAGCCATTCTTGATCTGAGGGACACGAGAGACAAATAAGAAGGCAACGGAAGAAGAGAAAGTTGGTCATATGCGACAAGCAGACGTCGCATAAATGCTTCTGTCAGGTTGGATACTTCGTGAACCAGTTTAGCGACACCTTTCCTCAACATCAATCTACGACTGAGGACTAACTGTAAACTAAAGTATGAAAGAAGCGAATTTTATGTAAATTTTAGGGCCAAATTCTTGTTAAGAACACGATGAGCACTCCTTTGTTGTTTCTATTTGCAATACATTAAGTTTTCTCTGACTTGGATCATATTGTAGTTATACATTAATAAAATCAATTAACCACCTAGGAACCGTAGCTCACCTAACGTAGCATGATTTCAGATTTCTCTGAGCCATCGCATTTCACCGAGGTTTCCAATGAACTACGATATTCGACTACGATTTCATTTGAATCAAACATCGACACATCAATTGATGATTTCATGTAGAAAGATAACGGCGCTATAAAAGTCGTTTTATTAGGTTTTAATATAAATTAAATCCCTATGAAATCGTCCAAATCATAGATAGGCCTATCAACGACAAAAGTGTTAACTCAAATATCCGTCCTATCAAATGTGTGCATTGATCCACTAGTCGCTTTGACATAAAGGCATTAAGTAAAAAATGCCTACCTGTTGCAACAGAAATGGCAAGCATTAATGACAACAACATGATTCTTTCTCACAAAGACCTTTTTCCGAAAATCTATAAAATTATTACTTAGTTTTAGGATGTAGGCCTTCAAGCAATAATAAGTGCATTGATTCTCAACTGTCTGTTTATATCCTTGATCAGTAAATTATATATATGCATATATATATATATATATATATATATATATATATATATATATATATATAGCCCAATTTAGCCCGCATATATATATATTTTTTATACGCTAAGCAGAGCTCTAATTGCACTCCTACATAGAACTCTCTGCCGACTTGATAGCATCGGTGGAGGTGGCGCGGCGCGGTCGGCGCAGGGCTCTACTTCTACACTACCATCAGAATAAAACTATCTGGGAAAGTTGTAATTTAATGATAAGGTTGAAATTTAATCATATTCTAACTGATCAGATGCCACACGACAGTAAACTAATTGTTCATGAACAATTTATTGCAGCGCTGACACTGTTTCGTGCACGGGTTTGCACGAGATAGTTAAAGGGTGGGTACATTAGTGTTACATATGCACCGGGAAGCTTGTCAAACAATTATTGAATCACGAATTCGCATTCAAATTAATGACTTTTTCACAAGTTGCAATCATTGATCAAAACTAGTGTTAAACATTGCATGCTGCTTATTTCATTAAGCCATCTAAAGAATTTCAAATCTGGTAGCAACTACACAAGAACTACACTGGCAGGCTATGCTTGCCGGTTCTAGTGCACCCAGCGGTTCAAGGCATAGCCTAGACGTACGTCATCTTCCACCAATGAGGAACTGCTGGACGTAGGCGTAACGTCTGCTGCGACGCTAACGTCCTTCGTCTGTCCAAACAATCGACGAAGCTTAGTCAAGAGACGTATGTCCGTTGGCTCCGTTGGTGACTCCTCAAGATTTCTGTGTGTGGTGTTGCATGCTAATGACATTTCTACCCTGAGTGATGATTAACATCATATTTGATTGGCGCAGGTATTGAGGTATTTGCGAAGTATTGAAAAGGCGCTATAGTAAGTGTCAAGAGACATACATGCATACATAGAAGAAGTAGACCTAGCGCAGAGAGGCAGGCATTTTTGAAGCTTTAGCGACTTAAGAGATCGGACAACCAGTCCTCTTCATCGCCGCCAGATCTTCCTACTAACAGTGTGGGGCATTGCGCCTGTGATAGCTGAGTTAGCTTTAGAACAAAGTGGATCAGGCATCTCAAAACAATAACTAAGATTTGAACTCCGAAAACTCGATTGACAGTCCAGTACGCTAACCACTAGACTATCGCGCAGCCTTATATAGGCGTGCAATATTAACGGATAGATTAATTAATGACAATTCATGGAACTGATTTAAACTGGATTACATGCCGTCTTGCAACTGTTAATCTAAGACTATAATGTTCATAATCAAAACACTGTGCACTGTTTTTGTTTTTGTATGTTTATGAATACCTCTGTTTAATCACTCAGTTAAGCTTATCACTGTGTCTCTCAATCGAACCTCTATCTTCAACGTAATTAACTGACAAAATTGGGTGTTCCTATTAACGGGATTTCCATCCCTTCTGGGACTTCCTTTGTCAACGTTTCCTTGTAACATACCAATGTTGAACTGATGTATGCTATATCGTTGAAGTAAAAAATATTGATTGATTGATTGAATATTAATTATTTTCATGCAATGCATCGTTTGCCCGCAATGGAATCGTTGAGTTGGGTTGTACGTGTGGGAGTCCACAACCTGTGATTTTGTGTTTGTCTGGACATTGGTGATTGTTTCAGACCAGCTTAGAGAACGCCTCCGATTTGTTTCTCTGGAAGCGGCGCTATAAAATTTTCTAATTACCATTAAAACAAAAAAATATTATAAATCAGTAATAGTTTTTAATTTTTTAAACGTATGTACCGACTACATACAGATGGCATTGCAGATTTCCCTTCTCGTTAATGAACACTCAGAGCTAAACTTGTGTCCCAGCATCACAGCCAGTATCACATAGCGAGAATAAACAATGTATGTTGACCATCAGTAGAGTTACTAGCGGTTCAAAACGTAGATGCTACATCGAAGCTCTGATTACGCAACACTACGAATGTGTTCAATTCTAAAGAAATTTTAATCAAAAATCGAGGCTACATGAGGCTGTCTGTCATATAATTCTCGCCTTTTGAAAGGCTCTTAGGTGTTAAAGTTTTGAGAATATTTTGGATGACCTGAAAAACATTACAACAGTGAAATTCAAGTGATGCATGTGAGATTTGAACTTTAACCACATTGATAAAAGTCGTAGGCTTCAATAATGCAACTTAAATAATCAATTTCTCGGTGGAGGCGGTGGAGGTTCAATTGTGTGATCGATGCTGGCGTATTCCGAGTTGATGAACATTGGAATTTGGAGCAGTGATCCAGAATCCTGCGCTTGATGAAGACCTCCATCTGTCTTCAGTTCCGCATATGCTGTGCCATCAAGACCTGTGCTCTAAAATCAAAGGCGCAATCGTAATCGTAATGTCCAAATTCTAAAACATTATACTTTAAATCTAAGCGTGAGGCACCTGCCTATTCACAAGGGCTGCATAGTGTCAGAGGGGTTGTCCAGACATGTCAGAGAAAGATCGAGTCCGTATGCCAGAGAGACCACAAAGACAAGGTAGGGCACAAATATATTACGTACGTATTCTAACTTTCAGTTTGAGAGGTACGTGAAATGCGTTCCTTGAGTTTTGATGCTGGAAGCTTCAAATATCAAAACAGTATGAAGCAGGATCGCGATAATACACATCTCTTTGAACAAAGCCTATTTTTTCTCTTGTTATCTGCATATTGTTTGATTGCAAATGAACCCATCTTCTTAATTAACTTCTGCAGTAATTAGACTAAAGTAAAAATTGCGTGTCACGTTAAATCTTTGAAGGAGCACTATATATACGCATTCCTTATTCCAAATACAAGGACATAAACAACGGCCATAACGAATCCCATGTGCTAGAATATACAGACCTTGTGTTTCTAATATTATTTATTATTTCAAGTAAATTTGTGTCATACATCGATCTGCGACCGAGTGAATTTTAAAAGCAAGTCCATTGAGAAATGTATTAAGACAATTACTGTGGTTTCACATTTTAGACCAGCGCGTGGTCTTAAAATAATCTGACACATCACTATTGATAATCTCTTTGCGAGATTTGTGGCTAACTGTATCAACTAACTTACTGAATTAACACAGTTGGATTTTGGGTTTGTTTATTTGATACCGCAAACTTACATAATAATTATTTTAGATCAATGGCAATAACTTACCTGCATTGTTGATGCTGGCGCCCTTGCTATGACCACTGGACTATACGTGTTCCACTCAGTTGCAGCTTCTAAGATTAGCAGATAAAACACAATTAATATACGAAGGTTGCTTTCAAATTTAGTTTTAATTCTCTATTTAACCTATAAATAGTTCAGGTAGATTCTGATGGCTTAAATTGTAACAACAGAAGTCCCGATGTAATATTTGTCTCTTACAATATATTCGTTAAGTCGATAGAGTCTGTCTAATTGTTTTAAATCATTCTAAACTGATATTTTGATAACGTTTCTGATTTTAAAATGAATAAATCATAATTACGTTTCTTTGTTTTGTTGATCTGAGAGTAAACAGGGAATTTTTCGTTCATTGTCTCATCAAACTGATTCGCGGCAGCCCCTAAAACTAATTTCATATAAATTTTAATTGCATGCACGAGTTTCAAATCTTATTAGGTTAAAATCCCAATGTGATTAACATAACCGACTGCAGCACTTGACGCATTGTCTATATTGCTAAGCATTGTTCAAGTTACTCTTCATTTGTTGTTGTTCAGTTTACATGTCACTTTCGTGCAAGTAGAAAGCAAGTTGATGTTTTTAATATTCCTTATAATTATTAACACCAACATTTTAAAGGGATATGCCCATATGAATACATGGTGTGTCTTCCCTTAATATTGTGCAAGAAATTATTGGTGAAAATAGTTTTGAAGACAGTTTCGTCAAGAAGCATTAAATTAAATTACTGCTTTGCATGAGCGGATAAGTTAAACGACAACTCTGGCGCTTAGATTATGCAGGACTTTGAAATAATTGCCACATGCATATTTATGTAACGGAGTTTACTCCTTCACACAGAGACATAGCTGCAATAGTTTTACTGGTCACGGTCTCATTCATACATGGGATACATTTCTTAACTCAGCTTCATTACATTTTAACGAGGAGATACATTGGTTTCCCAATCACATTTAATACACGCTCGTCGTTAAACTGTTAAGGTAGCCGGGTTGTTCCTCGGCCAGACTTCCACAGTGAAGAACATAAGCTTACTTGGAACTTTGGTTTGTCAAGCTTTCAGGCATAGGTTGATTCAGGGCATATTTTAACTGTATAACTACTGGGATCAGTAGTCTTAGGATTTGTCCCAGTAGTTAGGGTGATTTGTCCCAGGCGATGTATGTTTAAAGTATAACTAGTGGGACAAATGTTGCAGGAGTTTAAAGATTTGCCACAGTAGTAAAATCAGAATTAGTAAAAGGCATTGTCATGAATTTTCCTAAACTTTTTCGGGAGACGAATTCTTAAGAAGGTCATCAAGGCATGGGCCGCGTCCACGGAGGGTGGAGGGGACATGACCCCTCACGCTATTGTTGGGAGACCCGAAACAAAAAAATATGAAGGACTAAAAAAAGGTCATCAACTTTTTTTAGATGAATTCCGAAAAAGTCATCAAAGTTTTAAGAGACGAGTTCCCAAAAAGGTCATGAACTAGACCCATGGCTGATTTTGTCCCAGTAGTCTAAATTCCTTAAAATATGCACTGGGTTGCCTAGCACACTACAACATGAGTTCAGTGGTCATTCTTTGCATCTATTCCAAAAGCACTTGAAAACCATTCTGTACTAATCTCCATATATAGGGCCTATGAAGCGCTTTTTATGAACCTACCTTCCTCTTCAGCATGACTTCCAATTGCGTTTTCAACTCGCTGGTTCAGAGCGTTTTCTGGAACAACATGTTGAATAAACTCTTAGGAGTAATTTCTTGCAACTGCTGAGACTAACATGACAGTAGTGCATATAAAAAGCGCTACCAATGTTATTGCAATGTGATTAAATCGCTCCCACTTACGGAATTTGTAAACAAGATTACTGAACCATGATTTGAAGTCTTCCACATTTTTTTATTAAGACATTATTATTATAATTATGTCACTATTACTTGATGATAAACGTTAAATTACAGACACTGAAACACTGCACTGTTTAAATTATAACCCACCAATGGACAGGATTTCTGCTGGAACTGCGTAGTATCCATAAGGATCAAACTCGTTGTCAAAAACAACGCCTGAAAAAAGAAAGCAGTCAACATACAGTCGAGCATTGAAACGCACAGAGAAAATCACAATTGCACACCAAGTGCCAAAGAGAAAGGAACAACGAAAAGGGAAAGCAGAAATCGAGATGTATGTTAGAGATCACAATAGACAAGAGCAAGTAGGTCGACAGAACAACAGACCCAAGGACATATATGTGATCATATGATAATGCTACAATTGAAACGACCAACTCTGTTAGCAATCGTACCCTGGCAGTGCCTGTCCCAAGCATGGAGACAGAAGGAGGGCAACGTCAGCCACCTTTCTTGCCATAAGACGTCGTTAGACACTGGAACCTTCAAATGACGAACAATCGACAATGTCTAGTTCATTAGCATAAAAGACAATCAGTCTCTTAATCTAGGCCTTAAATACAGACATGGATGTGATGCGTTTGCGACTTCATTTTCTTAATATCGGGATACGACAACTGGGTCGAGGCGCCTGGACTTCCCACTGACACTATGCGGTCAATGTATTCATTCTAGATGTAGGCTATAATGGTCCTAAGAAGTGAGATGATTAAAATGAAATGCCATATCGGCACAAACCATTTTGACTTTCATTGGCATTTGGTAGGATGTCTGGCTCATTAGCCGATCCTCCTCGAAACACAGACGCAAGTTTAGTAATCCATCCTAAAACGAGAGTTCAGATGCGATACACCAACATATAACAAACTGATATGTAATATGTATTCACCTGTAACTGGCCGACACTATTATTGCCAAACGCCTTGACTTGTGTATCCTGTGACAATGTTTAAATAAAAACAAATAATTAAATTAACTGTTATTTCGCTTAAAGGAACCACAACTTACCTTAAAAGCTGCTAATAGAAGCTGGTTAATAATTAATTTTGAGAAAACGATTCTTGTTGCAACATGCAAATGCTTTATCATCGTCATCACTTTTGGTGCTTCTTGTTGCACGCCATATATTTTATTAATCAATCGATCATTCAATTTTTTGGTTACAATTTGAATCAATGTTAATATTAACCTTCATAAAAGTACATAAAGTGGTAGCAGTGTGATTCTCCTTACAGATTTTATTTTAGTTATAGTTACAGTTATTGTTAATGGTTTTTCATTTTAGTTATAGTTACAGTTATAGTTAGTATTATTTTTTAGTTATAGTTACAGTTATAGTTAATGGTTTCCATTTTGGTAATAGTTACATTTATAGTTAGCATTATTTTTTAGTTATAGTTATTGTAACCCAATGGCGCTCCGCCTGATCCTTATGGGGGTCATCATTTAATTATGTCAGAAAATTGTAGGCAGTTTTGATCTCCCCTTGTCAACAACCGTCAAACATTCAAGGACCCCTAACAAAATTTTGCCAAAGAAAATGACCCCACCCCAGAAAATTTCTTTGACTACAAAACTCACGAAAAAACAAAATGTTGTTATTCAGATTTGAATTTTATACTTAATGGCTACAGTACATGTGGAATAGGGTGGAGTGAAAAAAATAAAAATTCTAGAAAACGATCGTAATAGTGATGAATAGTTGCCTTTTGGCATAGTTAGTCATCGTGCAAAATATTATTTTAAAATTCGTTCGGGAAGATGTGCCCCAACGAGTCTTAAAATTTGAAATTTTTTGAAAAAATGTCAAATTTATGAAGATTTCAAATTTTTTAAATAATTCAAAAATATTAACTGTAAGTGTTTAGGCATTTAGTTATGACGTACTTAATGACCATGCAAGACAAAATTTATAAAAAATCTGCTTTCTAAGATGTGCCCCAACGAGTTTTAAAATTTGATATTTTTAACAAATTTGCCAAATTTTGAAATAATTGTATAAACTTTAAAAAAATTGTAAAACGCCATCTGTAATAGTGTTTAAGCATTTAATTATTATGTATTTAATGACCATGCAAAATAAAATTAATAAATGATTGCATGTTAGCAATATTAAATAAACAATAAACAATAAACAGCCCCAACAGACTATACTTATTAATCACTGAAAAGTGAGTCAATACTTCTTTTATTCCATTGATTGAATGATTGAACTCGATTGAAATTCTGCTTTTGTATTAAAACAAGGCATTTGTTCCCGTGATTCCAATTTGGCAAGGATAAAAGCATGTCCAGATGCTTTCACAACCACAGCAGCAGATGCCTCAGTAACAAGTTTTACAGAGCGCTCAACCGATTGTGTGTGGCATGTAAGTTCTGGAAAATCCAGTGTTGGCACACACTCACTGGCGTTAAGTTCTTCAAGATCAGCTTTAAAAAGTGTGGAAATGACCGGTGTTTCTGTTACTTTTTAGTTTTGACAATCAATCAAGTCGATTTGCAGCAAAATTAAGTTCTGGAATAGAAAATTCACGTATTCTGTTTGCCTGTTGACATTCATTTCTCGATCGCAAGAATCTGCGTATTCCTAGAGCACGGATATGCTTCCGAGTGTCAGTTACGTGTATCACTCCAAGAAGGATGCTTTATGGATGTCCGAAAAATCCATTTCGTTGTATTACCGGGTCGAAAACAGCCTCATGGACTTCGGCAGGCAACATGATCTGGAGATTGTATGCCGAAGGAGCATAGAACCATATTTGCACGAGGGTTTCATTTTAATGCAAAACATCGGAGCATACACTCTTACAACGTAGGTTGCCAATATTTTCAGATTGTCTTATGGGCATTCACTTGCAACATACAGATACAGGATTCGATTAGCTGTGGTTATCCATATGGAGTGCGCACTAGGGTGGATCGAAAAAAAAATTTCTTTCGTATCGACTATTAATAGTGACCAAAAGTTGCCTTTAGCATACGTAAACAACTGTGTAAAATTATTTTAAATTTGGACAACATCTTGAGGGTCCCCAACGAGATCAAAAATCGCCTGTGCTGTAATAGCAAAAAGGTATAGTTCGCAGGCAGTTTTTAACTAAATTCTGCTTATTCCTTGCATTTGTTGCATCGTATGTCAGCTGGGATCATCTAGATCTATTAGAATATTTCTGGCTAGCACTTTACGTATTCTACCACTTTTATATCTACTACTTTTGTGGCGTAACTGGCTCTTGACCCTTTTCCCCTGAATGGAAGGCAGCGGACGACTCGGCGCCACGTTTACCAGGATACCGATGACCGAGTCGCCCGGATGTCCGAACGCGTGTCCGGCTCCCGGAGTATAGCAGGAGACTTAAGAAACAACTCAGTTCTGCAGAAAGTTTTTTAATCCACAATTCTTCAAAGTAGTAGGCAAAAGTTCGACACTCAAGAACTCGCAATTCGAACACAAACTCTTGACAAAGTTTACTTTCATCAAAGTATTGTTACGAAAATGTCCAAGTTTCTCCGAAACAACACAATGTCGCGAAATCAATGCTTAACTGACGACCGAACTAAACTCTCTCTACAACTGCTTCCACTCCAACTTCTTAACTCAACTCCACGACGACTCCTTTACCGAGCTGACTACTAGACTAAACTATCTAATCAAAGGGGCCCTATATATACCCCGCGGTGGTGAAGTTTCCCACCGCGGTGAAAAGAGAAATTTCACCGGCCCTTATTGCTATACTAAATATCGGTGAAGTTCCGGCGAAATTTCACCGGCCTATCGTTGGTGAATATTCGTACCAAGAAACTTAAGACACAAGGCATTTGGCGCGTAAAAGTTTCACCGGTGAAGTTTCACCTTCACCGGCCATGCATCTAACGCTAAGTACTGGCAAAAACTTCACCGGCCCATATCGGTGCAAATGCACTCACATGAACTCACAAAATGCATGGCAAACAGCATTTGGCGGGCACCAATCGCCACCGGTGAAAATCTAGCCTTCACCGGCCATGCAGCTAACGCTAATTATCAGCAAAATTTCACCGGAGCAAATGCATATTCATGAGCTCCAAACTAAACCGTGACAATAAAAATGAAACTTCACCAGTACATTAGGTGTCATGTAAAGCAAACATAAATAAGTGCCAGTCCATACAGCACACTCAAACAAACACGGGAGGGCACAGGACCTGTTTCTCTACACCCTCTCCCCACTAACAAAACTGAAAGTCCCCTTTCAGGAACGCAAAGAAATTACGCAACAGTCCATAACATCGACCTAAAACAGAAGACCAAATTTGCGGCCATCCTGGAATCACTTATCAATGTCCATTACAACTGAAACGCAAACAGTATAATTCTACACATCACCAAAAGCCTATATACTTCTTTTTTTTTTTTTTTTTTTTGCAGAACGTTTTACAGAGCACAATCGGCTACTGAAATCATCAAATAAAAATAACATTGCGTTTCTACAGAAAATGATTGAAATACATAAACATTGACGGCATAAAAACGTTAGGTTCCTCACCATTAATCGATGAGAATGACTGAGTCATCACTGTCACTGCCAGAGTCTGGAGGAGGAGGTGGCGGTGGTGTGCAAGGTCGCAGTTTCTTCACCTTGCGTGACTGACGCGGAAGTTGCGAAGTAAAGGCTCCCCGAAATATTTTCTCTGGACAGTTTGGCCAAGAGAGCCGACAGAAGTCAAGGAACTCCTGCCAACTGTGTCCCTTAGCAGTCCACGCACGAGCGGCACGGTTAACTTCGTCTACCACTTCTGCAGAGAAATCATCTGGAAAAAGTCTGTCAAGGTCGGACATGTCGAAGTCCGGAAGAAGAGAAGGTCCGAAGAGTCCTTCCGCAGCCGAGTCGCCGGCCACAGAATGAATCCATGGGTCAATGGCAGAAGCAAGCTGTGGTAGCCCAGTCGGAGGTTCATTTCCGTCTGGACATACGAGCTCTGGTACACCGGACAAAGCACCGACGCTCAACGAAGGCACGGCGTTTTCCGCCGTTGTCACGGGTGCCTCTCCGCCTTCCACACGTTCCAGCATGTCTGCAATGTCTGCAAATACGGCATCCATCGACATTCCAGTCTCAAAAAATGGGTTCCCATATACCCCAGGATCGATAGGTAGTATGCTGGAGGTAGTTGTAACCATTGACGTTTGAGAACTGTTGTTCCCTCGCCCATCCACTCGTCCAAACGCCTGGTTGGCAGAACTGTCTTCGGTAGTATTTTCCAGCGTCGTTCCGGTTTCGAAAAACTGGAGCCCGAACGCATCAACTGGCAGCATGTCGGACACAACTGCAGCCGTTGACGATCGACTATCGCCCTGCCACACATCATCCCGTACACTGCGGACTTGATACGTGTGCGTTCAACGTTGATGTCTTCTCATGCTGTCTTTGGAGGCAAAAGACTGCCCACAGACCTCACAAAGAAAGTCTCTCTTAGAACTCTCCATTCTGTCTCTTTATTAACTGAATTTCTAAACACTGTGACTTATTTCCTGGTGCCTTCAGTTATAACGGTTCACTCGGTGAAGTTTTGTGACGTCATCCATGGCTTTGCATTGCACTCCTGGGCGATTTCTTCACCGGACCGTCGGTGAAGTTTTGTGACGTCACCCATGGCCTTAACTGGACACAACAGCTAAAAGTTTCACCAGCTTCTTTCGGTGAAGTTTTGTGACGTCACCCATGGCTTTGCATTGCACTCCTGGGCGATTTCTTCACCGGACCGTCGGTGAAGTTTTGTGACGCCACCATGGCTTTAACTGTACAAATTAGCCAAAATTTTCACCGGCCATTGTGGTTGCCAAGGTGATGTTCGAACGTCTTCCTACAGATGTCTCGGGACGAACTTTGATTCCTCCGAGCAAGCACATCTGTTAAATGTCTCTTGTTCGCCGTGTTCCATACACAGGTGTGTACGCAAATATTTGCCTCAAGCGCTCGATTATTTCCAATTGTCAAAGGATCAAATCGAATTTTACCCGAGCAGATTGATCCTTAAATCGGCGCCGTCCCATTCCAAATTTTCTACAAAAACCGGACGAGTTTCCTCACGACCCGTCGTGGTCTTGACGTCTCGCCGGGTGCTTCATCCGGCTGAATCGGTACTGGCTCCGAGTCTTCAGGATCATCTTCCTCAGAACACTTGTAATATTTCTTTAACTTGTCTACATGTGCAACAAAAGGCGGCGTTTTCTTTGAGCGCTGTATTAAGAAGTTGACGGGCCCACATTGACGAAGAACAGTGTACGGACCACTGTACATCTTTTGCCATTTAGGACTACGGCCCTTGTACCTTCTTGGCGAAAAATACAAAACTTCTTCCCCCTGCCTAAATGCAGCTGGACAGACGCGGAGGTCATACTCATGTTTCCGCCGTTCTGCAGCTCGTTTCAAAGACTCACGCACCACTTGATACGCTGTCTGCATTCGCTCAGCCATTTCTTGTACGTAAGTGACGTAAGTTGTACCTGCCGGCCAGTCATCGGAGGGTCCTCCGTACACCAAGTCGAGAGGTGCCCGAACTTCTCGACCAAAGAGCAAGAAATTTGGGGAATACCCTGTCACCTCGTGGACCGACGCCCGATAAGCACCCAACACATGCGGCAAGAGCTCGTCCCAGTTTCTTTGATTACTGCTGACCAGCTTTCCTAGCATTGCATTCATCGTGCGGTGGAAGCGTTCAATTAGCCCATTAGCGCTTGGGTGATAACTGGACGTTCTCGCCTTATCTATCTCCAGCAACCGACAGAGCTCCTTAAAAAGGTGGCTCTCAAAGTTGGTACCCTGGTCCGTTAAGATCTGTAGGGGCGCTCCATACCGGACTATCACCGTTTCTACCAGAGCCTTTGCGACCGTCGCAGCCTCCTGATTAGCAAGTGGCGCATCTTCTACATATTTCGAAAAATTGTCCATCATCGTGAGAATATACAAGTGGCCTTTGCGACTCCGTGGATGAGGACCCGTTATGTCGATACTCAATCTTTCCCAGGGTTCCCCGCTGGGTAATGGTTGTAGAGGCCCCTGTCGGGGAGGTTTTCCTCGACGATAACGACAACACTCTGGACACCTCCGACAATACTGTTGCACCTCACGGGACCATCCAACCCAGTAGGCCCTGCGCCTAATCTGCCACCTGGTTCTCCGGATTCCAAGATGTCCTCCCGTTATTCCTGTATGAGCTATTCTCAAAACCTCCTCCCGCAAAGATTTGGGCAACAACAATTGCTCTACCTCATCCGGCTGCTTCCTATACATAACTCCGTTCTTCAAATACAAACTCTCCTTCTGATACCAATATACTTTCACAGCTGCACTCTCATAGAGTAGCTCAATTAGCACAGGTAGCTGTCCTCCGTCCGTCAACCATCGCCTTACTATTTTCAAATCAGGGTCATCGCCTTGCGCCTCTGCGACTGAATCGCCCGATCCCTCCGTCGATTCCTGTCTCTCACTCACCTCTTTAGCCGCTGCGGTCACTAGCAGTTCACTCTCTGCTCCACATTGTCTACACGGTTTCCTTGAAAGAGCGTCGGCGTTCCCATGACGATGCCCCGGCCTGTGTACGATCTCAAAATCAAACTCGGCCAGTCTTTCCAGCCACCGCCCTTGCTGTCCTATAGGCTCAGGTGTCCTTTGCAGCCATCTCAGAGCCGCATGGTCGGTCCTCAAAATAAACCGGCGTCCATGCAGGTACTGCCTGTAGTACTTACTAAAGTAGACAACTGCAAGAAGTTCTCTCCTAGTTACACAATATCGTTGCTCCGCCGAGGAAAGGAGTCGACTTCCGTACGCTACTACTCTTTCTTCTCCGTCGACTTTCTGAGAAAGCACGGCACCTATACCTATATCAGACGCATCACAATCCAACAGATACGTCTCTCCATCCTTAGGTAAGGTGAGGACCGGTGCCGTTGTCAATACACCCTTAAGTCGATCGAATGCCTCTTGGCACTCCTCGGTCCAGGCAAAAACGTGCCCCTTCTTGGTCAAAGCAAACAAGGGTGCAGCCAGAGATGAGAAATTCCTAACAAACTTCCGGTAATAGGAGCAGAGTCCTAAAAACGCACGGACCTCCCTTAACTTGTTAGGGACAGGCCACCCAGTAACTTCGGAGACCTTAGATGGGTCCACCGCTACTCCATCAGGCGACACTACATGTCCAAGGAACTCTACTGTTCTCCTTAGCAACCGGCACTTACTTGGTTTAAGCTTTAGGTTCGCCTCTCTCAATCGCTGTAGTACTTGCTTCAACCTTTCTAGATGTTCGTTTATATCTTTCCCAAAAATAATCACATCGTCTAGATACACTAGACATGTCTCAAAATTCAAGCCGGAAAGAACCAGGTCCATAAGACGCTGGAACGTTGCAGGAGCATTGCATAGCCCGAATGGCATCACAGTCCATCTAAACGTCCCTCTTCTAGTAACAAAAGCAGTCTTATCAGCGTCCTTCGGGTCGAGACCCACTTGATGGTAACCGCTTCGGAGATCCAGTGTGCTATACCAACTTGCACCCGACAACGCGTCCAGACATTCGTCGCATTTAGGCAACGGATACGAGTCTTTCCTTGTCTTTTCGTTTAAGCCTCTATAGTCTATACAAAACCTCATCGAACCGTCCTTCTTCCGAGCCAAGACAACATTGGACGCCCACTCGCTCATCGCAGGTTCTATAATTCCGTCGGACAGCATTTGTCCTAACTGATCATCAATAATATTTCTGTATGAGAAAGGGTGCCTCCTCAACGGTTGCCTCACAGGAGCAGCATTCCCTGTATCAATCCGATGCATAGCCAGGGATGTCTTTCCTAAATCCCGCTCATCCTGAGAGAACACATCTTGGTATTCTCTGAGCAACTCACCCAGCCTTTCTCTTGCATCCGCCGGTACTTCTTCGGAAAGATCGCACATTAACATCTCGTTTACACCTGGTACAGATCCGCTTTCCCTGATCTCATTCTTACTTTCACGGGACTGTACCTGCACAGGGTGTAACCCGCCTAATGACTTATCTTTCTCTAACTTTACCGTTTCTTCTGTCAAATTAATAACCCGAATCTGCGGAGTGCTGGCCTCCTCTCCTATGACTACTCGGGCAACATGGACACCCGGCTGAAGCTCCGTGGCTTCAGTCATCCACGCCGATGCGGTACGGTTTAAATCTGAGTAGAGAGTCTTCGCACTGACATCCTGCTGGCTTTTCGGCGGGACCAATACTTCCTCAGCTACTATTACACGTCTGCACCAAGAAGACCCATTGCCTTTCACTAAGGGAATTCTTTTGCGCCCCACAAACAGCGCTCCTGTACCAAAGCCCAACCAGCAGCGGTGCTGTCTAAGCCAGTCCATACCAAGCATTGCTTCTACTATCTGGTCCGAGACTAGGAAGGTGGTCGTTAGTGCAAACCCTCGCCAAATCTTAAGAGGAACTGTAACCTCACCCAGGACCTTAATCTCCGTCCCATTAGCAGCCATCAGGAAACGGGTACAAGGGCGTAGCTCTAAACCTTCAACAGCTGAGACAGGTACAAGGCTCACCTCAGAACCGGTGTCGATCAAACATAGTTGCGTCCTCCCGTTGATGGATCCCCGGATGTAGATTGCATTTTGGCTGGCTCTATTGGATGTCCGATTCCGCGTAGTATGATTCACTGCGACATCGGCTTCGGCAACTTCTTCCTCTGGTCCTGCGGCGACGTTGGGTGTGCGGTTGTTGAACCGTCGTCTTCCCTGACGACAGTCCCGAACGATGTGGCCGGGCCGGCCACACCCATATCAGGTCACCGTCCGCCCCTGGTTAGGCAGACTCGAAGGTGCGTTGGCGGTTCCGGTGTTGACGTCAGAATTCACATCTCGGTTCGTCGGTGCGAAGTTCCTCCAGGCCTCGAATCGTCGGTCGATCTTTGCCTCGATCTCCCGCTGCCATCGTCTCTGTTCGACCCGTTGCGTCGCCAGGAAGTGATCCAGCTTGGATTGAAGTTCGCTTGTAGCGTCGGCCTCGGCGGTCCCGCGCACCCGATGGGGCGGTCTCCGCCGATCCTCCGACTCTGAAGTCCTCTGGTAAGCCTCCAGACGAAGCGCTGTGCGATACGCCTCATCCAAAGTTTTTGGCTCACGTTCCCGTACCTTCAACGACAGTTCTTGGTCCCGCAGAGCCTCCAAGAATGCATCTTTAGCAACTATCTCCGTAGTTTCGTTCGATGGCACTGGGTAGGCAAGTACCACCAATCGCCGGATGTCATGAAGCAGCGTGCTCATGGTCTCGTCCTGTCGTTGGCGGCGGTAATACAGTTGCGCTCTGAAGGTCTCCGCTTGGCCTTCAGTGCCATATCTGTGTCGTAGACGTTCGGTAAGCTTCTCGTAGGTAACGTCCGGCTGCGATCCAAAATCCCATAGCAGTTGAGTCGCCGCTTTATCCAAGGCGCAACGCAAGAAATCGACTTTATCCACCGCCGTCCAACCGTTGTGGCGTGCGCAGACTTCGAATTGTGCTAGAAAGCTTTCCAACGAACCCGTGCCGTCAAACTTCCCAGGCTTCATCGGTGTCTTCCGATAACCAAGAACAACACCGGCAGTCTCCAGCGGTTTCGGCGTAGTTGGCAGCTCCCTTTTCACACGCGACGTTTTCGGCTTTGTCGATTCCGGCCCGTCGAAATCGATACTCTCTAGCAGTTGATTCGGGTCGAAGGTGGTTTTCTTCCCCGTCTTGTTCGCAACCGGAGTCGAAGTGCTTGGCTGGGCAGGTTGCAGTTCGTCCAAGTCCAGAAGCGAGTGGATGATGGTTCGCTCCTCGTCCGTCATTTTCGAAGCCGTGTCGAACAGTCACCAGTAAATCCCGGAAAGAAACAGTCTTCTTCCAAACCAGAACCGACAGGATACCAGAAAGTACCACCCCACTTCTGGTACCAATTTGTGGCGTAACTGGCTCTTGACCCTTTTCCCCTGAATGGAAGGCAGCGGACGACTCGGCGCCACGTTTACCAGGATACCGATGACCGAGTCGCCCGGATGTCCGAACGCGTGTCCGGCTCCCGGAGTATAGCAGGAGACTTAAGAAACAACTCAGTTCTGCAGAAAGTTTCTTTAATCCACAATTCTTCAAAGTAGTAGGCAAAAGTTCGACACTCAAGAACTCGCAATTCGAACACAAACTCTTGACAAAGTTCACTTTCATCAAAGTATTGTTACGAAAATGTCCAAGTTTCTCCGAAACAACACAATGTCGCGAAATCAATGCTTAACTGACGACCGAACTAAACTCTCTCTACAACTGCTTCCACTCCAACTTCTTAACTCAACTCCACGACGACTCCTTTACCGAGCTGACTACTAGACTAAACTATCTAATCAAAGGGGCCCTATATATACCCCGCGGTGGTGAAGTTTCCCACCGCGGTGAAAAGAGAAATTTCACCGGCCCTTATTGCTATACTAAATATCGGTGAAGTTCCGGAGAAATTTCACCGGCCTATCGTTGGTGAATATTCGTACCAAGAAACTTAAGACACAAGGCATTTGGCGCGCAAAAGTTTCACCGGTGAAGTTTCACCTTCACCGGCCATGCATCTAACGCTAAGTACTGGCAAAAACTTCACCGGCCCATATCGGTGCAAATGCACTCACATGAACTCACAAAATGCATGGCAAACAGCATTTGGCGGGCACCAATCGCCACCGGTGAAAATCTAGCCTTCACCGGCCATGCAGCTAACGCTAATTATCAGCAAAATTTCACCGGAGCAAATGCATATTCATGAGCTCCAAACTAAACCGTGACAATAAAAATGAAACTTCACCAGTACATTAGGTGTCATGTAAAGCAAACATAAATAAGTGCCAGTCCATACAGCACACTCAAACAAACACGGGAGGGCACAGGACCTGTTTCTCTACACCTTTATATCTATAGGCCTTCTCTTTATTTCCTTTTTAATACATACACATATTCGTTTATTTCCAATCAGTGGCTTGACACACCGCAAACCATTACAATAAGAGTACAGCCGGTTAACTAATAATCGATTTAAATAAGACACTTCCAGCAAGGGATAACATTGATGACATGGCTACTGGTGTTGTTTATACAAGAACCTAGAGATGAAGTTTCTATCATCTTTGAGGAGCAGGGACAAATCATGCGGCCTCGGTCTTAGACTACAGCGACGCTGGGGCTGCATACAGAAGCCGAGCAACTGTGGTCGCACCTGCAACCGTGTGTAAGGCAACCCCACGCTAGATCAGGGAGTCCATGAGCCCATGACACTTTCGGAGTATAGATAGAGCTAGAGCATGACCTCAGACTCTGTCAGATATGGGAGGATGCACGCAGATCCTCAGTTAGGTATCTTTTCTTACCATGACATGTATATGAAGCTAATAAAACCACTGTCAAAGGTCAACTTAAAGGAATTCGGTACAGACCAGAAATATCTGTGGGAAAAAACCAACGCTGTTTCTGAGGGTCACTGCTCACATGACTTATCCAAACGAAACCCCGGAGAAATTTAATCACTTCTCGACTTCTCCTTTTGTACATCGCAACAGCTGAACCATCAGCAAACTTCGAGATTCTTGCAGCATACATCATGAAGGCGTATGCTCCGATGTGGTTCAGTATCAAGGCTAAGCCGTCGTGCAAAGATGGTGTAAGACATTTGCTCCGTTCCGTCCAGCTTCCCCGTTATCTTACAGTTGAACAGAAACGTATTGTCGATCCTGTTATACAGCGGAATGCCTATTTTACCTATCCGGAAAACCTACTTCTATCCATGATTACAGATGGTCGTCCACGCGAACTCGAAATTCGTCGCATTGTTAAGGTGAGTTCGTCAACTACAACATCAGCTTGCGGCAATTCAAAGTAGGCCTACCAGGCTACCAGAACTCAAGTTTGACGCACGTGGTCTTTGACTTGATCGACTGGCAAAACTCACACATAACGAACAGCCGCTCACGACTGACATTTCGGAGGGACATCTAAAGCTATTAGTGACTAGCGTTGAAACGCCCATAGCTAACTTTTCTAAGTAAACCTGTCATAATTAGGCTGTGGAACGCTGCGTCAAGTTGGTTATTGAATCATCAGCAGCGTTTTGTGGCGCAAAATCGCGAGATGACTTTATCCGATCGCGGCTAGAATCTCGATTGATAATGCCACCGTTTCACACAAAATCCGATTAACCTGTCGTGTAGCCTGAACGTTGTTGCGAATTAACATTTCCGCATTTGAATTATGCATAAGAATATGTATTCTATGATTTTTTAATATTGTATTGTATTGTATTGTATTCAAACATTTATAAAGCGCTTCTAGTACGATGAACCGTTCAGAGGCGCTCCCAGTGCGCAAGATGTTGTCATGTCTGATGATTCACGATAATCCATAATATTGCCCATATAATGTAGGCCATAGCAAAGCTTCAAAGTCCTTGGGGACCCTCAAGATGATGGACAATATTTACCAAATTTTTACTGTGTGTTTGTCATACCAATTGGCAACTTTTGCCCACTATTAAATATAGACATTAAAAAAAATTTTTTTTAGCATATGCTTTCGATCCACCCTAGTGCGCACAGCACCTTGATCACATCTGGCCAGAGATTTAGAACAATATCCCTTTATTACTGCTTCCAAAAACTTCAGGAAAAGTATAAACGAAAAGTAGGCCTACAAGAAGGTAAAAGTGTAAGCAAATATTTAAAAACCGATCATGGCAAAACCGAATGGCAGTAGTTAATTCGTCAGGATCTAACACATAAAATGAAAAATAATAATTCTGATCATGATGAAACCATTCAGAATGAACTTGCTGATGGAACGGTCTTCATGTCAACATTCCATTATCCAGATGAAACATTATCTCCATCACTACACCTACGTAAAATATTCCCGGCATTTGCAAGAGCGTGTGACAGATATGCAATTTCGGATCGATCAGCGAGATCGTTAGCCTCAACAGTTTTGCAAGACTTTGGCTTTATATCAAAAGCTATTCTAGGACTTGCTGCAAATGATTTTCCAGAATTTCCATGCCACACACAATCGGTTGAGCGCTCTGTAAAACTTAGTTGTTACAAAGCATCTGCTGCTGTGGTTGGGCAAACATCTAGACATGGTTTTATCCTTGCCAGATTGGAATCATGGGAACTAATGCCTTGTTTTAATACACAAGCAGAATTTCAATCGAGTTAAATCAATGGAATAAAATAAGTATTGACTCAATTTCAGTGATTAACAAGTATAGTCTGTTGGGGTTGTTTATTGTTTATTTAATATTGCTAGGGTTGCCACCTTTCTAAACTAGGAAGTCGGGACGCAGTTTTAGAGCACCCAAATCGTAAAACACCTCACCATGTGGGACCAGAGGCTCAAGTCGCGCAACCGAGTAATTTTTGTGGGAAAGAGTGGAAAATAACTATTTAAACAAGATAATTGAGATTAAGATTTATGATTTTGAACAATGTAATGATTTCAGGATGTGTTTAAGTGTTATTTATGATATTTCACTTAGCCTGCATCATAAATTTATAGTGGTGTTGAACAAATATAGTACGGGTAATGTGTTTTAAGCCACAACATTGTGAGTTTGGAAAAAATTCCCACAAATTTGAAAGTAAGGACAGTTGGCTGTCCCGACTAGGTCAAGTAGGGACGCGGGACATTTACCTCGAAATCGGGACGGTCCCGACGGCAACCCTAAATATTGCTAACATACAATCATTTATTAATTTTATTTTGCATGGTCATTAAATACATCATAATTAAATGCTTAAACACTATTACAGATGGCGTTTTAAAATCTTTTTTAAAGTTTATAGAATTGTTTCAAAATTTGACAAACTTTTGAAAAATGTTAAATTTTAAAACTCGTTGGGGCACATTCTAGAAAGCAGATTTTATCATTTTTTTCTTGTATGGTAATTAAGTACGTCATAATTAAATGCCTAAACACTTACAGTAATTGTTTTTAAATTATTAAAAAAATTTGAAATTTTCATAAATTTGACATTTTTTCAAAAAATTTGAAATTTTAAAACTCGTTGGGGCACATCTTCCCGAAAGAATTTAAAAGAAATATTTTGCATGAAAACTAACTATACCAAAAGGCAACCATCCATCGCTATTACGATCATTTTCTAGAATTTTCATTTTTTTCACTCCACCCTAATGTGGAATCATTGTCTGTCACAATGGATTTATTCATTCAAAAATACAATCTGGTTTTTTTTAAATGTGTAGGCCTACTTAATTTGCTTCTTATTATGAACATTTATAATTTGAACATGAACATGGTAACTTTTTCATAATATTCCTTTTAACATAGAAAATTAAAATCAAAACAAGTTTCTCGCACTTTAATAGGCCTATTAACAATCGAAAGAAATATTTTTCCATCAAGAAGAAACGCGAAATAGGCTATTAGATTTTCCAAAAGAACCCATGATATTCGCAAAGAGAATTTGCAGCACATTTTCTCATTTTAGCTGGGAACAATAAACAGGATAATTTAAAACGAAGAAAATACCGCATTTGATTAAGTTATAAACAAAAATGATATAGATCACTCATAAAGACTTTCCGATTCTGTGGTTGCTTTTTGATTAAATTGCTGACGTCAATTTGTCTTGATTGTGAAACTATTTGAAATCACTCGCCCCATCTTTTTATATAATTAATGGACGACCAAATGGGTAATTTAAAGACTGCTCTTTTTCACGTTCTTATGTTTATCGATATTCCACTTTTTTTTCATTAACGAAAATAGCGATGAATTTTCGTTATAGTTATAGTTATAGTAAATGATATTTTTTAGTTAAAGTTATAGTTTTCGTTAACGAAATCATTTTTTGTTCGTTAACGAACATTTTCGTTATCGCTAACGTTAACGAGAATCACACTGAGTGCTAGTCGAGGTTGAAATAACTACATCCTGTGTTCAAGCGTAGATCAGCACTCTTAGAAGTTAATAGTAGTTTGTCTACCTTTTATATGTTCTCTCCCGACAACAATTACGATGAGCAACAATATGGCACATGAAATTCCCGTCAAGACGGTAACTTTTGAATAGCCTGAAACTAACATTGGTAAAACAGGATAAGTAACAATAAAATAAAAGTACAATTAACAGGAAATCAGATATGAGTCGGCGTTGTTGATAGTTGAGTTGGAAAAAGTTACCAATGAGTCTTACTATCAACTCCTGGTTCAGCTCTTTGGAAAACTGTAGTTTTACGAACACAATTATGAAGTGCTCCGCTTAGCTTAAGTTCAAGCCACGTTATCTTTTATGATAAAAGTGTCTATCAGATATAAGATTTCTGTATTCACAGCGTCTTAAGAGCTTCGAAGGACAAAATATGCACAAACTCAGATACACATGTACGCACGTACGTACGTGCGTACTCACATAAATAAATAAACAAGGGGTGCCGTAGAGTAATGGATAACACACTGGCGTGAAGAGCAGTAGGTACCAAGATGGAATCTCGTAGACCCGTAAGGTTTATTCAGCCTTCCAATTGCTAGGTTTCGGCGGTGGTTAAATGAATAGTAGGCCGTGGTTGCCGTATAAACAGTTATATTCGACTCCTGTAAAATTGTTATGTGCTTCTACTGTATACATGTATGTAAGGCGCCCTGCGTGGCTATCGTTTCTACCATAATATTATGTATGTTTACTGTACAGCACAGTGCGGTTAGCAGGCGCTTAAATAAAGAAAAGATTATTATATTATTATATTATATATACTCTATATATACTATATATATACTATATATACACTATAGTATATATATATACTATATATAATATATATATACTATATTATATATATACATATACTCATGCACCCACACATACATCTGTATAAACTGCATTCATTCATCAATCCATCCATCCATTTAGCCTTCTATTTTGCGTATTTAGACACATAGATGTCAACATACATATAACGTAGATACATTCAAACATACATGCTTTACTTACACACACAAATACATACATTATTGCATACATACATGCACGAATACATACATACTACATACATACATTTTATGTTATAGGCTCGGTCCAGAGGTATGATCTAAAATCGTTTATTTACAAACAAATACAGTTAGAAACGTTCAAGAAAATGTCCATCACAAACTAAACGAACGTGAACAGCGCAAAACACTTTCTTACACTGTCGAAGAGCTGAGTTCACAAGCCGTAGCGAAAAACTCTCGAAGAGGGAAAGCACAACACCGTAGCGTAAACTCTTGAAGAGTAAATAAAAAAGGCTAGCTGAAAACTCTCCATGAGTATACAATACAAAAGCCGCAGCTGAAAACTCTGAGTACAACTGGAGACTTGACAAAAAACTCTACTACACAAAAAACTAATCCAGCGTAACATCTGCCTCAGATCTAAATATAACCCTGATACTATAAAGTAAGCATCAGATAAGAGGGCAAGCATGTAACAGCCTACATGCAATGATACAAACATGCATGCCGAAGTATATATGCATGTTTTCATACATGCATACCTAGGCCTACATGCATCCATACACACCTTTGTTTAATAATTCGACTCTTTTCACTACCTGGGATTATGACATCGATCGTAGCAGAAGATCGTTTGATTTGATCGGACACTTGATTTTGAGCAATGCATTCAATGAGGTGACGTTGATTGGCGTCCAATCCAGCCTCATTCAAAGATAGTTGAGCTCCATTTGCTATTGTCTCTTCTGTCCTAACATTTCTCCAGGTGTACTCGGGATTCGGATTTCCAACAGCGCTACAGCTTAGAACTTCTTTGTGTCGGTAAATATCCTTCTTAGGTGTTATTGTAACATTCCTCGGTCCAACTGAAATGCCGTTTAACCAGCAATATATGTTAGTAGGCCTATAATACGAAGCTAACATTCGTGAAACACGATAAGCAATTAGATGCAATCTTTCTAGAGAATTAATCGTTGTTGCCAAGCATTTGCATGTAAATTATTTCTGTAGTAATAAACACAATTAAGCGAATGCATTCTAACGCCTTATTACCTCATTGAGTGATGTCTAGTGTAAAGATTTGTGTTATATTTAGGAAAATAAGGCTGAAGAAGTCATCATCATGAAGTCATTGATACGCCATTCAAAAAGCTAAAAGGTGATTATACTTAAGAGATATTTAATGAGAAAGGTACACTTGCAGAGCAGTTTAAGCGTAGCATTCCAGTAAAACGAGTAGTCTGGTACATTGGTGGCAGTGGTGTTGTGGACATCCATTGATGTTTCACTGAACCATGTTTTGCAAGTTATAAGAGCATCATTGTCTTCTGCCTTGACTTGGAAATTGATGAATGATGATAATTGTTGCACGTCCTGAGAAATATTGATATTTAAAATAATAGGCGTTGAGTTTAAGGCATTTGCTCCTTTTGACCATTGCATGGATGGAATCCAGTGTCCTGAGTACTTAACCGCGCATCGGAATGTAATATAATCGAACTCTTCGATGTTATCGTCTGTTGCTGATATATTGGTGGTGCATTGAGGATCTGATTCTGGACAAATCAACATGCTGAAGTTGTTACACGTTTTACAGGTATACAGAAAGATTTAGGAGTTATAGACATTGCAGTTACAAGTTGCACTATTTAAGCAACAAAATTAAAGATCTCAATAACTTTCTAACCTGTGTGCAGGGCAAAATCCGGAATCAACTGCAAATTAGATCACAGATTTATTGGAATTAGCCTAACTTTTAATTTTCTGAAAGCGGATTTTGGAATAAGAAGGGATTGGAACCTCATGAAGAATTGGTAGTTAAGGACTGTTTATGGTCCATTCCGAGTGAGCGCCTTAATAAGGGCTAAAAGTCGTAGGCCTACAACACATTTTAGAAACTTATTAAGTTCAGCGGTTATAGAACAGCGTGATTCTCGTTAAAGTTAACGATAACGAAAATGTTCGTTAACGAACAAAAATTGATTTCGTTAACGAAAACTATAACTATAACTAAAAAATATCATTGACTATAGCTATAACTATATATAACGAAAATAATACTAACGAAAATTTATCGCTATTTTCGTTAAAGCAATAAAAAGTGCAATATCGATAAACATAAGAACGTGAAAAAGAGCAGTCTTTAAATTACCCATGGGGTCGTTCATTAATTAGGCCTATATCGACAAACTGGGGCGAGAGATTTGAACAAGTTTCTTGACAAGGGGAGGGGGACATCAATAATAATTTAACCAAAAAGCAACCATGCATAGATTCGGAAAGTCTTTATGAGTGATCTATTTCATTTTTTGTTACTTATTCAAACGCGATATTTTCTTCGTTTTAAATTATCCTGTTCATTGTTCCCAGCTAAAATGAGAAAATGTGCTGCATATTCTCTTTGCGAATGTCCTGGGTTCTTTTCGAAAATCTAATATTTCGAGTTTCTTTTTGATGGAAAGATAATTTTTTCTTTCGATTGTTAATATTAAAGAGTGAGAAACTTGTTTTGATTTTAATTTTCTATGTTAAAAGGAATATTATAAAAAAGTAATCATGTTCATGTTCAAATTAGAAATATTGATTTATAAAAATTAAATTGAATATACATTTAAAAGAAAACGAGATTGTATTTTTGAATGGAAAAAATCCATTAAATATCTGTGACAGACAGTGATTTCACATGTACTGTAGCCATTAAGTAGGCCCATAAAATTCAAATCTGAACAACAACATTTTTTTCGGCAATTTCAGTTTCTTGCATTTGTGAGAGTCATAGAAATTTTCTTGGGTGGAGTCATTTTCTTTGACATAATTTTGTTAGGGGTCCTTGAATGTTTGACAGCTGTTGACAAAAAGGGGCTGATCAAAAAATGCCTAAAATTTTATGAGATACGTAATTAATCAATGACCCCATAGGGACGAGGCGGAGTGCCATTGGGGCCAGTTTTAACTATGTACTAACTAAAATTAACCCAAATAAAAGTGCAGTAACTATAACTACAACTATAACTAAAATATACTGCTAACTATAACTGTAACTATAACTAAAATGAAAAACCATTAACTATAACTGTAACCATAACTAAAATAAAATCTGCAAGGACAATCACACTGTTATAGAAGAGGATCCAGTGTGTACGCTTTACCATAAGGAAGATTATCCAAACTGTGACTGTTGGTATCAATGCAGAGAAACAATATATAAACTTGTAATTCAGACGGTTACGAACAGTACTCTTACAAAGGTAGCGGTTTATATCACATTACTGCTATAGCAAACATACACATTTTCATTAGAAGAATTGGATAAAATTGCTCACAATTAAAGAATGTATTGTAAAAATTTGAACAAATAGATTACATGCAAATTTACCAAAAACGATCAGCTGGGCGCTGTATCTTTCAGGTTGCCTTGGAGTCATGTCTACAAGGCAAGTGTATATTCCGGCGTCGTCCATTTGAGTTGAGTTTGAATGAAACGCAACTGAGCCATTTTGATCAACATCGAAGTGGAAATGTGCTTTTCTGATCTTTGTCTCATTCCTCCAATTTGTCCAAGTCGACCTTCTGTCGTGACTTAATGGTCTCTGAATCGTCCACTCCCTGATTTTGGAAATGTTGTCCGGTTTACATTTCATTCCAACTCTTTGACCGACAGTAACAGCCAGATTCCATGGACGATCATGCAATTTAATACATTCTGAAGATCCTGAAAATGCGACAATAGTTGTGGGCGATGGTGGGCATTAAATGTTTTGGTGTAATCTAGTGTATTCTTTTGGGGTTATTCCCATTTCCTCGGAGGAAATTTTGCAAATTGGTGCATCTATGCGATCGACTCACTCCACAGGATATGATAATATTGATCCGACACTAGCTGTGACCAGTCTGCCGCTGTTGTCTTCGATCCTATCTGAAATTATAAACTGTTCTCTTAACTCGGGAATAGTACCACAGGCCATTAAAATTGCTAAAATCATCCCAATTTTTAAGAAAGGTAATAGAAATGAGGTGTCAAACTATAGACCGATTTCTATTTTGCCATATTTCGCAAAGTTTTATGAAAAATCAGTGGCAAATAGACTCCTCACTTATGTAAATAAATTGAACATTATCCTCCCCAATCAGTATGGGTTTCAATCCGAGCAATCCCCCTCCCTGGCGATTATGGACTTATATGATAAAATATCTCAAACTATAGATAACAATGAATATTCTATTGGCATATTCCTGGATCTCTCCAAAGCTTTCGATACCGTAGATCATACCATACTGCTTCACAAACTTGCTAATTATGGAATTAGAGGTGTCCAACTTGAATGGTTTACTTGCTACTTAAATAACAGGTCACAGTTTGTTTTTTGCAATGGTGCAGCATCGGATAAAAAAAGAATTAAGTTTGGTGTGCCACAGGGTTCCAACCTCGGGCCTCTGCTTTTCCTTTTGTTTATTAACGATTTACCGAATGCCTCGTCTATTCTATCATGTATACTTTTTGCTGACGATACTTCTCTGTTTCACTCGGACAAATCTTACTTAAATCTTATCTCTACTATTAACACTGAACTTCGACTAATATCTGAGTGGTTTTTAGCGAACAAATTGTCGCTAAATGTAGATAAAACGGCTTTTATGCTTTTTAAATCTCACAGGAAGATAGGACCAGCTGAAAATTCTATTACGCTGTCAATAAATGGTTGTAATATTAACCAAGTTAATAATACTAAGTTCCTGGGAGTGATAATTGATCAACACTTAACATGGGAGTTGCACATCAGGAGCATAGCAAAAAAGGTTGCAAAAAATACTGGTATAATTTATCGTGCCTCCAATAAGCTCCCACCAAAAATAAGAATTCAATTATATTATTCACTTATATACCCCTACCTCTCCTACTGTTGCATGGTATGGGCCTCCACCTATGCTTCGAGACTTCACAAACTCTGGTTGCTCCAAAAAAGAGCTATACGTACCATCAGTGGTGCCGCATGGGGCTCGCACACGGATCCTATTTTCATTAGTAATAAAGTATTAAAAATTGACCAAATTAGAAAATATCAAATTGCTCTATTTATGTTTAAATTCACTAGAAATATTCTGCCACCTAAACTTATAAAAGAATTTAGTAAAGGCTCTGACATACATTCTCATGATACTAGGGGTGCGGCTCGGTACAGACAAGAGTTTGCACATACGAACACAAGAATGTTCTCGATCAAAATTGCTGGTCCTAAACTCTGGAATACCCTTCCCCCGATGCTTCAGCAAATGAGATCTCTGTTAAGCTTTAAAAAATCACTACGTGACTTTCTATTGGTTTTGTAGTCTGGGTTTTGACGGATTTCAGATCTTGCCGTGTCAATTGCCATTTGCAACTCTAGAAACATTGTAAAAATAGATCTCCACCAGTTAAATTGCTTGTGTCTGTTGTAGTTCTAATTATTGTATTATTATTGTCTCCTAACAACTACGATCATAGCTTATTGGACTGTGCCCCCGACTGTCTTATTACTTCTCTCTCTCTCTCTCTCTCTCTCTCTCTCTCTCTCTCTCTCTCTCTCTCTCTCTCTCTCTCTCTCTCTCTCTCTCTCTCTATCTCTCAGTTCTGTTGTATGTAGTTTCCATTTGGTTTCTATTTTGTTTCGCTGCCCAAGGTTTTGGCAGTTTAGTTAAGAACTCAGTTTAATTAAGAACTCAGCTTAATTTGTTGTATTCTGTTAGCTAAGATTCAGGTTGGTTTCTGATTTGCGCCATCGTATTTGAATTCTGCGAATGGGTGTCCCTGCTCGCGGGAGCTCGCTCCCTTTTGGGCCCTTCCCTTGCTAACCAGCTTGCTATGTAAATCTTTTGTTTGTATATAATTTTTGGATTTTGGTTGCAATAAACGAGTATCGTATCGTATCGTATCGTATTTATTAAGACATCAAAAACTATGACATGTAATGAGATGGTTGAAAACCACATATGCAATTATGCATATATCTGCATCCATATTTTGTGTGATTCCAGAAAATATCAAGTAGTCCAAAATATTGTTAGCTGATAACACAAGCAATGTAATCATCGTTTATTCTTTAGATTTACTTACCAACGAGAAAACATAATTGGAAAAGAGCAACGAAATCCTTCATCTTCCCGAAGCAAAGTATTTAGCCTGTTGTCTAATGCACTTGATCAAAACGAAGGTTTATTTCATTTTCAAAAATGTTCTCGTTCTGATAACTGCCCTCGGAAAAACCACAGAGTAAGCGAGCTTTTGGTTTATGTTAGCTTAATGGGCAAGAGGGTGAAAGCGAATATGTGCAGGCGTAATCGTAATTGATTATAATAAATCATGATAGCCTGGGAAACGATAATGCGCATGGTATGCAATTATGTTGACCTAGAATAGAGAAACAAAATGTGTGATGAGGCTCAATGTCAGTTCAGTTCCCTACATTCGGAGACAAATGCGAGTCGATTTGTTAAAAGTTAGAATAAATGAGTCATCAAATTCGTGTTTGCTTTTGTCTCATCAGACATAAGTTGGCTAAGCTTGGCCAGTTATTAATGGAAAATGTATCTCCTAGCTCTTGCTACGTTTCCGGAAGTGTTCGGAACATACGACCGATCCATGATTGATTCTCTTAAGTCATCTGGTTTAGAACGCTTCGTGTTTGGCATAGAACTGGTCTTTATAACAACACAATCTTCACTATTATGGATTCATGGATTCACTTTCACGTATTCACACACACACACACGCACGCACGCACGCACACACGCACACACATGTTATATATCATGCTCTTGGTTATTCCAGATTCCAGGGTTTAATAAATTCTGCTTGGCGTCTACTGCGGTTTATTAACATTTTGGTTTGTGGTGTGTTTGCATTTGTCACGAAATGTCAGTCGTGATCATGAGCAAAGCCATATGCTACTTATTGTTGGCATATGTGGGCTAAGTATCCAGTGAAGTCAATAATCCTCTCATTACTCTCTCTACTCTATTTACTCTATTTACTCTTAGGCAAGTTGTGACTTTGATATCGGTCGATTCTTACCGCCAGCAAAGCCATTGAGCCATAATAGATGAGGTAATGAACCAATTTCAAGGGCTCTTGTGTTCTTTGTGGTGTTTTGTAATTTCACGCAAATAAACAATGTCTATTCGCATAATTAGTTGCGTGAAAGGCTTGTTGCGGTGCACGTTTATAAAACGAGGAAGACAAAATAATATCAGCATTTCACAAACGACAGTGTCACGAAAATGAACTGAGGTGCTAATAGGGTGAATTGGAAGCTCGCGCTTGATATCTGTCGATTCGTATCAATAAAATCTTGGCATATCTCGGCCGACAGTTGCGTCTGCTCCTACACAAGACAATAACCACATCGGGAGACCTAAGCCTACACGCTAAAGTCCGCCCCTGCCAGCAACAAAAGGATTTCTCTTCATGTGGGCTATACGCAGCTGCCTATGCCGATGAGATTGCTTCGGTGATCCTTCAGAAATGCCAAAACATCTTGAGAAATGTTTCAACGACAACTTCATGCTTCTTTCCCCAAAATCCATCTCAAGAGAAGGGGAAGAAAGTCACTTCTGAGTGTGGTTATTCTTCCTACTGTTACTTCGGTTTGGTTTGCTCTTAGAAGACTTAGAAGACTTAGAGTCATTTGCTATACCTATTTCATATGCTCTGAACATTGTTTAGAACACTTAGAGTCACTTGTATACGCATTTCTGGTTTTGGACTTTGATTACAACACAGATTAATCAATTATATGCATTTTTCAATAATTCATTCATTTATTCATTTTGATAATTTATATAGCGCCTCTTCAAGAAACCTACTCAGAGGTGCTCCTAGTCCAGCCACGGTTAAAAAGAGAAGACTTAGGCGGTAGAAATCAGGTGAACTGCGTCGTGGAAATAAGCGCAAAGAAGGAGAAAGCCCATTCCACGTTGAGGGGCCAGCCACTGAGAAGGCACGCCGCTGTTTAATTGAGGAGCGGGACCGAGGGACCAACAGCTCACCCCCAGTTGCAGAACTCGACGGGACATTAGGCCAGAGAGCGGACAGCAGAGATCAGATAGGTAAGACGGGGCTTCACTAGAGAGAGCCCGCCAAACAAGAGAAGCAATCCTATAGGAGATGCGCAGTGAAGCAGGAAGCCAATGCAGGACATCACGCATATAAGCTGAAACTGGTGCATATTTTGGGATGTGGGCAATGAGCCGAGCGATATATACCTTAAACCTGTGAATATTTATCCCCCGGGGATGATTTTACACGGAGGGTGATAGAAATGGTTTATCCCCCGGATACTCTATACCGGTATATTCCATCCGTGGGGGATAGATTTATTCACCCTCCGGATAGTTTTAGGACGAATAGTCTGTCACGCGACACCGGCAGAGCTGGGAGAAATCCAGCCGGATCAACCAAACCTTGATGGATTTGAGCCTATTTTCATCCTGCTGCCGAGCAAAACCCCACCATGCATGACTTGCATACAGCAGGCGCTCCAACATGGGGCTATTGATAAGTCCCAGGTTACCTTCTGGCACTGTTCGACGTGAGCGCTGCATTTGACGCTGTCGATCACGAAATACTTCTGCAGCGCCTGTCCATATCTTTTGGCCTCTCTGGCAATGCCTTAGACTGGCTTTCGTCCTTTCTGCGGGGCCGTTCCTTCATGGTGGCCCATGGTCGCCCATGGTCCCACTAGGTCCCCTTTGGTCCCGGCGCCTGTTGGTCTTCCTCAGGGCTCCGTCCTTGGCCCACTTCTATATATTCTTTATACTGCTGACCTGGGTCCCCTGCTTGCGGCTGAGTCTGTCCGTAGCCAATCATACGCCGATGACCTTCAGGCCTATGTCCACTGCCATGCCGGCCAGGCTGCTGCTGCAGTGGGCATCATGAGCCAGGAAACTGAGACCCTGCATGCCTGGATGTCATCGAATCGCTTGCGGCTCAATTCGGCCAAGACTCAGCTAATCTGGCTTAGCACCCGTCAGCAGCTCCGAAAGATAGACTTTGGGTCCCTTACTAAGGAATACCCGCATTTTACCTTCCTAGCCTCAGTCCGAGACTTAGGAGTCACCTTAGACCAGGAGCTTACATTTGTTCAGCATATTAATCTCCTCTGCCGCAGCTGTTACTACCAGCTGCGACAACTCAGGGTCATATCTCGCTCCCTCTCGCCTAGTTCAGCATCTACACCAGTCCATGCTTTCGTGGTCTCCCGCCTCGATTATTGTAGCGCCATATATGATGAGCTCCCAACCTGCCGATTGAGGTGCCTCAATCGGGTCCTACGCACGGCTGCCCGGCTTGTGGGTCGCATCCCCAAATTTGGCCGGGTCTCGGAGTACATGCGGGAGGTGCTCCACTGGCTCCCCTACCCGCAGCGCATTGCTTATCGGGTCTCTGCTCTGGTTCGGCGGTCCCTTGAGGGTTTGGCTCCTCCTTACCTCCGGGAGCTTTGCTGCTCCACTTTGGCTGTCCAGCGTCGTGGTTCACTTCGCTGTGCAGCACAGGCTGAGCTCCTTGTCCCCCGTTCACGGACTGCTATCCGGCAACACCGTGCCTTCTCTGTCTCTGGCCCAGCGACCTGGAATGGGCTTCCAGTAGCGCTTGACCCCAATCGATTGCTCTTCTCTGTTCTACTCTTGTCTTAAGACTGTCATGTTTGACCGTGGTTGGACTGGGAGCGCACCTGAGTAGATAACCTTGAAGAAGCGCTATATAAGACTTCAGTAATAATAATAATAATAATAACGTGGTTGCGCGGACCACATCGAGGCGGCATGGACCCTTGAGGCAAGAACTTTTAATATGCGTAATGATTACGTGGATTACCTACCCTTGCAGCATATCCGAGCAATATGCTTTGCAAAGTTAAGGGCTTCTGTTGGCGTTACCCCAAGAACAGACAATTCATCCACTCTAAAAAAAACAGGTATAACGGCTGGGACCATCCCTCCCCTCTCTGCTCCTCGATCTGATCAGTATTTCATAGATCTTGCTCTTATTCAGCTTAACGTTACATGTCTCTGCCCATATTTCTACACGGTTCCATACTTCTTGACTGTAACAGCCTTTGATTATGGTATCATCAAATAACTGTCATCAACATATTTTAGCACTCTGCTTCCCTGATGCAACCTTTTTAGTTTCGGTATAATTGTCATAAAATTAACCGGCCATGAACCCGACCTCGGGCATTGCTAGCGTTTATTTTAATTAGGGATGATATGGATCCATTAAATTCTGTTCCATGCTCACGGTCCTCAAGGAAAGCAATAATCCAGTTTAATTAAACACAATCAGTATTAGGCATCCAAGCTAACTGCTCAGCCAGGCTGGGGTGTCGCCCTGCATCGAATGCCTTTGAGAAGTCCAATGCGATTACACGGATATATTGATTTACTTAGAGGAGTTCCATAAGGTCCGATAATAACGCAATTACTGCCGCTGGCAGGGGCGGACTTTAACGTGTAGGCCTAGGTCTCCCGATGTGGTTAGGTGCCTTGTGTAGGAGCAGACGCAACTGTCGGCCGAGATATGCCAAGATTTTATTGATACGAATCGACCGATATCAAGCGCGAGCTTCCAATTCACCCTATTAGCACCTCAGTTCATTTTCGTGACACTGTCGTTTGTGAAATGCTGATATTATTTTGTCTTCCTCGTTTTATAAACGTGCACCGCAACAAGCCTTTCACGCAACTAATTATGCGAATAGACATTGTTTATTTGCGTGAAATTACAAAACACCACAAAGAACACAAGAGCCCTTGAAATTGGTTCATTACCTCATCTATTATGGCTCAATGGCTTTGCTGGCGGTAAGAATCGACCGACATCAAAGTCACAACTTGCCTAAGAGTAAATAGAGTAAATAGAGTAGAGAGAGTAATGAGAGGATTATTGACTTCACTGGATACTTAGCCCACATATGCCAACAATAAGTAGCATATGGCTTTGCTCATGATCACGACTGACATAGCTCTAAATTGAGTTAAATCACGCAATTTGTAATTATGTTGCAGGGGGTTACTTTTTTGACGGGGAATATTTTCGTACGACTCATGGGGGATACTTTGGCACGAGGGTGGATAGTCCCTCCCGTTCACATTCATCCGGCCGGATTCTTCATTCTGCTAAGGGGATAAAATTGTATGGGAGATACTCTATTTCGTGACAAATGCAAACACACCACAAACCAAAATGTTAATAAACCGCAGTAGACGCCAAGCAGAATTTATTAAACCCTGGAATCTGGAATAACCAAGAGCATGATATATAACATGTGTGTGCGTGTGTGCGTGCGTGCGTGCGTGCGTGTGTGTGTGAATACGTGAAAGTGAATCCATGAATCCATAATAGTGAAGATTGTGTTGTTATAAAGACCAGTTCTATGCCAAACACGAAGCGTTCTAAACCAGATGACTTAAGAGAATCAATCATGGATCGGTCGTATGTTCCGAACACTTCCGGAAACGTAGCAAGAGCTAGGAGATACATTTTCCATTAATAACTGGCCAAGCTTAGCCAACTTATGTCTGATGAGACAAAAGCAAACACGAATTTGATGACTCATTTATTCTAACTTTTAACAAATCGACTCGCATTTGTCTCCGAATGTAGGGAACTGAACTGACATTGAGCCTCATTACACATTTTGTTTCTCTATTCTAGGTCAACATAATTGCATACCATGCGCATTATCGTTTCCCAGGCTATCATGATTTATTATAACCATTTACGATTTCGCCTGCACATACTCGCTTTCACCCTCTTGCCCATTAAGCTAACATAAACCAAAAGCTCGCTTACTCTGTGGTTTTTCCGAGGGCAGTTATCAGAACGAGAACATTTTTGAAAATGAAATAAACCTTCGTTTTGATCAAGTGCATTAGACAACAGGCAAAATACTTTGCTTCGGGAAGATGAAGGATGTCGTTGCTCTTTTCCAATTATGTTTTCTCGTTGGTAAGTAAATCTAAAGAATAAACGATGATTACATTGCTTGTGTTATCAGCTAACAATATTTTGGACTACTTGATATTTTCTGGAATCACACAAAATATGGATGCAGATATATGCATAATTGCATATGTGGTTTTCAACCATCTCATTACATGTCATAGTTTTTGATGTCTTAATAAATACACTAGATTACACCAAAACATTTAATGCCCACCATCGCCCACAACTATTGTCGCATTTTCAGGATCTTCAGAATGTATTAAATTGCATGATCGTCCATGGAATCTGGCTGTTACTGTCGGTCAAAGAGTTGGAATGAAATGTAAACCGGACAACATTTCCAAAATCAGGGAGTGGACGATTCAGAGACCATTAAGTCACGACAGAAGGTCGACTTGGACAAATTGGAGGAATGAGACAAAGATCAGAAAAGCACATTTCCACTTCGATGTTGATCAAAATGGCTCAGTTGCGTTTCATTCCAACTCAACTCAAATGGACGACGCCGGAATATACACTTGCCTTGTAGACATGACTCCAAGGCAACCTGAAAGATACAGCGCCCAGCTGATCGTTTTTGGTAAATTTGCATGTAATCTATTTGTTCAAATTTTTACAATACATTCTTTAATTGTGAGCAATTTTATCCAATTCTTCTAATGAAAATGTGTATGTTTGCTATAGCAGTAATGTGATATAAACCGCTACCTTTGTAAGAGTACTGTTCGTAACCGTCTGAATTACAAGTTTATATATTGTTTCTCTGCATTGATACCAACAGTCACAGTTTGGATAATCTTCCTTATGGTAAAGCGTACACACTGGATCCTCTTCTATAACAGTGTGATTGTCCTTGCAGATTTTATTTTAGTTATGGTTACAGTTATAGTTAATGGTTTTTCATTTTAGTTATAGTTACAGTTATAGTTAGCAGTATATTTTAGTTATAGTTGTAGTTATAGTTACTGCACTTTTATTTGGGTTAATTTTAGTTAGTACATAGTTAAAACTGGCCCCAATGGCACTCCGCCTCGTCCCTATGGGGTCATTGATTAATTACGTATCTCATAAAATTTTAGGCATTTTTTGATCAGCCCCTTTTTGTCAACAGCTGTCAAACATTCAAGGACCCCTAACAAAATTATGTCAAAGAAAATGACTCCACCCAAGAAAATTTCTATGACTCTCACAAATGCAAGAAACTGAAATTGCCGAAAAAAATGTTGTTGTTCAGATTTGAATTTTATGGGCCTACTTAATGGCTACAGTACATGTGAAATCACTGTCTGTCACAGATATTTAATGGATTTTTTCCATTCAAAAATACAATCTCGTTTTCTTTTAAATGTATATTCAATTTAATTTTTATAAATCAATATTTCTAATTTGAACATGAACATGATTACTTTTTTATAATATTCCTTTTAACATAGAAAATTAAAATCAAAACAAGTTTCTCACTCTTTAATATTAACAATCGAAAGAAAAAATTATCTTTCCATCAAAAAGAAACTCGAAATATTAGATTTTCGAAAAGAACCCAGGACATTCGCAAAGAGAATATGCAGCACATTTTCTCATTTTAGCTGGGAACAATGAACAGGATAATTTAAAACGAAGAAAATATCGCGTTTGAATAAGTAACAAAAAATGAAATAGATCACTCATAAAGACTTTCCGAATCTATGCATGGTTGCTTTTTGGTTAAATTATTATTGATGTCCCCCTCCCCTTGTCAAGAAACTTGTTCAAATCTCTCGCCCCAGTTTGTCGATATAGGCCTAATTAATGAACGACCCCATGGGTAATTTAAAGACTGCTCTTTTTCACGTTCTTATGTTTATCGATATTGCACTTTTTATTGCTTTAACGAAAATAGCGATAAATTTTCGTTAGTATTATTTTCGTTATAGTTATAGCTATAGTCAATGATATTTTTTAGTTATAGTTATAGTTTTCGTTAACGAAATCAATTTTTGTTCGTTAACGAACATTTTCGTTATCGTTAACTTTAACGAGAATCACGCTGTTCTATAACCGCTGAACTTAATAAGTTTCTAAAATGTGTTGTAGGCCTACGACTTTTAGCCCTTATTAAGGCGCTCACTCGGAATGGACCATAAACAGTCCTTAACTACCAATTCTTCATGAGGTTCCAATCCCTTCTTATTCCAAAATCCGCTTTCAGAAAATTAAAAGTTAGGCTAATTCCAATAAATCTGTGATCTAATTTGCAGTTGATTCCGGATTTTGCCCTGCACACAGGTTAGAAAGTTATTGAGATCTTTAATTTTGTTGCTTAAATAGTGCAACTTGTAACTGCAATGTCTATAACTCCTAAATCTTTCTGTATACCTGTAAAACGTGTAACAACTTCAGCATGTTGATTTGTCCAGAATCAGATCCTCAATGCACCACCAATATATCAGCAACAGACGATAACATCGAAGAGTTCGATTATATTACATTCCGATGCGCGGTTAAGTACTCAGGACACTGGATTCCATCCATGCAATGGTCAAAAGGAGCAAATGCCTTAAACTCAACGCCTATTATTTTAAATATCAATATTTCTCAGGACGTGCAACAATTATCATCATTCATCAATTTCCAAGTCAAGGCAGAAGACAATGATGCTCTTATAACTTGCAAAACATGGTTCAGTGAAACATCAATGGATGTCCACAACACCACTGCCACCAATGTACCAGACTACTCGTTTTACTGGAATGCTACGCTTAAACTGCTCTGCAAGTGTACCTTTCTCATTAAATATCTCTTAAGTATAATCACCTTTTAGCTTTTTGAATGGCGTATCAATGACTTCATGATGATGACTTCTTCAGCCTTATTTTCCTAAATATAACACAAATCTTTACACTAGACATCACTCAATGAGGTAATAAGGCGTTAGAATGCATTCGCTTAATTGTGTTTATTACTACAGAAATAATTTACATGCAAATGCTTGGCAACAACGATTAATTCTCTAGAAAGATTGCATCTAATTGCTTATCGTGTTTCACGAATGTTAGCTTCGTATTATAGGCCTACTAACATATATTGCTGGTTAAACGGCATTTCAGTTGGACCGAGGAATGTTACAATAACACCTAAGAAGGATATTTACCGACACAAAGAAGTTCTAAGCTGTAGCGCTGTTGGAAATCCGAATCCCGAGTACACCTGGAGAAATGTTAGGACAGAAGAGACAATAGCAAATGGAGCTCAACTATCTTTGAATGAGGCTGGATTGGACGCCAATCAACGTCACCTCATTGAATGCATTGCTCAAAATCAAGTGTCCGATCAAATCAAACGATCTTCTGCTACGATCGACATCATAATCTCAGGTATTATGGGCTGCAGAGCGTGAAATATTTATGACTTTTATGTACATCTGTATATAGAAATGTATGTATAGGCCTATGTGTGCATGTGTTTAAGTTTTTCGCTCAAAATCGCGTGATCGATCACATGAAATTCTATAACGCAACATTCGACATTAAAATCCAAAGTAATGTAAAGAGCTTGTACAATTGCCTGGTAAATGTAAAATTAATGATGTTGACGGCGGTGTTATCGGTTACTATAAGTCGTGGTAATTTGTATTAGTAACAGTGCTGCTTTTTGTTAGAGAGTTGCGGTGATGGTGGTAGTGTGAGTCGTAGAAGTTGTGCTTGTGGTCGTAGTTGTGGACGGTGGTGATCGTTTCCTATAATAGTGGCTGTGTTCGTGATGCTTATGGTTAACTGCAACAATAGTAACGCATTAATGATAACGATAACAATAGTATCGGTATTTAATGGTGGAATCATTTGCAGAGCTAGGAAACATGCTTTTCGTTCACTGTAACTTCGTATAGGGCCTACAGGAACTTCGCCACTCTTGTTTGGTTTAATTGGAGTTGCTGGTGGAGGAATGGTTCTCCCAGTGTTGGCTATCATCATCCTGAAATACATTCGCAAGTGACAAATTCTGTTTCAAAATCATTTTTTTAATGCTTAGCGTTAAAATAGGTACGGTAGTACGGTACGGTAGTACTTGTAGTAAAGAGATTCTGTCACAGAAGCAGAAAAGCCCCTTCAACTTCTAGTTGCAACTATGAGCACTTCAGACGCTCCCTTCACGATGGTAAGCCATTCAAATGATTACATTTGCTAGTCTGCTTTATGCTCGCAACGATTCCAAATGCGGTTTCCCAGATAAAAAGAAGCATGTCCCGACATTCATTGCAACGAATAATGTGTTGCTAGAATCTTGAACGTCCAAATCTGAAGGCTTGTGAGCCCATAATAGCCACCAAAGTGGGTATTAGTAGGAGCATAACCTCTAATAAATAATGGGAACATGTAAGGTAATAAAAATATATAATTAGTTCGCCAGGTGGCGCATTAATTAAGAAGGAATCCAGGTCTTAGTTATCAGTACAAGTTATTAAATTTTCGCCATATTATATTATAAAATTCGTCACATGGTGGAACATTGTTACAAAACGTCCAAATACACCCAATACAACAAAGTGAGTTCAAAGGCGCATTATAGTGCAACGAATAATGTGTTGCTAGAATTGCTTGAACGTCCAAATCTGAAGGCTTGTCGGTGATGCACGTGAAAATCCTTCGACACGTCATTACCGTTATTACCCAAGCCACGGCGGCGACCACACAGCGACGCAGGCGTGAATAAAATCAGCCAAAAACAGGCAATTCCATAACTTAAACGTTTTCGGGCGCAGTATATCCTCAAACACACCATACTTTTGCGAACGCTTGGCATATCCTAACAAAAAGAAACACATTTTCAGACTAGAATATGCCGCCATCGAGATCTCACAACTCTTACTTCTATCAAATATCTTAGTTCTTATCATATCTCATAATATCATGTCATATCCAGTGATGGGCACTGAACTATTTTTTCTTAGTTAAACTAAAACTATTTTCCAACTAAAATAAAATAGTTTAACTAAAGTTGGCAACTGATTTTGAAAAGTAGTTAACTAAACTTAAAAAAGTAGTTAAACTTTTTCCAACTTTTTTCTAACTTTTTACGACAAACATTTTCACAATAACAGAGGTTAAGTGAACTGTAATAATGCAGAGCATCAATGACAATTTCACCTTCAAACTATGCAATGTGTACTGTTCTAGCATACAGTTACAGGCGTACTGTAAGTAGTGTATGAATTTGAAAACACAGGCCGTTAATGCTAAAACCATGCAGTGATACAATGTTTTTTGTTAACAGTGTTCAATATTCATTGTGGAAAAATAGTTGCATATTGCTGATTTTTTTAGTTAAACTTTTTAGTTAGCAACTAAAATTTTTTAGTTAAACTATGGTTTTAACTAAACTATTTATTTTTAGTTAAACTTCATCCTTAACTTAAAAAATTTAGTTAAACAAAAAGTTAGCAACTTTTTAGTTAACTATTGCCCATCACTGGTCATATCCTATTTGTTAATTGTATACAACACTTTAATTTCTACAGTCCTATTTTAGGCAAATAAGCAAATTCCTGAATCTCTGTATTATAGAGAAATCCAGAAACCAAGCGAATTCTACCACGGATAATCCTCAAAGGCCTTCGTCAGATTACGAATCAATTAACGAAACAGAAATTGATGCACTACCTTCAACATCTACGACATTGGACACGGCTGTTCCCAATGAAGATTCTTCGGAAGGTTACAGCGCATTAACCGATAGACCAGTTACTGTTCACAAACCACCTGTTTACTGTTCACTTGATGTCAGTAGTAGCCTTGTTGTAATCCCTCAAGATGAGGTTTCCAAGACGACCCCAGTCTATGCTAATATCGTGTAACATTAGAGTGGAGCAAGTACTCGTGTATGCAAGAATAACTTTAGACATAAATGGTTAAATATTTAAACAGAGCTTAAATTTGACAACGACCTTTGCAATAACTCAGAGATGCGTTCTGAAAGTGGACAAGAAAACATAGGCTTAGTTCTTTGTACCAACATATTTTGCAGCAAACTACCATGGGTCTGATGGATGAGTTGATGGCCCTACTAACGTAAACTGGCTTTAAAAATATGGGACACATATCCGAGAATATATCTTGTAACGTGTCCATAGAAAACAAGTCAAAGTTAAAGTTTGTATTTTCACAGAAATTTTTTGATGTATGCATACATTTGTGATAGGATGTATTGTAAATAGTTAGTTCTATATTTTTAACAGAAATTATTAAGTGATACAGTTTGGCTTATGCACATATGAAGTTCAATGCTTTGAGACCGTATTTCAGCTGACAAAAAAATGTATTTTACTGCATTTGCCTAGAGCCATGGACTAACTGAAGTTGAGGTGAACATTTTAAATTAACTATACATTTAAAAAAAACATTGGAAAATCTACATGAACTCTGAATTAGTTGATTATCTCGGAATGACACTTATAAATTTACCACTAAATTGGTCCCATGCTTTTTAATAAAATGATGCAGAACAATATGTACCTTGCACCTATTTGAGCGGTTGAACCATTACAAGAAGAAAAGACAAGGATTCATAACTTTGGCAAGAATACATTTTTAACTGCGTAACTGCTAGGTTTGTTGGTGTTTCCCCTATGTGACAATAGATGATACAAGCGTTCCACTGTTTTATTATAATTGAAACGTTATCCGTTAGCTGATGATAATTTCTATCAGACTCTTGCAAACATAAAGATCAAAAGCCTAAAGTTTGTCCATGGTTGCCACTGTATGCAGTATTTAGAGTTCGCGACTGCTAATCTCTGCTCTATATCGTTACGAAAGTTAATTATTTCATTATCGTCCTCGTTTCACTATCTGCGTAACTCGCAAATGTTATTTTTCATGACATTTCGTTTTATCAGAAAATATGAGCATATTTTGCTGTCATGCGCATTGGTAGATTACTTTCTATTTCTTTTTCATAGCAACATCCCCACTCTTTTCCCAGCAAACATTAATCCAAATATCATGGTCCTAATTAAAGTCACCACCACGAAAACACGTCAACATTCGCTGTGAAATGATTCATATAAAGCCTGCATCTTCAATTGATGCAACGTAATAAGCCAAAATTAGGATTGTGGCTTATAAAACATCATTCTCACTCAACTAGTTTTTTTAAACCAAAGAGATCCATACTATAGGCCTATATTACGTGTTGACGAAATTGATCGTCGGTTTCAGCGGGTGCGCCCTTCTCATCCTATTTCTTAACTCTCGGCGTCTTCTCTGACATGATTAAGTTGTCTTTTTTCTGGATCCATCCTACATCAAGTGAGTCGTTTCCAATTTTTCCCGACATTCTAGCTAATATCTCGCATAATATTCGCCCAGCATCATGCACCCTTCGTTCATTTTTTAATCCCAGCCAGCAGCCATTTTGGAACCATCCAGCATCCCTTCCATTTTGAACCGCCTAAAACGTATCTGTCAATTATCCTGCTCTTCCTCAGCCTTCGGTAAGTGACCGCCTACCATATCCAATATCACTCCCCACCCTCCCGTGACTTTCATGCAATCCACAGTCAGACATGATAACCCCACACCATCAGTTACTGCAGCAAGGCAAACTAGCTACATGGTAGTAGGCCTACATGTCCTACATCCTTTAATCGTTTTTCCTCACATTTGACCAAAAAAGACCACTCATCCACTATAGTTCCTTCACCGGACTTAGATTCGAGTGTGCTTCGAACCCTATACGAATCATCAACTCTCAACTCCACGAGTCGTCAACTCTATACGGATCTGAGCAATCAACTGAGAACGCTTCTACACTGGGCGGTCCATTTTAATAGCACTCTTTCCAGAGCTCGTATCCCTCCGACAGCAAAGTATTCCCGTCTTAGCTTTCGATCGCGTCCCCTTCCCTCGCGTCCAACGCAAACAGAATTTTTTATGAGATACGAACATCCTTTGACAGTGTTTCCATGGCAACTCCATCTCTCCAGACTTAGTAGAGAGGCGGCTTCGTTTGAAGAAAAGGCGATGATGCCGTGTCACATTAGAAGTCCGTATCGTCCCCTTCTGTCTATGAATGTCGAATGGCGACAGTCAGTCGTGAGTGAGAGAGAAAAGAAAAAGTTAACTCCTCATCCCGAAATTAGCGGAGAAACCGAGATCGAGCAAACTGCGCCTTCACTTCTATACCAAGAGAACGGCGCAAGTTTGTCGTGCGAAAGACTGCATCCCGAAGTTGACTGGGAGACTGAGGTCGACCAAGCGGCGCTTTCACTTTCTCGACTGGGAACCGTATCAGGCTGTAGAAATTTTAATATGAATTCTACCGTAGAATATCGCCCAAAAATTAAACAATTCGCACACTAGTCCGATAATAATATCATACACGTAATGAAAGTCAAACGTCGCTACATGTATAGACAATTATAATCAGGTAATAGTTTTAATTTTTATTTCTAAACGGAAATACCGAATACAGGTAGAAGACATTGTAGATGTCCTTTCTCAGTACTGAACATCCAGAGCTAGTTTGTGCCCCTGCATCACAGTCCTTATCATGTAATGAAAATAAACGGTATATGTTGACCAAGTATCAGTAGAGTTAATAGCGGTTCAAAACGAAGATTACACATTGAGGCTCTGATTACGAAACATTCTACGAATGTGTTCAATCCTAAAGCAATTTTAATCAAAAATCGAGGCTACATAAGGCTGTCGGTCATTTATTTCTCGCCTTTTCGAAGGTTCTTAGGTGGTATAGCCTTAAGTTTCGAGAATATGTTGAATGACCTGCAAAACATTGCAACAGTAAACTTCAAATAATGCAGTAAGAATGTGAGATTTGAACTTTAAATACATTAATTAAAGTCGGACGCTTCAACAATGCCAGTTGTATTTTCAGAAGGCGTTTTTCAGTCTCTTGGTGGAGGCGGTGGCAGTTCAATTGTGTGGTCAATACTGGCATATTCTGATTTGTTGAACATTGGATTTTGAAACAGTGCTCTAGAAGCCTGCGCTTGATGAAGACCTCCATCTGTCTTCAGTTCCGCATAAGCTGTGCCATCAAGTCCAATACTCTAAAATCAAAGGCACAATCGTAATCGTTAACTCCAAATTTAAAAGCACTAAATCTAAGCGTAAGGCACCAGCCTATTCACAAGGGCTGCCGTCAGGACCTGAACTGTGCGTTATGTGGAGCGACGGACCCAAGTTAACAATCTTCTGCTGCAGTGTCGGAGAGGTTGTCCAGACATGCCAGGAAAGGTCGAGACAGAGACCAGAGAGAAAAGGTAAGGCACAATAAATTACTGTGTATTCTATCTTTCAGTTTGAGAGGTAGGCTACGTGAAATGTACTCCTTGAGTTTTAATGTTGATATAGAACTGGAAGTTCCTAATATATGTATGAAGCAGGATTGCCATAACACACATCTCTTTGAACAAAGACTATTCTTTTCTCTTGTAATCTGCACAATCTTTGCAAATGAACCCTTCTTCTTAATTAACTTCTGCAGCAATTAGACTGAAGTAAAAATTGCGTGTCACATTAAATCTTTGATGCAGCACTATAATATATACGCCTTTCTTTTTGCAAATGCAATGACATTCAAAGTGGCCATAACGAATCCCATGTGCTAGAATATACAGGCCTTGTGTTTCTAATATAATTAATTATTTCAAGTAATTTTGTGTCATACATCGATCTACGACTGAGTGAATTTTAAAAGCAGGTCTATTATGAAACGTACTGAGACAATTACTGTGGTTTCATATTTTAGACCAACACGTGGACTTAATCTGAAAAAATCACTATTGATAACAATCTTTTTGCCAGGTTTGTGGCTAAGTGTATCAACTAACTAACGGAATGAACACATTTTTATTCGGGTTTGTTTGATACTGCAAACTTACATTTGTTTAGGGACTCTGTATGACATTAGTTATTTTAGATGAATGGCAATAACTTACATTCTTTGCTGATGCTGGGGCCCCTGGACTATACGTGTTGCACTCAGCTGCAGCTTCTAAGATTAGCAGATAAAACACAATTAATATACGAGGGTTGCCATAAAAATTTAGTTTTAATTCTCTATTTAGCCTGTAAATAGTTAAGGTAGATCCTGATGGCTTAAATTGTAACCATACAAGTCCCGATGTAAATGTTTTGATAATATTTGTCTGTAATAGCATAATCGTTAAGTCAATAGAGTCTGTCAAATTGTTTTAAATTATTCTAAACTGATATTTTGATAACGCTTCTGATTTTAAAATGAATAAATCATAATTACGTTTCTTTGTTTTGTTGATCTGAGAGTAAACAGGGAATTTTTCGTTCATTGTCTCATCAAATTGATTCGCGGCAGCCCCTAAAAAGAATTTCATCAAAATTTTTATTGGATGCACATGTTTCAAATCATATTAGGTTAAAAGCCCAATGTGATTAACATAATCGACTGCAGCACTTTAAGGCATTGTCTATATTACTAAACATTGTTCAAATTAGTCTTCACTTGTTGTTGTTCAATTTACATGTCACTTTCGTGCAAGTAGAAAACAAGTTGATGTTTTTAATAATCCTTATATTAACACCAACATTTTAAAGGGATATGCCCATATGAATACATGGTGTGTCTTAATATTGTGCAAGAAATTATTGGTGCAAATAGTTTCTTCAAGAAGCATTAAACTAACTTACTGCCTTTGAATGAGCGGATATGTTAAGAGTATGCAGGACTTTGCAATAATTGTCCCATGCATATTATTATTTGTGTAACGCAGGTAATGAAATTTGTGTAACTTTGTGTAACAAAGTTTACTTCTTCACATAGAGACCTAGCTACAATAATTTGGTGGGTCACGGTCTCATTTATGCCTGGCATACATTTCCTAATTCAGCTTCATAACATTTTAACGACAAGTTGCATTGGTTTCCCAATCACATTTAATACACGCTCGTCGTTAAACTGTTAAGGTAGCCTGGTTGTTACTCGGCCCGACTTCCACAGTGCAGAACATATGCTTTAATTTGGCTTGTCGAGCTTTCAGGCATAGGTTGCCTAGCACACTACAATATGAGCTCAGTTGTCATTCTTTGCATCTATTCCGTTACCACTTGAAAACCATTCCGCACTAATCTCCCTTTATGAGGCACTGTTTTTTTATGGGCCTACCTTCCTCTTCAGCATGACTTCCAATTGCGTTTTCAACTCGCTGGCTTGGAGCGTTTCCTGGAACAACATGTTGAACAAACTCTTATTAGTAATTTATTGCATCTGCTGAGACTAATATGACTGTAGTGCTTATAAAGAGCGCCAGCAATGTTGTTGCAATGGGATTCAATCACTCCCACTTACGGAATTTGTAAACAAGATTACTGAACCATGAAGTCTTCTACATTTTTAATAAGACATCATAATTATAATTATGTCACTATTACTTAATGATAAACGTTAAATTACAGACACTGAAACACTGCACTGTTTAAATTATAACCCACCAATGGACAGGATTTCTGCTGGAACTGCGTAGTGTCCATAAGGATCAAACTCGTTGTCAAAAACAACGCCTGAAAAAAGAAAGCAGTCAACATACAGTCGAGCATTTAAACGCACAGAGAAAATCACAATTGCACATCACGTGCCAAAGAGAAAGGAACAACGAAAAGGGAAAGCAGAAATCGAGTTGTATGTTACAGATCACAATTGACAAGTGCAAGTAGGTCGACAGAACAACAGAACCAAGGACATAGATGTGATTTTATGATAATGCTAAAATTGAAACGACCAACTCTGTTAGTAATCGTACCATGGCAGCGCCTGTACAAAGCATGGAGACAGAAGCAGGGCGACGTCAGGCGCCTTTGTTGCCATAAGACGTCATTAAACACTGGAACCTTTCAAACTACCAGCATTCGCCAATGTATTGTGCATTAGCATAGACGAAAACCAGTCTCTTAATCTAGGCCTGAAATATAGACACGGATGTGAAGTGTTAGCGACTTTATTTTTCTTAGTATCGGGATACGAGGACTGGGTCGAGATACCTGGACATCCACTGACACTATACGGTCAATGCAATCACTGTAGATGCATTTTACAATAATGGTACTGAGAAGTGAGACGATTAAATTGAAATGCCATATCGGCACAAACCATTTTGAATTTCATCGGCATTTGGTAGGATGTCTGGCTCATTAGACGGTCCTCCTCGAAACACAGACAAAAGTTTAGCAATCCATCCTAAAACAAGAGTTCAGATGCGATACACCAAGATACAACAAACTGATATATATTCACCTGTAACTGGCCGACACTATTATTGCCAAACGCCTTGACTTATATATCCTGTGACAATGTTTTAATAAAAACAAATAATTAAATTAACTTTTATTTCGCTTCAAGGAACCACAACTTACGCTAAAAGCTGCAAATAGAAGCTCGTTAATAATTAATTTTGAGAAAACGATTCTTGCTGCAATATGCAAATGCTTTATCATCGTCATCACTTTTGGTCTTCTTGTTGCACGCCATATATTTTATTATTCAATTGTTCATTCAATTTTATGGTTACAATATGAATCAATTTTAATATTAACCTTTATAAAAGTACATAAAGTGCTAGTCGAGGTTGAAATAACTACAACCTGTGTTCAGGCGTAGATAACACAGCCCTCTTAGAAGTTAATAGTAGTTTGTCTACCTTTTATATGATCTCTGCCCACAACAATTACGATGAGCAACAAAATGGCACATGTAATTCCCGTCAAGATGGTAATTTTTGAATAGCCGGAAACTAACATTGGTAAAACAGAATAAGTAACAATAAAATAAAAAGTACAATTAACAAAGAAATCAGATATGAGTCGGCGTTGTTGAAAGTTGAGTTGGAAAAAGTTCCCGTCAAGATGGTAATTTTTGAAAAGCCTGAAACTAACATTGGTAAAACAGGATAAGTAACAATAAAATTAAAAGCACAATTAACAAAGAAATCAGATATGAGTCGGCTTTGTTGATAGTTGGAAAAAGTTACCAGTGAGACTTACTGTCAACTCCTGGTTCAACTCTTTGGAAAACTGTAGTCTTACGAACACAATTATGAACTTCTCCGCTTACTTTAAGCTCAAGCCACGTTCTCTTTTATGATAAAAGTATCTATAAGATCCCTAAGATTTCTATGTTCACAACGTTTTAAGAGCTTTGAAGGACAATATGCACAAACTCAGATATACATGTACGTACGTACGTACTCACATATAGGCCTACCCAGGCACACACACATACATCTGTATAAACTGCATTCATCCATCAACCCATCCATCCATCTAGCCTTCTATTTGTACGTATATAGACACATAGATGTCAAGATACATATAACATAGATGCATTCAAACATACATACTTAATTACATACACAAATACATACATCAATGCATACATACATGCACGAATACATACATACTAGCCTACCCTACAATCCTACATACATACAGTGTTACATGGTCCCCTAAATGTAAGTTATAGGCTCGGTCTATAGCTGAAAACTCTAAGTACAACTGGAAACGGCAGAAAACTCTACTACACAAAAGACCTTATCAGGTCGCTAACAAAATGCCAAGCTCGCCGATCCCTCATGAAACCCGCTTGTAAAGCAAACGAGCTAGCACCACTCCCTCTAATGAACTGGTCAAACGCAACATCTGCCTCAGATCTAAATATGACCATGAGACCATAAAGTAATCATGAGACAAAAGGGCAAGCATGTAACAGAATAAATGCAAACATAAATGCCCAAGTATATATGCATGTTTTCATGCATGCATAGGCCTGCATGCATGCATACATACTTTTGTTTTATCATTCGACTCTTTTCATTACCTGAGATTATGATATCGATCGTAGCAGAAGTCCGTTTGATTTGATCGGACACTTGACTTTGAGCAATGCATTCTATGAGGTGACGTTGATTTGCCCCCAGTCCAGCCTTATTCAAAACTAGTCGAGGTCCATCAGCGATTGTCTCTTGTGTCCTTACATTTCTCCAGACGTACGAGGGACTTGGATTTCCCACAGCCGTACAGCTTAGAACGTCTTCCCATCGATATATATCCTTCCTAGGTGTTATTGTAACATTCCTCGGTCCAACTGAAATTCAATATCAATTTATTACAGAAATAAATTTGGTTGAAAAATGAAAAGTGACTGCAGATGAATATAAACCAACACTTAAATTTGCAAAATCCTGCCCTAATGCATCAATAAAAGCATTACGTTTTTGGCAGAAGCCACAAATTTAAACATAGAATCAGTGTGTCTGATTTGAAAATAGTAGGTGGGTTGAAAATCGATCGCGCTGGATCAAGTAGGCGAGCGATACGCGGTCGAGCTCGGGAGCTCTTGTATACAGCGTATTTTGTGTATCGAATTCGTAATTTTTCGTATCGCTGCATATAGTACTCATCTAGTAGACCTATCTCACTTCAAGTCATCATCATTAAGTCATTCATACGCCATTCAAAAAGCTAAAAGGTGATTGTATTGTCGAGATATTTAATGATAAAGACGAGAGAAAGGTACACTTACAGAGTACTTTAATCGTAGCATTCCAGTAAAACGAATACCCTGGTATATTGGTGGCTGTGGTGTTGTAGACATCTTTTGATGTTGCACTGAACCATGTTTTACAAGTCATCAGCGCGTAACTGTCTTCTGCCTTGACTTGGAAATTGATGAGTGACGATAATTGTTGCAGATCCGGAGAAATATTAATATTTGAAACAATGGGCGTTGAGTTTAAGGTATTTCCTCCTCTTGACCATTGCATGGATGGAGTCCAGTGTCCTGAATAGTTTACCGCGCATCGGAATGCAACATAATCGAACTCTTCGATATTAACGTCTGTTGCAGATATATTGGTGCTGCACTGTGGATCTGATTCTGGAAAAATCAACATGTTGGAGTTGTTAAATGTTTTTGCAAGTATACAAGAGGAGTCATAATCAATTCAGTAATAGGTTGCACTATTGGAACAACAAAATTAACGATCTCATTAACTTTTAAAGCGCAGAATAAATCAAATGCACATAAGCTTATAAATGTTTCGGAATTAACTTTTGTTTCTCTAAACGTCTCATGAACAATAATGTTAGTGAAGGACTTTTTATGGTGCCTTCGAAGTGAGGCTAAATAGAGGCTCGAACTCGTACCCACCATGTAACAAAGCTTATACTGTTCGGCGGTTTTAGGATAGGATCCAGTATGTACGCTATAGCATTAGGAAGCTTATCGAAAATCCCTTTTATTGTTTGATTACTGCTTGCTTGACCTTGCTCCACTCTATGGGGCGGGAAGATGACTGAATGGTAACATGCTGGCACGAAGATCAGGAGGACGCGAGTTCGATACCCACTAGCCCCACAAGGTTAACTCAGCTTTCATTCCTTAGGTGGCGATTGTAAAATGAGATGTAGTACAGATAGGCGCCTTGCATGGCTGCCATACAGTTAAATTCGACTCTTGTTAAAATTTTTATCGTCTGTTACTACCATATCGTGTAATCTTACTGCGTACTTGTCAGCTTGGAATAATAAACGAAGATATTATTATCATCTCCGCGATCTCTGCCGCCCAGTACTCAGCACGCGGGGGTCTCGATCTCTTCGCCCGTCTGAGCAGGGCCTGCTTTCTGTTTATTTTGCCCGTACCCCTAAGAGGCAGCATCGCGCTTTCTCTAACCTGGAATATAGCCTTCCTTTATCGCTCCGCCTGCTTCCCAGAACCTTATCTTCCACGTTCTTCTCTCGCCTTAAGACCGCTCTATTCAGCTGTGGTATAGTCGGGAGCACCTCCGGGTAGTACTCCTTTAATGAGACGCTATATAGATGTTCGTTATGAATGAATGAATAAATGAAAAAAACAATACGTAAATATGGAACTTAGACAGTTAAAAACGGTGCTTATCAGGAGATAACATTACACCATGTGTGGTTACTGGTTATACCACAAAGTTCATGGATAAATTGCCGCTAGAGCAGTCGTAGAAATTTTATGAAAAGAATTGGATGAAAAATGCATGTTCTGCTTGTCTCACAATTAAAAAAAGGTATTAAGGAAAGGCATTATAAAAAATAAAGCAAATTGGATTACATGAAATTTACCTAAGACAATCAGTTGAGCGCTGTATCGTTCAGGTTGTTTTGGAGTCCTGTCCACAACGCAAGTGTAGATTCCGCCGTATTCCAGCTGAGTAGAGTTGGAATAAAGCGCAACAAAGCCATCTTCGTCAACATCGAAGTGGAAATGTGCCTTTCTGATCTTTGTCTCGTCTTTCCAATTTGTCCAAATCGATCTTTTATCAAGACTTAATGGTCTCTGGATCGTCCACTCACTGATTTTGGAAATGTTGTCCGATTTGCATTTCATTTCCACTGTTTCACCGACAGTAACAGCCAGATTCAGTGGCTGATCAGGCAACTTGATACTTCCTGAAGATCCTGAAAATGCGACAATAGTTGTGGGCGATGGTGGGCGTTAGATTTTTTTTTAATCTGGTGTATTTATTAAGATGTCAAAAGTTATGACATGTAATGTAATGGTTGATAACCATGCATATATCTGCATCCATATTTTGTGTGACTCTATAAATATCAGGTAATCCAAGGTACTGTTTTTAACTGATAAAATCAGCAAAGTAATCCTGATTTCTTGTTAAGGTCTACTTACCAGCTAGTACAAATATTAGTAAAAGAGCAACGATAGCCTTCATCTTCCCGAAGCAAAGTATTTTTGCCTGTTGTCTAATGTATCCGAACAAAAACCTAAGCTTTTTTACATTAAGAAAATGTTCTGTTTCTGATTACTGCTGAGGAAAACAATTGAGTAAGGACGTTTAGTTTATGTTAATTTTATGGGCAAGAAGGTGAAAGCGACTATGTGCAGGCGAAATCGTAAATTGTCGTAATAAAATCATGATAGCCTGAGAAACGAAAATGCACATGGCATGCAATTATGTTTACCGAGAATACAGAAACAACTGTGTGATTAGGCTCAATGTCAGTTTAGGTCCCCACATTCGGAGACAAATGCGACTGCATATGTTAAAAGTTAGAACAAATTCGTTATCAATTTCGTGTTTGCTTTTGTCTCCTCAGACATAAGTTGGCTAAGCTTGGCCAGTTGTTAATGGAAATTTGATCTCTTTCTGCGTTTCCGAAAGTATTAGAAACATGACACCGATCCATGATTTCTTCTCTTAAGTCATCTGCTTTTGACTCTTCATGTATGGCATATAACTGGTCTTTATAACAACTAGGTCTTCTCTGTTATGGATTTGTGGTTTCACTATCACGCATTCACACACACATGATATAATATAGTGGAAGACTTATCTCTTTCTGCGTTTCTGAAAGGATAAGGAACATAACACCGATCCATGATTACTTCTCTTAAGTCAACTGCTTTTGACTCTGTGTGTGTGTTTGTGTGCGTGTGTGTGTTACCTCGGCGGAGACAAGCCGCAAAATGGTATTTCTTATAACACCGTACTCTGAATATTGATTTTTGTGTCCAGTTAATGCACATGCAGCTAAGACTCGACTTAGGCCAATATGAAGTATTAACGCATTGAGTATAGACAGGCTGACTATTTATAAAAGAATGAACCCGACCCTTGGACAATGCTAGTGTTTATTTTAATCAAGGATGATATGGATCAATTAAATTTTGTTCCATGCTCACGGTCCTGAAGGAAGGTAATAAGCCAATTATAAGCACGATCAGGTATCGACATCCCGCTAATTGCAAAGGCAGGCTGGAGTTTCGCACTGTGTCGAATGCCTTTGAGAAGTCCAGTGTGATGAGATGGACATATTGATTTACACGGAGGAGTTCCATAAGGTCCGATGGTAACGCAAGTACTGCCGCCGTGGTGGGGCCAGTCGGTCGGAAGGCATTTTGGTGAGCGAATTCCTGGTTGAGCTGTGGCTCCTGCATGACCGGATAGAAGAAGCGACTCACCAAGAACTTTTCAAATGGGCGGCAAAAAATAGGTTTTACCGGAATTGGACGAGGTTAGTCAGCTGGTTATGTTGGTCTTGTAACTTTAGACACGGGCGTTATTATGGTGATCTTCCATTAAGGTAGAACGTAGGATGAAAGGACGGAAACTCACTCCGTATAGATTTGCCGCGTCATGCTCTACAGTGGGTGGGATGGCAAGAATGGCTGCAGGTTTTGTCTCGATGGCTGATTTCACGCTTAGGCATTCTTTGTACAGTCCGCCCGAGTAGGAGTTTATCCTATCTAATGGGTCGGTACATCGAATTCGAACAGTAGTCCCATGCTCAAAATAATGATAGAGGGGAGTTGTTTGAAATCGCCTGCCAGGATCACCAAATTTACCGGGAAGCCACAGGTGTCCTCCAAAAGCAAACACGAAATTGATAACGAATTTGTTCTTACTTTTAACATATGCAGTCGCATTTGTCTCCGAATGTGGGGAACTAAACTGACATTGAGCCTAATCACACAGTTGTTTCTGTGTTCTCGGTAAACATAATTGCATGCCATGTGCATTTTCGTTTCTCAGGCTATCATGATTTTATTATAACCATTTACGATTTCGCCTGCACATAGTCGCTTTCACCTTCTTGCCCATAAAATTAACATAAACCAAACGTCCATACTCGATTGTTTTCCTCAGCAGTAATCAGAAACAGAACATTTTCTTAAGGTAAAAAAGCTTAGGTTTTTGTTCGGATGCATTAGACAACAAGCAAAAATACTTTGCTTCGGGAAGATGAAGGCTTTTGTTGCTCTTTTACTAATATTTGTACTAGCTGGTAAGTAGACCTTAACAAGAAATCAGGATTACCTTGCTGATTTTATCAGTTAACAACATTACCTTGGATTCCCTGATATTTATAGTCACACAAAATATGGATGCAGATATATGCATATCTGGTTTTCAACCATCCCATTACATGTCATTACTTTTGATATCTTAATAAATACATTACAGTAGATTGCAAAAAAATCTAATGACCACCATCGCCCACAACTATTGTCGTATTTTCAGGATCTTCAGGAAGTATTAAATTGCCTGATCGTCCACTGAATCTGGCTGTTACTGTCGGTGAAACAGTGGGAATGAAATGCAAATCGGACAACATTTCCAAAATCAGTGAGTGGACGATCCAGAGACCATTAAGTCTTGATAAAAGATCGATTTGGACAAATTGGAAAGACGAGACAAAGATCAGAAAGGCACATTTCCACTGCGATGTTGATGAAGATGGCTCTGTTGCGCTTTATTCCAACTCTACTCAGCTGGAATACGGCGGAATCTACACTTGCGTTGTGGACAGGACTCCAAAACATCCTGAACGATACAGCGCTCAACTGGTTTTCTTAGGTAAATTTCATGTAATCCAATTTTCTTTAATTTTTAAAATGCCTTTCTTTAATACCTTTCTTAAATTGTGAGACAAGCAAAACATGCATTTTTCATCCAATTCTTTTCATAAAATTTCTACGACTGCTCTAGCGGCAATTTAGCCATGAACTTTGTGGTATAACCAGTAACCACACATGGTGCAATGTTATCTTCTGATAAGCACCGTTTTTAACTATCTAAATTCCATATTTACGTATCGTTTTTTTCATTATTTTATTCATTCATTCATAACGAACATTTATATTGTAGCGGACATGGGTGGATAGAATGCATATTGGGCTCTATAGAAGCGAGAGGTGACTGAGTACGGGGGTTTTGGAATGGGTTAACGAGTGCTTGAGGACCTGTGCCCCTGTGAGGCCTCGGGCCTCTGTGAGGCCTTGTGCCTGGGGTCTGGTGCCCCTGTGAGGCCTCGTGCCTCAGTGAGGCCTCGTGCCTCAGTGAGGCCTCGTGCCTCAGTGAGGCCTCGTGCCTCAGTGAGGACTCGTGCCCCTGTGGGGCCCTGTGCCCCTGTGAGGCCTCGTGCCTCTGTGAGGCCTCCTAACTAGTATAAAAGGGGCCCCGTGCTTTCATAGAGAAGATGCGATAGAAATTGTAAGAGCGGAGCTCTTGTCCGACGGTGAGGCATCTAGAAAGAGGCGGTAGAAAGAACTTTGGAGCGGAGCTCTTGTTCTCCTGTGGGGCATCCAGAGAGAAGAAGCCGGTATCTTGGAGTAATTATAGCGATAGCAATAGAGTTTCTTTTGGGATTTACAATTGTATGGAAATGTGGAATAAATTGTGATTATCGTGAATATAAGAAAGTCGTCAATCGTGATTCCGTCTTGTCAATTGTTGAGTCGATCGGTTGTAAGGGAACTCGTAAGTCCTTCGACGACATCGGAGGCCTTATCTACGCGTACACGTCCAGGGCCTTCTTAACCACTCGGCTGGCCTTGGAAGTATACGGTATATAGAGAGATATACCCCGGCGAAGAGGGAGGTTAATTTCCGCCACACTGGCACCAGAAGTGTGGTATTGAGACGACGAGTTTTGATCGACAGCGATGGAAGACGAAGAGGTGATCATAACACGAAGACCGCGGGGCATCGAGGATCCGTACCCGGGCACTTCAACTCCTGTGAGAAGACGGCGAACGACGGAGACCTCGCCAGAACGGAGAATTTTGGAGGACATTGGCGATGGTGATCTGAAGCCCGATGAACTGAGCGGACGAAAGAGACCAGAAGAAACAATGTCGCCACAGAAATTGCTGGAAGGCATCGGGGGCCTTCTGAAGACGAGACCGATGCAGATGAAACCAGGGAAGTTCGACGGAACCGGATCGTTGGAGTCGTTCCTGGCTCAATTCGAGGTATGTGCAACACATAACCGATGGACGGCCTCGGATAAGATCGACTTCCTCCGATGTGCCTTGGAGAAAACTGCGACTCAGTTGTTATGGGACTTCGGCGCTCGACAGGATGTAACATATGAAGGATTGGTCGGACGTCTGAGACAACGGTATGGCATGGAAGGCCAGGCCGAGATGTTCCGTGCGCAGCTCTACTATCGACGTCAGCGAGCTGGTGAGAGCCTTAGCGATCTTCTTCATGACATTCGGCGACTTGTGGTCCTCGCGTACCCGGTTCCATCCAATGAGACTACGCAGATCATCGCCAGGGACTCTTTCTTGGAAGCCATGCAGGACCGCGAACTTTCACTCAAGGTTCGCGAGCGAGAGCCAAAAAGTTTGGACGAGGCCTACTGGACGGCGCTTCGTCTTGAGGCCTACCGGCGGACGACGGATACAGACAATCGGAGGAGGCAGCCGAACAGAGTGAGAGGAACGCAAGAAACCGACGTCGACGCTCAGATCCAGTCACGGATAGACCGCTTTCTCGCTGAGCAGCGCGAAGAGCAACGAAGATGGTAACGAGAGCTGGAGAGTAACATCGACCGACAACTCCGAGAACTGCGGGGCCCAGCTGCGACGACCGATGCAACCGGGCGAGATGCTCGGCCCTCGGAAGGTAACGAAGGAGTTTCACGGCGGACGGCGGCCTGCTTCAACTGTGGCCGACCCGGTCACTTCGCTCGCAACTGCCGGCAAGGCCGCCGGCCCTTCAATCGACAGCCAGCAACGGCAACGGTCGGTATGGAACCGACCGATGCAACGGAGGAAGTTGTCACTAACCACACGGCGCGGTCAAGGCTTCCGAACCGCGCAACCAACAACGCCATCTACATACGAGGTATAGTCAACGGACGACCGCAGACCTGACTGATCGACACTGGATCAGAAGTAAGCCTGGTACCGCTTTCTACTGTTGAAGGGTTAGACTTACGTCCTTGTAATCGCTTTTTGATGGCTGCTAATGGGTCTAATATACGGGTCCTTGGAGAAGTAAACATCCCGATTAAAATTCGGACGGGTTTTGAAATTCACACAGGTTTTCTGGTATCCGATCAGATTGCTGAACCTATGTTAGGTATGGATTGGCTAAGGGAGCACCGATGTCGCTTGGGTTTTGGTACAGGGGCCTTGTTTGTTGGCCGTCGGCGTGTTGCTCTTGTAAGGGGCAATGGGTCCATGTGGTGCCGGCGCGTGATCGTCGCTGAGGAGGTTGTGGTATCGCCTAAGTGCCAGCAGGATGTGGTAGTCAGGACGCAGTATGGGGACTTAGCTACTAAAGCGCCTGCATGGATGACTGAGGCCGCAGAGGTCCAGCCTGGTGTTCACCTAGCCCGAGTAGTGTTAGGAGATCGTGCGCATACGACCCAGGTAAGGGTGGTAAACCTTAGTGAAGACCCGGTTAAGCTAAGTAGGGACCAAGTGCTAGGAGGCTTGCACCCAGTAGAGGTTGAACATAACAGTGTTAGTGAGGAAGGCAGAGGGCAGGTTAAGGGTGATTTTTCTCTCGACTTCTTGCTAGAAGATCTTCCGGAAGAGGTGAGGCCGGATGATCGCATACAGCTGCGAAACTTGTTGGCAGAATATAAGGATATATTTTCTGCAACGGAAAGAGATCTTGGTAGGACGACCGTGACTACACATAAGATAGACACCGGTGATGCACGACCGGTAAGACAGCCTTTGAGACGACAGCCATTGCCGTATAGGACTGCTGTAGATGAGCATCTAGATAGTATGTTGGCTGCTGGGACTATTGAACCTGCTGTTAGTAAATGGGCGGCCAATGTAGTGCTGGCCCGTAAGAAAGATGGCACTTTGAGATTCTGTATTGATTATAGGCAGTTGAACGATAGGACTAAGAAGGACTCGTATCCGCTTCCACGGATTGATGAATGTTTAGACGCACTTGCTGGTGGTGGGTGGTTCAGCACCCTGGATTTACGTAGCGGCTATCACTAGGTGGCCTTGGACCAGAAAGATGCAGACAAGACAGCCTTCGTTACACGACGGGGTATCTTTCGATGGAATGTGATGCCGTTCGGGCTCTGTAATGCGCCGAGCACGTTTCAGAGGCTGATGGATATCGTCCTTTCCGGTTTAAACTTTGAGATTTGCCTACTTTTATCTGGACGATGTGATAATTTTCGGAAGCACTATAGAACAGCATCTAGACCGATTGAAGCAGGTGTTTCAGCGACTGAGAGAGGCTAATCTAAAGCTTAAGCCGAGCAAATGCCGTCTGATGCGCAGAGCAGTTAGTTTCCTAGGACACATCATTACACCAGAAGGAGTGTCGATAGACCCGTCTAAGATACAGGATGTTGTTGAGTGGCCTACCGCTCAGTGGTTGAGGGATGTACGAGCATTCGTCGGGTTGTGCTCGTACTACCGACGCTTCATTCGTGACTTTTCTATGATAGCGGCCCCGCTATTTGCTTTGACAAAGAAGGGTAGGGCCTTCGAATGGGATTTGACCTGCCAGGAAGCATTTGAACGGTTGAAAACCGCCTTGACAACCGCACCAATTCTAGCTTTGCCTGGGGATGAAGGAGTTTACGTGCTAGACTTTAATGCATGTGACTTAGGCATAGGAGCGGTTTTGTCTCAACGCATTGAAGGCGAGGAAAGGGTAATAGCTTATGGCAGTCGCCTTCTGTCCAATGCAGAAAGAAATTACTGTGTTACTCGTAGGGAGTTGCTTGCGATAGTACACTTTACGAAGTTGTATAGACAATATCTGTTGGGTCGTCCATTTGTGTTAAGGACGGACCACGCCGCCTTGCAATGGCTTCAGCGTACTCCGGAGCCGATTGGTCAACAGGGGCGTTGGCTTGAAAGGTTGGCTGAGTTCGAATTTCAGATAATACACCGACCGGGTCGACAACATGGGAACGCGGATGCGCTTTCCAGGAAGCCATGCCGTCAATGCGGCTATGAGACTTGGAGTGAGGTAGCCGCGGTGACTGAAGTGGTGGGGCCAAGTGCAGCAGGCAATGAGCCTGGGCCCCCGGAGTCATTAGAAAAGGCACAGGAGGAAGACCCGGACCTTGGTATAGTGAGATCGTGGCTGAAGGAAGGTGGGCAGGTCCCCGATCTTGTACAAATCCTGTATGAGAATGCCGCTATAAAGACGTATTGGCATCAACGAGAGCAATTGTATTTGCTAGGAGGCGTGCTCTATCGCCGAACGCCCGACAATGTAGAACAGTTAGTAGTGCCTAAGGCCCGACGGGAAGAGTTCCTTAGACTGGCTCAGGCGGGGATTACGGGAGGTCATTTGGGAATCCGACGCACAAGATGGCAAGTGCGACGCAGAGCATACTGGGTAGGTTGGTCTAAAGAGACCAAACGCTTTTGTCAGGGTTGTTCACAATGCGCCCAGTACCACCGCGGACAACCTCCTCGGCAGGGCCCGCTGCAACCACTGCCTTGTGGGGAACCCTTTGAGCGACTAAGCCTAGACATTACCGGTCCTCACCCAAGGAGCCGACGGGGTCATGTTTATATTTTAACGGTTATGGACAATTTCACTAAATTTGTCGAGGCCATTCCCATGGCGAATCAGGAAGCGATATCGGTGGCTAGAGCGTTAGTCGAAAATGTAATTGTGAGGTACGGGGCCCCGTTGCAAATACTTACCGACCAGGGAACGAATTTTGATGGGAATCTTTTCCGGGAGCTCTGCAAAATATTGGGTATCGATAAGGTCAGAACCTCTAGCTACCACCCAAGCGGAAATGGGATGATCGAAAGGTTTCACAAAACTTTAAACGCGATGTTGGGGAAAGTTATATGCAGCCATCAATGGGATTGGGACGACGTCTTGCCCCATGTCCTGGCCGCCTACCGGGCGTCGCTGCATGAAACGACAGGCTTCAGTCCGAACTTCCTCATGTTCGGTCGCGAGGCAAGAGCACCAGTGGATCTTGTCTACGGTCGACCTCCGGATGCCGATAGCACTGCTGCTACCTACGTGAGCTATGTTCGGGACTTCGCCGAACGTATGGAGAATGCATATCGACTTGTGCGCGAACAGTTGAAAGTCACGGCGGAACGACGTCGCCATACTTACGACCTACGAGTTCGCCCCGCGCGGTTCAAGACTGGAGACCGCGTATTCTACTTCACACCGCGTCGTCATCGAGGCCGCACTCCGAAATGGACCCGTATGTTCACGGGGCCATTTACTGTGGTGGAGCAGCGAGGAGCTGTAAACTGCGTAATACGGAAGACAGCCAATTCCAGACCGTTTGCAGTGCACGTCGACAAATTAAAGTTATGTTTCGACGAAGGGATATCAAGGGAAGAAGAGACGCCGCTGGATCAACCAACGAGCGAAGAGACGGATAGAGGCTGACCTCGGCGAGAGACTCGCCGGCCGGCACGTTATTGTCAGTAAAGAGAATGACGTTGGATGGCGCGGGAGTTGTGGTTATGCCCGGACATCCGAAGTAATGTTCTGTAGTGCAGCTGTTTGGCAACTGCTGTGACGATGCTGATCTGATACTGTTTCTGTGTTACAGGCAGCTGAACAAGGAGTTCTAGTTGAATGAAATAAATTCCTCGCCATGTATCCGGTTTTCACGTACCGACAGCCAATTCTTGGTCAGAGCGTCGGGCTGCCGGTTAGAAACAATGCGACCGCAGCTTTTCTTTGGGACGGTCGGGCGAACACTTTCGGAGCAGCAGCTGCTGTGCCGGTACTGTCGAACAGTTGTGAGATGCGGGGACCAAGGGATTATGCAACCGGACGGAACCTGTTGGTACAAAATGTGAAGTATGGGAGCAAGGCGGGCAACCTATCGCCTCGGGTTCCACCGGTTCCGGCAAGCAGTCCTGCATCGCTGGACTCGGAGAGTCTAGACCATACAGTGCCGATGTCGCTTCTGAGTACAAAGGATGACATAACGACGGAAGTGATTGATCAGCTAAACCAGTGGAGAATTGCTCGGAGATCTCGGAACGATTTACCGAGCTCGTATCGGTGTCACCTGTGTAATCAAGGTGGACATCACATACGGGACTGTGTCCTGGCTCGACCTCAGGAGGAAGCACTTACTCCATACCAGGGAACGCGAAGATGTTTCGGGGAGTACAGATGTCTCCGATGCCAACGCAGGTGGGTTTCTGGCAACAGCTGGGCCAACGTAGGACAAGATTGTATTGCGTGTGGGGCCACCGTGTACCCGCATAAGCAGTGTCCTCCGTCAAAGCGAGAAAATGCGCCCGCATTGAAGGAAAAGAGAGCCCATCGGCAGCAGCTGTGCGCCAAGTGTCGACAGCTGGGATACTGTTGCCGTCAAGCAAATTAGCTGTGAAAAGCTGGAACAGAGTGCAATTCTTAACAAAGCTCTGTATTGAAATATTATTGCTTATAGAATGTGTGTAATTTAGTTTTTGCTGAAGTGAAGCATAATTTTGTAATTTTCTGTTTAGGTAGTGATTTACAATGACTGATGAGATTGATCGCACCGAGGTGGTGGAAGAATTTCTTCCCCTTGAAACCAATGTCATTGATTTTGACCTCGATGAAATCGATTTCATGGCTTTAATGGAGGAAGAAATCGATACGCGTGTACTAGAATTATATGTGGGGTGTGATGACGAGCCCATGGAACCGCCCCTGTCGTCAGATTTGGCTGAAATAGAAATGTCGTCCTTATTCTTTTATGGTGTGGATGAAGTGGATCACTGTGGTTTGGAAATGTCATGCCCTGATGCATTTGAAGATTGTTCATTTTTGAACGGTTGTCTTAAGGCCCTTTGGGCCCACACAATTGGGGTTCGTCAGGTTAAAGCGAGTTTTCACTTATTGTGTCTGAAGAATTTTGACAGTTATGTTTCTGTAAACGAGAAAGGCAGGCGCTATAAAAAAGTCGACGGCCTGAGAATTGCACGGGTTATGACGTAAGAAGACAAGCGCCGTAAATCAATTAAGGAGCGTGAAGCTAATTATTGGTTTTGAAGATAATTAAGAATTGACAGAGTAAGTTTTTGGTTAAAAGGGCAGGTTGTAATAATTTAATATGCAATTTGTTGGTGCCGTTGCTTATTATTTCTTTTAGATGATGCATGTTGGCTATTAATTAAGTTGGTGAACGATGGAGGCCTTATGCCTCCACAGGGCCCTGTGCCTCTGTGAGGCCTCGTGCCTCTGTGAGGCCTCATGCCTCTGTGAGGCCTCGTGCCTCTGTGAGGCCTCGTGCCTCTGTGAGGCCTCGTGCCTCTGTGAGGCCTTGTGCCTGAGGTCCGGTGCCTCTGTGAGGCCTTGTGCCTCTCCAGGGTCTTATGGTCCTGGGGTCTTCTTAGTTACAGAGATAATTTCATTGCTGGGAACTTTTACTTTTCTTGATGGGCCAGTAATAAGATACATTGGTCTGTGTGAGAGAAATTCTGTGTGGTGAACTGCTATTTGTATCTTGCGGCAGGAAATGCCTTCTTCTTAGTTCAAGGAATAAGTGCTGAGAATTTGTTTTTTTATTACGGATAAGTAATAGATTATAAGAGCGAATTTTCGTTGTGAACTGTTATTGCATATTGGCGACAGGAAATGTCTCCTTAGTTTCATTGCTAGAACTTATGTTTTATTGATGGTAACTTTTTGGTTAAGTTTACGAGGATGTGGGCATCCTCTCACCGTGGCCATCGGAGAATGTAGCGGACATGGGTGGATAGAATGCATATTGGGCGCTATAGAAGCGAGAGGTGACTGAGTACGGGGGTTTTGGAATGGGTTAACGAGTGCTTGAGGACCTGTGCCCCTGTGAGGCCTCGGGCCTCTGTGAGGCCTTGTGCCTGGGGTCTGGTGCCCCTGTGAGGCCTCGTGCCTCAGTGAGGCCTCGTGCCTCAGTGAGGCCTCGTGCCTCAGTGAGGCCTCGTGCCTCAGTGAGGACTCGTGCCCCTGTGGGGCCCTGTGCCCCTGTGAGGCCTCGTGCCTCTGTGAGGCCTCCTAACTAGTATAAAAGGGGCCCCGTGCTTTCATAGAGAAGATGCGATAGAAATTGTAAGAGCGGAGCTCTTGTCCGACGGTGAGGCATCTAGAAAGAGGCGGTAGAAAGAACTTTGGAGCGGAGCTCTTGTTCTCCTGTGGGGCATCCAGAGAGAAGAAGCCGGTATCTTGGAGTAATTATAGCGATAGCAATAGAGTTTCTTTTGGGATTTACAATTGTATGGAAATGTGGAATAAATTGTGATTATCGTGAATATAAGAAAGTCGTCAATCGTGATTCCGTCTTGTCAATTGTTGAGTCGATCGGTTGTAAGGAAACTCGTAAGTCCTTCGACGACATCGGAGGCCTTATCTACGCGTACACGTCCAGGGCCTTCTTAACCACTCGGCTGGCCTTGGAAGTATACGGTATATAAAGAGATATACCCCGGCGAAGAGGGAGGTTAATTTCCGCCACAATATAACGCCTATTAAAGGAGTACTACCCGGAGGTGCTCCCGACTATACCACAGCTGAATAGAGCGGTCTTAAGGCGAGAGAAGAACGTGGAAGATAAGGTTCTGGGAAGCAGGCGGAACGATAAGGGAAGGCTGTATTCCAGGTTAGAGAAAGCGCGATGCTGCCTGTTAGGGGTACGGGCAAAAGAAACAGAAAACAGGCCCTGCCCAGACGGGCGAAGAGATCGAGACCCCCGCTTGCTGAGTACTGGGCGGCAGAGGTCGCGGAGATGATAATACTATCTTCGTTTATTATTCCCAGCTGACAAGTACGCAGTAAGACTACACGACATGGTAGTAACAGACGATAAAAATTTTAACAAGAGTCGAATTTAACTGTATGGCAGCCATGCAAGGCGCCCATATCTGTATTACATCTCATTTTACAATCGCCACCTAAGGAATGAAAGCTGAGTAAACCTTATGGGGCTAGTGGGTATCGAACCCGCGTCCTCCTGATCTTCGTGCCAGCATGTTACCATTCAGCCATCTTCCCGCCCCATAGAGTGAAGCAAGGTCAAGCAAGCAGTAACCAAACAATAAAAGGGATGTTCGATAAGCTTCCTAATGCTATAGCGTACATGTATACTGGATCCTATCCTAAAACCGCCGAACAGTATAAGTTTTGTTACATGGTGGGTACGAGTTCGAGCCTCTATTGAGCCTCACTTCGAAGGCATCACTAACAATTGTTCATGAGACGTTTAGAGAAACAAAAGTTTATTCCGAAACATTTATAAACTTATGTGCATTTGATTTATTCTACGCTTTAAAAGTAACATGAGATCGTTAATTTTGTTGTTCCAATAGTGCAACCTATTACTGAATTGATTATGACTCCTCTTGTGTACTTGCAAAAACATTTAACAACTACAACATGTTGATTTTTCCAGAATCAGATCCACAGTGCAGCACCAATATATCTGCAATAGACGGTAACATCGAAGAGTTCGAATATGTTGCATTCCGATGCGCAGTTAACTACTCAGGACATTGGACTCCATCCATGCAATGGTCAAAAGAAGGACATGCTCTGAACGAAACGCCAAATGTTTTAAATATCAACATTTCTCAGGATGTGCAACAATTATCATCACTCATCAGTTTCCAAGTGAAGGCAGAAGATAATGATGCGCTGATAACATGTAAAACATGGTTCAGTGAAACATCAAAAGATGTCCACAGCAACAGTGCCACAAATGTACCAGACTACTCGTTTTACTATCATGCTACGCTTAAAATACACAGTAAGTGTGCCTTTCCCTCGTCTTACTATTTAGTTTATAATAATATTTTTAGTCTAATCAATCGTTTGACCACATATATCAATATACAATAATTGCACACTCCTATAGTTGCAATTCCTAGGTTGACGTGACCCATATAATCAAGTAGGCCTATCAAAGACATTTATAATTATATAGCGTATTTTAACAATCTAACGGTGAGCTCCTACATTAGACCCAATTCAAGAATACTTAGTGGATTCCGTTTAAACCTTGATTGCCAAGGGATCAAAATTAAAAAATGAAACTTTATATGTAAATAATCTTGCGTGTTTCATCATGAGTTTTAACATGTTTCAGTGTTTGATACACAAAACAAAATACCAGAACAACTTGCCCTACTGGAACACTACATTGAAACTTATTGACATACGTGTTTTTTATGTAAAAAATGTTGGCTTCTGCCAATAACGTAATGCTTTTATTCCTGCATTACAACAGGATTTTGCAAATTTGAAGTGTTGGTCTGTAGCCACCTGTAGTCATTCGGTAATCAATTTCAGTTGGACCGAGGAATGTTACAATAACACCTAGGAAGGATGTATATCGATGGGAAGACGTTCTAAGCTGTACGGCTGTTGGAAATCCAAGTCCCTCGTACACCTGGAGAAATGTAAGGACACAAGAGACAATCGCAGATGGACCTCAACTAGTTTTGAATGAGGCTGGATTGGACGCCAATCAACGTCACCTCGTTGAATGCATTGCTCAAAACCAGAACAAACGGACTTCTGCTACGATCGATATCATAATCTCAGGTAATATGGTATGCAGACCCTATGAGAAATAAATTTAAATACATAGCTATATGTTGTATATGTATGTATGTATGTATGTATGTATGTATGTATGTATGTATGTATGTATGTATGTATGTATGTATGTATGTATGTATGTATGTATGTATGTATGTATGTGTGCATGCGTTTAAGTTTTTTCACTCAAAATCACGTGATCGATCCCATCAAACTCTATTCTGCAAAATTCGACATTAAAATCCAAGGTAATTTAATTTGATGGTGCTGATGGCGGTGTAATAGATTATTAGATGTTGTGGCAAGTTAGAGTAGCGATAATGCTGTTTTATGCCAGAGAATTTTGGTGGTGGTGGTAGTATGTGTAGTAAAGCTGTGCCTGTGGACGTAGCTGTGTACGGTGGTGATCGTTTCCTATAGTGGCAATGTTATTGATTACATTTACAAGTTATTCTCGTGTTTACCTGCGAACAAGAGTAACGCATTATTGATAACGATAATAATACTATCCGTATTTAAGTGTGAAAACATTTGCAGAGCCAAGAAACATGCCTTTAGTTCAATGTAACTTTGTTTACAATTATCTTTTATAGCAGGAAGTTCGGGATTCTTGTTTGTCTTACTTGGAGCTGCTGGTGGAGGAATGTTTCTACCAGTGATGGCTATTATCATCCTCAAATACATTAGTAAGCGACTATATTCTGCTTTTAAATAATCTTCGTCAGAATGCTTTGCGTTTAAAATAGGTTGCAATAGAAAGAGATTCTGATATTGAAGCAGAAAAAGCCCCAAAGGTTCGTCCACTTCTAGCTGCTACCATGAGCGCTTCTGACCTGAACTTCACGATGGGGAACTAAATATGATGAGTTCATTTGCCAGTCGGCTTTATGCTCTCAAAGATTCCAAATAGGGGCCTACGGTTTCCGATATATAAGAAGAAGCCTGCCCCCACATTCATTGCTACAAAGGATGTGATGCAAAGATCTTGACCATCCAAATCAGAAGGCTTTTGGGTGAGGCACGTGGAAATCCTTGGAATCGTCATTACCGTTATTACCGAAACCATGGCGGCGACCACACAGCGACGCAGGCTTGAATAAAATAAGCCAAAAACAGGCAATAACTTAGGCGTATTAGGACGGAATATATCACCAAACACACCATACTTTTGCGAACACTTGGCATTAATCCTAACAAAAAGAAACACATTTTCAGACTTGAATGTGCCGCCATTGTGATCTCGATACTGTTATCTCTATTAAATATCTTAGCTCTGATCATATGTCATGATATTATATCATATCCTAAATTTTGTATACAACACTTGTTTCTGTAGTCCTTTTTTATTCTACTGAGCATACATATTGCTGAATCTCCGTATTATAGAGGAATTCAGGACTCAAGCGAATTCTACCACAGAGAATCCTCAAAGGCCTTCGTCAGACTACGAATCTATTAACGAAACAAAAATTGATGCACCACCTTCAACATCTGCGGCAGTGGACACGGCTGTTCCCAGTGACGATGCCTCCGAAGGTTACAGCGCATTAACGGATAGACCAGTTACTGTTCACAAACCACCTGTTTACTGTTCACTTAATGTCATTGATAGCCATGCTGTAATCCTCCAAGATGAGGTTTACGAGACGACCCCAGTCTATGCTAATATTATTTATTTAGAGTGAAGCAATTAGGCCTACTAGCGATGCAAGACTAACATTAGACGTATATGGCTAAATATTTATACAGAGCTTAAATTTGACAATGACCTTTGCAATAACTCAGAGATGCGTTTTGAAAGTGGACAAGAAAGCACAAACTCTGTTCTTTGTATCTACATTGTGCTGTAAACTACCATGGGTCTGATGGGTGAGTTGATGGCCCTACTAACGTATGCTGGCTTAAAAATATGGGACACATATCCGAGATATATATCTTGTAACGTGTCGATAGAAATTTAAAGTAAAAAATGAAATAAAAAAATAAGTCAAAGTTAAAGTTTGTATTTTTTACAGAAAAAATGAAATCATACATTTTGATGTATACTTGCATTTACGAGAGGATATTTTGTAAAAGGGGTGCTCGATAGTGTAGTGGTTAGCGTGCTGGACTGTCAATCGAGAGGTCGGGGGTTCAAATTCCGGCCAGGGTAGAAATTTGGTTCTAAATTTTTGTTCCACTTGCACCACCTAGCCCAGAGTTTTTCAAACTGTGGTCCGCGGACCCCTGTGGGTCCGCGGACCCCTGGGGGTCCGCGAAGGATATGGCGGGGGTCCACGAGAGCGTTCTAAAAATAATGTGATGCTTAGCACTGTATGGTTTTATCATTAACAGCCTGTGTTTTCAAATTCATACCCCACTTATAGTGTGCCTGTAACTGTATGATCCACAAGGATAAAATTGGGTATTCGATCACACCAGTTTTGTGATGCTGCTGATTGTTATTCTTTGCGTACTAGGGCCTACAGTGACGTAAATAAGATGTAGGCTTATGGTCACGTTACATTTCTAGCCTAATAACACGTGTTTAAAAAAAATTAATATAGGGCCTATAATTTCTGCTAATCGACTGCCAATCATTTCTGCACCCAATGTAAGCGTGATGTATTTGAAGCCTTCATCAGAAGTGGGCCTACAACTAGATTCCATTTAAAAAAGTTTAAGATATTCACAAAACAAACTTTGAAAGTCTACAAGTGTTTCATTTAGAAAATCAACACTGAATATGAGCCTGATTGTTTTTTCCATGGAAGAAACACCGAAGCTCTAGCTAGGACTCTAGGCTAGTTGTTTTTACATAAACGCTATATTTTCTTCTAATTGTAACTCTGGACTGACTTGGGTTTTCTGAAAAAACACACTTGCTCTATAGTCTATTGCATTTAGTATTACAAGACATAGTTAGCTAAAAAAAATGTCAAAAATGGACTCTAGTGGTTCCTCCAGTGAAGGCTTCATTTGAAATATGCTGCTCTATATCCGGATTGTGTACTCTGGACTTGTAGAATTAGAAATTTGTGGAATTCGCCTGGTTTTAGCCTTTAGATGAACGATAATACAGAGATTTGCAAAGCATATCCCTATTTCGTTCACGTTCGCTGTTATATGCTAACTGTATAATTTTGCTGTTTGTATTATGGATAACTTTCTGAAACGTAAGAAAACAGTGCTTAGGCCTATCCAAACTAGCACCAATTACGGACAGTTTTTGCAAATCAAAGCAAGCACATCCCTCTCGCTGACATTACTGGCCTTTGGCTAAGCCGATGTTATTCATTTCTTTTAAAAATGACTGTGTTCCATAGTTATTGCAGGGAGTTAATAACAATTTATTTAGTGTTACTTTTTATATTATAATAATCCTCAGCGTCATAAATAAGCAAGCGTGTATTGTGGAAATAGTCTATCTGCCTGTCATTTTTATTAAATTTTAAGGATAGAGGCCTAAATTTTGCTTTGTAAATACTGGGGTCCGCGAGCTATGCCTAGAAAAAATAGGGGTCCCTGGTCCAAAAAGTTTGAAAACCTCTGACCTAGCCAACTCACCTATAATGAGTACACTGATCGTACACTGTTGGTGGGAAGATGAGACGGCGAGGGATAGGACTGGCCACCCGCCCTCATATGCCGAGGCTAAAAAAATGATGTCGCTAACACTTTATACCCATGGCTGCTTCAGGGGTAGCTTAAGAGGTGCTCTTCTTCTTCTTCTATTGTAAATATTTAGTTAGGTCTATTTTTTCACAGAGATTGTGAAAGAATACAGTTTGGCTTATGCTCACATGCTCACACAGCTGCAGTTCTCCATACTGTTAATGTATAATATGATGATACGGATTAAGGCTTCATTTAAGACCGTATATTTTAACTGACAAAAATTGATTTTCACTGCATTTCCTTAAAGTCTTGGACTAACTGTTCGACATTCAAGGCTTTCTAAAGTTGAAATGAACATTTTAAATTAACTATAAATTAAAAAATCATTGAAAAATCTAATTGAACTCTTGATTATTTGAAGATCTGGAATGACAATTATAAATTTGCCTCTAAATAAGTACCATGATTTTAATAAAAAATGATGCAGAACAATAATGCTACCTTGCACCTATTTGAGCGGTTAAACCATTACAAGAAGAAAAGACAAGGATTCATAACTAATTAACTACCGTATGACAAGAATACATTTTTATTACTGCGTAGGGGCCTAACTGCTAGGTTTGTTGGTGTGTCCAATATTCGTGATATGAAATATATTATGCCTATGATAATGAATTGGTTCATTATGAATAATAATGCAGAGATACATTACAAGCAGATCACAAGGTCAGTCTGACACGATTAACTAAAGCTTGTACTCCCTGCATTATTATTATTATTATTATTATTTTTTCATCATTATAATATATATATATATATATATATATATACACACACACGCACACACACACACAACGTATATATAGGCCCTATATGACACGTCTGAAGAGGTTGTAGGTCAACGTTGATTGAGCCTTCGGCATACATTGAAACTCATTTTTGGCTTGACCGATAAAATTCGAATGGATTGCCGGCTTAAAAGCCGGCAATCCATTCGAATTTTATCGGCGTACTTTCTGCAGGACTCGCAGTAAATTTTGTTCACAGTCCGACGGTTATCTATTTCGACGAGTCGTCTAATTTCCATGACAGATACGTGCTCAACTGTACATTTTTATTCGACTTGCTCATCTTCGCCGCCATTGTTGTTAAAAATAATTTTATAAATTGGTGATGTTACGGATGATGTCACGCGGCGTGAGGTGTCGGTAGTGTGGTTATGGCCACGATATTGGAGTGATCAGTCAGCAGTAATTAGGACAGGCCACGGCACGCATTCACCGCTGCCCCAAATAAGTAAATTAAAGTGATCTCAGTTAGGTAGATAAAATAATGGTCTGGGTCCAGGTTCGTCTATCGTCTTAGAGTCTAACTGAAACTCATCGAGAGTCGACCGACTTTGCGAAACCTTCGGCTAGGGATGCGGTAAATCGCTCGCCGGTACCTTTGCTAGACGGGCGACCAAGGAGAGCGATTGATCGATCGCCTTAAATCAGACGCTCTGACTAATACATTTTAATTTTAAGCTTTCTTGTTTGTAAAGCTCATTTTTACGAGAAACTGAGTTTAAATGGCGAATACGTTGGTCTCTCTTACGTCGATTTGTGTGGCGCTGCAAAATTTAGGAGATTTAAAATGGTGTTGCAAGTAGGTCCCTACTGAGAATTTCCTTCAGCTCTGTACTTAAATAAATGAGAAATGAGAAGAGGAAGTCATATTATTTAGAAAATGTATTGGATTAGATATAAAATTCAAACACGGATTTTACCTTAAGTAAAAATTCACTCACCCATAAATAGCATACTTTACAAAAAAAAGCAAGACAAATTCCCATATATGTGATAAAATGCAACCTGGCAACTTAATCTCTCCAGACTTAGTGCCGAAGTGGCTTCTTTTGAAGAAGAGGAGACCATGCCGTGTCACATAAGAAGTCCGTATCGTTCGCATGTGTTCAGAGACGTCGAATGGTAACAGACGTGTTTTGAGAGAGTAAGACAGAGACAGAGAGATCAGAAAGAGAGAGTGAATAAGATAGACAGACAGACAGACAGACAGAGATAGAGGCAGAGCTCTCGGCAGACAAAGTTAAGCCCCTCACTCCGAAATTAGCGGCGAAACCGCGATCGAGCATACTACGCCTTCACATTCTCAAATACCAAGTGAACGGCACTAGTTTGTCGTGCGAGAGACTCCCCGTCAGAAATTCAAACCCCTCTCCCCGAAGTTGGCTGGAAGACCGAATTCGTGCAAGCGACGCCTTCACTTCCTCAACTAAGAACCCTATCAGGCTGGAGAAATTTTATATATCAATTCAACCATAAAATATGGCCCAAAAATTAAACAGATGGCAAACTAGCAAGACAATTAGGCCCTATGTCGTACTCGTATCGAAAGTCAGACGTCGCTACATGAACAATTCTAAACAAGGAATAGTTTTTCATTTTTATTCTTGAATCGCATTTACCGATTACAGGTGCAAGGCATTGCATATTCCTTTCTCGGGAATGAAAAACACTGCTATGCATTTTAAAAGAAAGAATCAGATGTCTGATTTATTTTTACTGATTTTATACAATTCTCACATCCTGATTTCAAATATGTTGATGAAATTTGGCCATCACGTCACAATTTCGTACAAATCAAATTATAAGTTTATTGAATTTTTACATTATTGAGAAATTATTTTCTCTTTGATACACTGCAGAAAAAAATTATAAGAAAGGTTTATAAAAGTCCTGATGTCAAAATCTTAGAAACAGATGACAGTGCCCAGATGTTTACAATAATTTTATATAAAATATATGGCAAAATCTTGTATACAATGAAACTGAGACATAAACCGTCTTAGGGACAGAAACGTGTTTTCTTAGATTTTCTTGCATGTTCTTCCTCTGACGAACAATCTCTGTTCATCATCCAGAAATAGTCCATCAAATCAAAGGGGGTTTCCAGAGAGTAGTCCAAAAGTGGTCCAAGTCCGATTCCAGGGTACCAGATCAGGAGAGGCAGAGTAGCTGTCAAGGCGGGTGTCGTTTACGGCGAGAAGAATTGGAAGGCGGAGGATCAGATGAGTCAGGGTAGGAGTATTTGAAAAGGTGAGACTTCAGTTCTGAGTGGAAAGTCCGGGGGTGATAGATAGAGGAACAAGAGGAGGAGGATGAAGGACGGGTAGCAATGATGATGGAGGCACTGAGAAAGTGCGGAATTCAGGAGGGAGATCATTCCAGAGGCGTGGTGCTGTGATGGAAATGGCTCGGTTGGAGAACTTGAGGTGAGTAGTGACTGGGGGTCGAGAAAGACTGAGATAGGACGATGATCGGGTCTGAATGGTGAAGAGATCACGAAGTTACTTGGGCTGGGAATATTGTAGGGAGTTGTAGGATAGTGATAGAACTTTCTAGTGGATTCGCTGTGATTTTTAACCAATGGAGTGATTTGAGGATGGGAGTGATATGATGATGTTTGGGCGTTCTAGTGACAGCTCTGGCTAGTGAGTTTTGGATAAGCTGTAGATGCTTGATTTGAGTGGATTCGAGGTTGAGAAAAAGAGAATTGCAGTAATCAAGCTTTGAATGAACAATGGAGGTAGCAATGGTGGAGGCAGTTTTAAGGTCGAGCATGGGTCGTATGCGTCGGAGGTCACGAATGTGCATGAAGCAGGAGCGCGAGAGGTTGGAGATGTGGTTAGAGAAGGAGAGGTGTGGATAAAAAATAACACCAAGATTGCGAACAGGGGAGTCAGCGGTGAAGGTGAGAGACGATGAGTTAGTCGAAAGGTTTATGGAAGGATCAGGGATTTTCTTGATTTGATCAGGAAGGCCTAGGATGATGAATTCAGTTTTGGAAGGGTTAAGGCAGAGGAGATTGGATGACATCCACTCTTAAATAAGGTTAACCACGTTGAGTAGTTGTGTGATGGCGGTGGAAAAAGAGTCTGGGAAGAAGGATATGAAGAGTTGGGTGTCATCTGCATAGAGATGGTGGTCGACAGGGGAGGATTTTATGAGATGGCTTAAGGGTGTGGTATAAAGGATGAAAAGTAGTGGATCCAGGACGGAGCCTTGAGGGACACCACAGGAAAGAGGAAGGGGTTGTGAGCAGTGGCTGGAGGCTTTAACAGAGAAGGATCGGGAAGACAAGTAGGACTGGAACCAGAGTGGAGCAGTATCAGAGACGCTAAACCAAGAAGATAGTCGTTGAAGAAGACGGCTGTGATCAATGGTGTCAAATGCGGCAGAGATGTCGAGAAAACCCTACGTGACACAGAAAAACGGATATCATTTTTGAAATCAGCAGACTAAAATCTTTTAGAAAAACATGTTTTTGGCAAAACATCAAAAATCATGCATAGCAGTGAAATCAGAGTTCTGAGAGTTAAACGTGTGTCTTAGGCTCTTAGCATAACAGCCAGTATCTTTTATATATATATGTATATATATATATATATGTATATATATATGTATATGTATATATATATGTATATATATATATATATGTATATATATGTATATATATATATATATGTATATATATATATTGTAACAACCTTACTAATTCTAGGATTAAATTAAAGATGAAACTCGCTTGGAAGAGGTTTTGAAAAGGTTGTACTATTTGCAAACAAAATTAAACAGACAGACCATTCGAATTTCCTCTTATTGAAACGATACAGAAAACTCACATGACCAGACTGCGTAGAAGTTCGTTCACGAAGTTCGACAGAGAACACATTCGAAGGTGAAACGACTCAAACAACTAAAGTCTAACAGAAAGCCCTAAACGTGATTGCTCCTTTAACAATGGCGGAGAACCAGAAAATCTAACTTAGAACTAACAAAGGAGAATTGGCTGCCCTAACTTGAGATCACAAGCGTCGTGTCTCCTAACAGAAAATCTAATGCCAATCTCAATCCTCTTTAAGACGCAGAGGCTTAAATAGAAAATAGTGTCACTAGAGGTCGGTAGAAACCTACAGACACTCCTTCCTAGACCAAAGTTCAAAACAGGAATGATCACACAACATACCCCTAGACAACGAACACAAAAGAAAAATATGTAAAAGTAAGCAGCAAAACACATAGCAGCTATATACAGCAGCATCTAAATATGTACATAGTTCGCAACTGTCAATTATATACAAAATATTATTTACAACACAAAAACTTTATTCAAGAGAAGGACGACTCAATAAATCTGGCAACACATTGAGACGACCAGGCCTATGGCGAATCTCCAAAGCGTATTGTTGAAGTTCTAGACTCCAGCGCCGTAGTTTCTGATTAGAGTTAGCCATCGAAGAGAGAAATTGAAGAGGACTATGGTCAGTGAACACAGTGACCAACGATGAGCCGAAATAGACACTGAAAGCACGGACGGCGAGGACCAACGCGAGTGCTTCCTTCTCCACGGTCGCGTATGCCAACTCGTGTCTCTTGAGCTTCCGACTCATGAAACAAACTGGATGTTCGAGACCATCATGAATCTGCAAAAGCGAAGCTCCAACACAAAAATTCGACGCATCTACAGCAACAATGAAAGGTTTATCAAAATCAGGCGGCCTTAGAATCGGTCTTGAAGCCAGTCGAGACTTTAAATCGAGAAAAGCTCGATGCGCATCCTCATTCCAAAAAAACTTCTTTCCTTTCTTCAACAACTCCATAAGCGGTAACGTTAAGTCAGAGTAATGCGGCAAATATCTTCTGTAGTACCCCGCTATTCCTAACAGTGACTGAACCTGTTTCCTATTAGAAGGCGTTGCAAAATTTAACAATACCTCGACCTTCTGTATCCTAGGCTGAATGGAATTTAGACTAATATGGTGACCTAAAAAATCAATCTCTGCGTCCGCAAACACACACTTGCTCAAATTCATAGTCAAGGCTGCATTAGAAATTCTACTGAGAACCTGTTTCAAATGATCCAAATGCCTTTCCCAGACCTTACTAAACACAATCACATCGTCTAGATAAGCATCACAAAACTCATCCAAATCCGCAAACAACTTTCGAACCAAGCGAGAAAATGTAGCCGGGGCATTACGCAATCCAAAACTCATATATCGCCATTGGAAATGACCATTTGGTGTAACAAAACCAGTTAAAGGAATGGAGTTCTGTTCAATGGGAATCTGCCAAAAACCTTTCGTTAAATCAAGCTTAGTCATGAATTTAGCACCACCCAGCTTATCAATCAGCGTTTCAACTCTTGGCATGGGAAATGGATCTGGAACTGTAACCGCATTCAATTTACGGTAGTCAGTACACAAACGCTCCGAACCATCAGGCTTAGGTACTAAAATAATAGGAGCAGCCCATGGACTCTCAGACTCCTCTATTATTCCCTCGCTTAACAGAAAAGAAACCTCCTGATTTATAACTTTCAACTTTTCCGGATGAACACGATATGGCGATCGTCGAACAGGCGTTGCACCTGGCAACAACTCGATCCGATGCGACACCAAAGTAGTTTTCCCCGCCTTCGAACTAAACACATGTTTGAAAGCAAGCAAGACAGACAACAATTCATTAGACTGATCAGAACTCAAATTATTGATCTGAACCTTATCAACAAGCTTCGAATGCAACAATTCATCAGCAGAAGGAACCACGTTAACTTGCAACACATGTTCATCAACAACATCAGCAACATCTGTTACAACAGCTCTTTCAATGAACTTCTTCATTAAATTGACATGCACAACTCTTTTAGATTTGCGTCTATCAGGTGTTCCAACAAGATAATCAACTTCACCCAAACGCTGTAAGACCTCGTACGGACCACAGAAACGAGCTTGCAAAGGTTTGCCAATCAAAGGCAACAATAGCTAAACTTTATCACCAGTTTGAAAGACAACCTTCTTGGCACTCTTATCATACCATTCTTTTGATTTAGACTTCAGAACAGTATCATTCTCATTCACAACTTCCATAGAAAACCGAAACTTCTCTCGCAAATCCAAAATGAAATCAATCAAATTAGATTGTCTTTTTTCATCCAACACATCAGCCACCAACCAATTCTGTTTAATCAATTGCAAAGGACCCTTAACCAAGCGACCGAATGTCAAATCAAAAGCGGAAAAGCCCAACCCCTGCACCGGAACTTCCCTGTACGAAAACAGCAACCAAGGCAAGACCTCATCCCAGCTATCAGGATATTCTTGAGCAACAGCCTTTAACATGTCTTTTAAAGTCCTGTGCCATCGTTCCAAACATCCATTTGTCTGAGGATGATATGGACTAGTCCTTATCTGTATCACCTTGCATTCATTTAAGAAGATTTGCATAAGATCAGAAAGGAACTCGGATCCACAATCAGAAAGAATTTCATCAGGTAAACCAAACATAGTAAACACCGAAATCAAAGCCTTCGCTACCTCAACCGCTGTATGTTGCCTCAACGGAAAAGCCAAAGGATACCTTGTAGCCAAGTCCATTACCGTTAAAATAAACCTATTCCTAGACTTCTCACACGTAGATAATGGTCCGACAATGTCTATTGCCAACCTAGAGAATGGATTCTGAATGACAGGCAAATTAATCAAAGGAGCACGTACCTGAACAAATCCCTTGCCAACACGCTGACAAACTAAACAAGAGCGAACGTAAGCCTTAACCGAAGCAGAAATACCTGGCCAGTAGAAATGTCGTCTTAATCTATCTAACGTCTTCTGAATTCCCATATGCCCTGCAGCTGGAATGTCATGTGCAACCGTCAATAACTTATTCCTTAATGATGTAGGCACAACCACTTGTGTAACCGCCAATCCCTCAGGAACATACTTCTCCGTCCAATGACGCACCAAAACTTCATTCTTCACAGCGTACGAACTTTGACCCAAATTATCCTCAACCCTATCAACCAACTCAAACAAAGGCGCTAAGGAAATATCCTCTCGTTGCAAACGAATAAATTCGATTCGTGAAACAATGTTACCAATTTTATCTGAAGCCGCAACTGAGTCTTGAAACAAGTCATTCAAATCAACGACCGATTCTAAGTCAGATTCAAGACAGCTAACCAAGTCATTATTCTCAAGCGCGTCTACTGGTACACCTGTTAAATTATCCGTGTCCGTTCCTGGGTTCATACCTGTCATGTCATTAAGCGCATTGTCTGCAGCCGCCTGAGCACGCGTGACCACTCCCACCTGTTTCACTAAACCCGCAGCGATATCGTTGCCGATAATGATATGAACGCCTGTAGGCAAACTGTCTATCAATCCAAATAGAAAAGTCCCCGTGAAAAATTCACCCTTCAAAGTCATCTCCACTAAAGATACTCGCAACACTTCATTCCCAATGCCCTTTATCAAACGAAATTCCTCAGTGTCGGTATAAAATTTTGAAGGAACTAAACTTTTGCTGACCAGACTCTGTAGCGCGCCCGAATCACGAAGCATGACCACTGAATATAGTGAGCTGTCCTGACCTTGTACCCATCCTTCAAAACAATACGGCCTAAAATCTTTATGTACACCGTCAAATACCTGATTAACCGAAGTTTCTGCACTTACAGCAGGCACCTTCTGTACCAAACCCACGTGTTTTGCATATGGATTTGACCCCTCTTGTGCACCCGAACCCTGCATATTCTGTCTCTGAAAACAGTTGCCGTAACTGTGACCACTACGTGAACAAAACCCGCATACCACAGTCCTATAACCACGAGGGAACCCACCACGCGTATCTGTAAATTTAGCAGCCTGCCCCACAAACGTAGGACCATCCTTCCCTTCAGATTTCTCTTCAAGCCCCGAGCCAAAATTTGTATCCAATTTAAACGGTTTGTACAGCGTTGCGTATTCGTCCGCCAACGTAGCTGCCACGCGCAGAGACCTCGGCTTACGTTCAACAATCCATTTATGTAGCTCCAATGGGAGACAATTCACAAACTGTTCTAGTTTAAAGACCTCTAGAAGTCTATTAACATCAGTCAACGCCTCCTCACCTTCTAACCAACTATGAAAAGGCAAACCAAGACGAAAGGCGAAATTCGAATAAGTCTCTCCCGACATTTTAGTTAAAGACCTAAAACGTTTTCGATAATATTCGGGGACTCTAGCATATGCAGTCAATACAGCCTGTTTGAGCTTGTCATAGTCTTTACAGTCTTCAAGCGTCAGTTCTGAAAACACCTTCGCTGCCTTGCCAACCAATTGTGAATGCAACAATGCTGTCCACTTATCCCTTGGGAACTTATGAATTTCCATTGCCTTCTCAAAACTCATGAAATAATTTTCAACCGCCATTTCATCGAATTTCGGTACCAGCCTAACCGCTGACGCTATTCTAAAATTGTCACACCCTGTACCATCCTCGTAACCCTCACTTTCCTTACTCTCTCGACATTCCATTTTATATTTTCGAACTCTCTCTTTTTCATCCAATTCCAATCTCAGTTTTCTTTCCTCAAACTCAACTTGAATCTTACGCTCCTCCAAAGCAAGTTTTACGTTCAATTTGCGTTCTTCGGCTTCTAATTCAGCTTTTCGTTCATCTGCCTGCAACCTCAATTTCGCCAGCTCATACTCTCTTTCCTCTCTACGCAATTGCCTGTCCTCATCCTCCTTTGTCACCTTCGACTCCGCACCCACTTGCGGCGACACTAACTTCAATAAAGCCTTTTGTAACTGTACTTTACTCAGTGACTTACTCTCCTGACCCAAACTATCCAAACGCTGTCTCAATTCATCCACAGACCATTCTAGAATGTCATCTACTGAGAATAACGGACCTGCGACGGGCATAGCCATTTAGTCGACCAATTGCAAAGATTGAGTGAAAATATGGAAAACTTCCCACTTGGCTTTCAGAATTTCCAACTTTCAAAATTTCAATTCAAAAATTTTCGGACGTGCCCCCATATGTAACAACCTTACTAATTCTAGGATTAAATTAAAGATGAAACTCGCTTGGAAGAGGTTTTGAAAAGGTTGTACTATTTGCAAACAAAATTAAACAGACAGACCATTCGAATTTCCTCTTATTGAAACGATACAGAAAACTCACATGACCAGACTGCGTAGAAGTTCGTTCACGAAGTTCGACAGAGAACACATTCGAAGGTGAAACGACTCAAACAACTAAAGTCTAACAGAAGGCCCTAAACGTGATTGCTCCTTTAACAATGGCGGAGAACCAGAAAATCTAACTTAGAACTAACAAAGGAGAATTGGCTGCCCTAACTTGAGATCACAAGCGTCGTGTCTCCTAACAGAAAATCTAATGCCAATCTCAATCCTCTTTAAGACGCAGAGGCTTAAATAGAAAATAGTGTCACTAGAGGTCGGTAGAAACCTACAGACACTCCTTCCTAGACCAAAGTTCAAAACAGGAATGATCACACAACAATATATATATATATATATTGTTAGCTTGTTAGTCTAGAGGTGAAATGTGAGTTAGAATGATACGAGAAATGACAAGAAAAACGAAGACTTTCGCAATATTGATAAAAGGTATATTTACACTATGTACATAATTGAAACGATACTCACACATACAAGACAAACGAAACGTCAAAAGACAGACTCTCCGAGAAGACGCCTGCACAAACTCCACAAAGGAAGATACAACTCGAGAACCGGCAATTAAACATGAGTAGCGACCACCAGGGTACACTCTCGGAAAACGACCACAAAGGGTACTTACAATGCGTGACACAACCAGTGCACGTCTTACGCCTTACTTAACTAAAACCGGTCTCTCTGTAGACACAAGAACACTGCTATATATAGTCAACGAGACCATCCTACATTTAGCTTCAAACGAGGTGCGTCTTAACTAAGGTTAGAAAGTGCACGTGAGGATGATAATGGCGGGATGGCTGAAGGCCAACTCCCAACAGACCCCCCACTACGAAAAAGAGGAAACATTAAAAGTGTTTCCGACCATGCAAAAACTACAAATATACATGAATTTAAACTATATCGAAAGTTCAACAACATAACAGTCCACTAGAAACGTTTACACACAAAAAGAGAATCATCTAAGTAAGCTTAATGAAAGAGACTGACAGTCCGTAGAAATCAATGGAAAGTTCGCACATTTAAACTGAGGGGCGACTTAATATGTCTGGTAACACATTGTCTCGACCACGCCGATGCTTAATGTTCAAGGAATATTGTTGGAGTTCAAGACTCCATCGCAAAAGTTTCGCATTCGAAGGAGCCATGCGATTTATGAACTGTAGTGGACTGTGGTCCGTATAAACAACCACTGGAGCGGAACCAAAGTACACGCTGAACGCGCGTACACCGACCACCAGCGCAAGTGCCTCCTTCTCAATGGTCGAATAGCGTACTTCAGCCGAACTCAACTTCCGACTCAGGTAGCAGACCGGATGTTCAATCTCGTCCGTTATCTGAAATAGACAACCTCCCAAACAAAAGTACGAAGTATCTACAGCCAAATAAAAGGGTTTGTCAAAATCTGGCGGTTTACGTATAGGCCGTGAAGCCATCCTAGACTTCAAATCAATGAATGCATTCTCAGCCTCAGGAGACCAAGTAAACCGGTGACCTTTCTTAAGTAACAAAGTAAGAGGTAAGGTTAACTGAGAGTAATGCGGCAGGAACTTGCGGTAATAACCAGCCAAACCCAGAAAAGATTGAACCTGCTTCTTATTTTCAGGACGCGGAAATTTTAGCAAAGACTCGACCTTCTGCATGCGTGGCTGAATAGAGTTCAAACCAATATGGTGACCCAGAAAATCTATCTCTGCATTAGCAAAGACACACTTCTTCAAATTCAATGTAAGTTTAGCGTTAGCAATGCGTGTCAACACTCTTTTCAAGTGAGATAAATGCTCATTCCAAGAAGAACTGAAAATTATCAAGTCATCTAAATATCCGTCACAAAACTTATCTAAACCATGCAACAGTTTCGCAACCAAACGTGAAAACGAGGCAGATGCGTTTCTTAGACCGAACGCCATATAACGCCACTGGTAATGACCATGTGGGGTAACAAATCCAGTTAAAGGGATTGATGGACTATCAATCGGAACTTGCCAGAAGCCCCGTGTCGCGTCAAGCTTAGTCAGAAATTTGGCTTGTCCAACCTTGTCAATTAACGATTCTACACGTGGCATCGGAAAAGGATCGGCTACCGTAAGCCCATTCAACTTACGAAAGTCTGTGCACAGCCGCAGAGACCCATCCGATTTAGGTACAAGTACAATAGGCGAAGCCCACGCACTTTCGGACTCCTCTACAATGCCTTCTTCAATTAGGCCTTTAATCTCTTTGTCTACCTGTGCCATACGCTCAGGATGCAACCGATAGGCTGTCTGCCGTACTGGTCGTGCACCAGGTATCAACTCAATACGGTGTGCAATAAGTGAAGTCTTGCCAGGTACATCGCTAAACACACCCTTAAACGTACTCAGCATGCCCAGTAATTCATTCCGTTGCACAAAATCCAAAGGACTATTTGCGACCACCTCTTCTAATTTAGGCGACTCAGACACATTCACACTTGCAGGCACAACCAAACCGACATCAAGTGTAGGCGTACAATCAACACGCGACTCATATTTTTTCATGAGGTTGACATGCACAACACGTTTACATTTCCGTCTATCCGGAGTGGCAACCAAACAATCAACAGGTCCCAACCGTTCCAAAACGACATATGGGCCAGCATACTTAGCCTCAAGTGGCTTCCCAATCAACGGTAAGAGCAACAAAACTTGCTGTCCAATTTCAAAATCAACAGCTTCTGCACACCTATCATACCATTGTTTTGATTTCGACTGTGCGACTAACGCATTCTCATTCGCCATACGTACAGACGTACGAATTCGTTCACGCAAATCCATCACAAAGTCAACCAGATTTGTCTTACTCACTCCAGACAAAACATCATCATTCAACCAACTCTGCTTCATCAAACGCAAAGGGCCATTCACACACCTTCCAAAGACAAGATCAAAACTACTGAAACCTAGTCCTTGTACAGGAACTTCACGGTAGGCAAATAGAACCCACGGCAAAATTTGATCCCAGTTGCCAGGAAAATCCTCAACAATTGCCTTAAGCATATCTTTCAACGTTCTGTTGAATTTTTCGCAACACCCATTACTCTGAGGATGGTATGGACTAGTTTTCAACTGCACCACATTACATTCTTGCAGAAAAATTTGCATCAAATCAGACATGAAGTCAGTGCCACAATCTGACAAAATCTCATTTGGAAACCCAAACATTGTAAACACGGAAATCAAACATTTCGCTACATCATGCGCTGTGTGGTTTCTCAACGGAAACGCAAAAGGATAGTGTGTTGACAAGTCAATAACAGTAAGTATGAAACGATTTCTCGTACCATCACACACACTTAGGGGTCCAACTGTATCGATTGCCAGGCGGGAAAAAGGTTCCGCTATGACAGGAAGATTTATCAGAGGCGCCCGAAAGGGAGGTGCCCCTTACCTAGTCTCTGACAGACATCACATGTTCGACAATAGGCACGAACAGAAGAATTAATGCCAGGCCAATAAAAATGACGCATTAAGCGGTCCAAAGTTTTCTTCACACCCAAGTGACCACTTGCAGGGATATCATGAGCAACGTACAACAACTTAGCACGCAACTGCGTAGGAACAACAATTTGCGTATACCCTAAATCATCAGGCGTATCTAAATCTTTCCACTGCCTCACCAAAATTCCGTTAGCAATCGAATACGATTGGCGTTCCATATACTGCCCATCCCTTCGTTCAACCAGCTGATACAAGGGAAGCAAAGACGTATCGGCTTTCTGCATATTAATTAAATTCTCGCGCGAGACTACATTGGTTAAATCAGCATGCACTGCAGTAGACTCTTTGAATAAGGCACTCAAGTCTACGTCTAACTGCACATTTATATCAGCAGACTTATCTTCTACAGATTGAGTATGCGACACAGGTAAAGAGCCAGAATCGGTCAATTTAACTTGAGCGCGCGTAGTCACTCCCACATTTATCTCATCTTGTGGACTATCCAAGTCGTTACCAATTAGAACGTGAATGCCAGGTGGCAAATGGTCTACCAACCCACATAAGATAGTGCCGTTAGCAAATTTAGACTCAACTCGAATTTCAACCAAAGGAACACGAAGCGTGACACCCGAGATACCTCTAATAAGGCGAACCTCACCAGTGTCACAGAACTCATTAGCATGCAATAATTCCTTGCTAGCCAAGCTTTGCAAAGAACCAGTATCTCTTAACACAACAATTTTGCGAGAAAGTCCAGTGGGCGTATACACATAGCCAGACGAACAGAATGACAAGTAGCCAGCGTCGACCATTTTAGTCGGCCCATCCTTCACTTGTACAGACATATCTACGCCCGTGACTAATTCTACATTCTTAGGATTGGTGTTCTGCTGAGCAGCGAAATCCCGTTTTGACCTCAATTCTGGATGTAATTTGAAACATGAAGAAACCCCATGATTAGATTTACCGCAGTAAGTACAAACAATCTGGGAGTCAAATGACTTGTGAAATTGAAATTGGCCCTCTTTACGGAAATTTTTCGGCGACCAATGGGCTTTTGCTCCACGACCCGAATCACGACCAAATCCAAAATTGTCCCGTTTTTCATCGTTCGAATGCAAGACAGAAGCATGCGCAGGGAAGGGCTTATATAGAATAGCAAATTCGTCTGCCAACTTCGCGGCGTCTGAAACTGTCGCGGGCTTTTTGTCAATTATCCATCTATGGATTTCAACAGGCAAGCAAGTCACAAATTGCTCAAGTTTAAAGACTTCAAAGGCCTTAGTCAAGTCATTGAACGCATTTTCACCTTCCAGCCACCTTTGAAAAGGTAACGCCAAGCGGAAAGCGAAAGCAGAGTAAGTCTCCTGAGCACCCTTAACCAAAGTTCTAAAACTCTTCCTATAAAATTCCGGCACCCTAGCAAATGCAGTCAACAAAGCCTGTTTTAGGGTGTCATAATTCTTACAGCCCTCCAGAGATAACTCCGAAAAAACCTGTTGAGCTTTACCAGTTAATTGAGGGTGTAACAAAGCAGTCCATTTATCTCTTGGAAATTTATGAATGGTCATAGCCTTCTCAAAGGAAACAAAATAATGTTCTATATTCGTCTCGTCAAATTTAGGGACCAATTTGATGGCAGAAGCTATGCGAAACACATCTTTGTCCTGTTCGGGACCTGGGTTCAAAACCTTAGCCTCGATGCGCTTTAGCTCTAACTCATATTGTCTCTGCCTTTCTTTCTCTTGCAGTTCAGCCTGAATTTTCTCCATTTCCGCTTTCCTCACTCGTTCTCTTTCCTCCATCTTCAATTTTTCCTGCAATTCAGCCTTTCGTTCCTCACTCTCCGCTTTCCTGACTTTGTCTTCACTCTCCGCTTTCCTGACTTGTTCTCTTTCCTCCATCTCTATCCTCAATTTTCTGTCCTCACTCTCCATTCTCAATTTCTGCAATTGAAATTCTCTATCACTCTCTAACTTCGTCAATTCAGTATTTTCTACCGCTTCCCGAGACCCAATCTCCTGCGGTCTAAATCCAAAATGGAACACATCTTTTTCCTGCGTTCTCAATTTAGCAAGAATTTTCTGCATTTGAGGCTTACTCATGCCTCTAGTGTCCTGATCTAATTTCTCTAATTCAAGTCTTAGTTCGTCAGCCGACATATCGAAGATGTCGTACAAACTCAAAGGCTTAGTCACCGGAGAGTGAAGGCCACTCCCAACCGGAGAAGCTGGTGTCGAAGTATCAGACCCAAATGTAGCCATGATACAAAGTCGTATGCACAAAAACGTGTACAACTTCCAAATAAACCGTCAAATACGCAAATACGCAGACCCAATTTCCAATTTTGAAATTTCCAATTTAACGAAACGGAAAACGGTGAATTCTTAAGGACGAGCCCCCATATGTTAGCTTGTTAGTCTAGAGGTGAAATGTGAGTTAGAATGATACGAGAAATGACAAGAAAAACGAAGACTTTCGCAATATTGATAAAAGGTATATTTACACTATGTACATAATTGAAACTATACTCACACATACAAGACAAACGAAACGTCAAAAGACAGACTCTCCGAGAAGACGCCTGCACAAACTCCACAAAGGAAGATACAACTCGAGAACCGGCAATTAAACATGAGTAGCGACCACGCAGGGTACACTCTCGGAAAACGACCACAAAGGGTACTTACAATGCGTGACACAACCAGTGCACGTCTTACGCCTTACTTAACTAAAACCGGTCTCCCTGTAGACACAAGAACACTGCTATATATAGTCAACGAGACCATCCTACATTTAGCTTCAAACGAGGTGCGTCTTAACTAAGGTTAGAAAGTGCACGTGAGGATGATAATGGCGGGATGGCTGAAGGCCAACTCCCAACAATATATATATATATATATTGTCGTCGGTGTAATCTACAGGCCGCCTGGAGAAAAGCTCAAGGAGTTTAATGAGGAAGTGGAGGAATTGTTAATGGGAATAAAAAGCAATGAAAAAGAGGTAATCCTGCTAGGAGACTTCAATATTGACCTCCTAAAAATAAATGAGCATAAGGACTCCAATTCATTTTATAATTGTCTAGCGTCTCATCATTACCTACCGACCATAACTAAACCTACAAGGATCACTTCGTCCACACGCACGTTGATAGATAATATTTACACTACTGCCTGGGCAAAGTTGCAAAAGGCTCATATTATCATTTCAGACATCTCGGACCATCTACCCATCTGGTCTCGGTTCACGTTAGAGATTAATAAAAGCAAGGATAAGCAGTATAAGGAAACTACAATAGTCAATGAAACGGGCCTAAATCTGTTTAAAGTCCAACTTGAACAAGTTAATTGGGACCCAATCTCGAGGGCATGTGACCAAGACTGTCCAAATGAGGCGTACGATTTATTTATCGATAAATACACCCAGATCTATAATGAGGTCTTCCCGGTGAAAATTGAATCAAAAAATTCTAAGGTAAAATTCAAAAAGCCCTGGATGACCTCTGGGATCTTAAAGTCATGTAAGAGAAAAAATCTACTTTATGTAAGATTTTTAAAAAGACCGAACCAACTAAATAAGAGGAAATTTATTGAATACAGAAACAAATTTAAAGGAATCAGAAGGAATGCTGAGCGTAATTATTATACGTCTGAGTTCTTTAAACATCAAAATGACCTAAAAGCAACCTGGAAGCTAATCAGATCCGCCTTGCAAACTGATGACAGGTCAACAAAGGTAGTCACCCTGAAAATAAATGGAGTCTTAGTGGAAGATCCAGCAACGATTGCCAACAACTTTAACAGCTATTTCACTAGTATAGCCAGTGAGCTTGCATCTAAAATTCTTGAGTCCCCTACTTCCTTTGAAGAATACCTACCGCCATCTCGGTTGAAATCAATGGGGCTGACTCTAACCTCGCCGGAAGAACTTCTAAAAATAAGTAGTATCTTGAAAAAAAACCATACTAAAGGTATAGATAATATAGATCCCTACATTGCCACCCCAACTCTAGCATGGATAGTTAAACCGTTAACGACTATTATTAACTGCTCACTAATTAATGGAATTGTTCCCAATAAGATCAAAATAGCTAAAGTAGTGCCAATATTTAAAAAAGGTAAAAAAGATAATCTAACTAATTACAGACCAATATCAGTACTTCCCTACTTTGCCAAATATTTTGAAAAAATCGTTTACGATAGGCTTAGTAGTTATATAAACACTAATAATTTAATCCATCACGCTCAACACGGTTTCCAAACAGGACACTCTACTTATATGGCCCTATTAGACATGGAGGACCGTATCTCGAAAGCAATTGATGAAAATGAATTTTCCGTTGGTATATTCATCGATCTAGCCAAGGCCTTCGATACGGTCGACCACTCCATTCTTCTAAAAAAATTAGAGCACTATGGTATTAGAGGCCCAATATTAAAATGGTTTATTAGTTATTTTCATAATAGAACTCAACAGGTAATGTGTAATGGAGTATTATCAGAGAGTCGCCGTATCATGTATGGGGTCCCTCAGGGCTCCAACCTTGGCCCCTTACTATTTTTACTATATATAAACGACCTGGCAAAAATATCTAATACACTTTACTTCATTTTATTTGCTGACGACACCAACATTTTTGTGGCGAACAAGTCCTGGCAAGCACTCATGGAAATTATTAACAGCGAGTTAAAACTCGTCAACAACTGGTTTACAGTAAACAAGCTAACTCTCAACATAGATAAGACGAACTTTATACTATTCAAATCCCACAGAAAAATTACAGCAACGGATCTGTCTCTGGAAATTGCAGGAGTCCCCATAGCACAAGTTGAATCTACAAAATTTCTGGGGGTATTTGTAGACAGACACCTGACATGGAAAGAGCACATTAACTACGTAGCTAAAAAAAACGCGAAAAATATAGGAATAATTAACAGGATTTCGTATCTACTTCCCGAACCCATCAAGCTAAATCTATATTATGCATTAGTTTTCCCGTACCTTAACTATTGTAATATGGTTTGGGCCTCCAACTACGACTCCAGACTAACCAAATTGATTACCCTACAAAAGAAGGCGTTAAGAGTGATTGCAGGAGTACCGTTTGGCTCCCACACCAACCCAATCTTTAAAAGACTCAATATATTAGACATTAAACAAATCCGGACGGCCCAAATAGGTGAATTTCTCTTTCGATTTGAGCATAATCTTTTACCAGCAACATTTAAAGACTACTTCATAGCGGGGACTCAGATTCATACACATCGTACAAGGAATGCTGCTGCACTTCGACCCATTAAAGCACGCACAAATACCCGGGTATATAGCATAAAATTCTTTGGACCGAACCTTTGGAATGGGATACCTCCCATTGTGCGTCATTCTGCTAACGTCCATTTATTCAAAGCACGACTGAGAGAGTTTTTGTTGAAGGATGATTGAACCACCCCATTCATTAGGACTACGACGGGTATGGGGGCACACGTCCGCATCTGGGCCCTAACTTAACCTATTTACTTTTTGTTTGTGAGTGGGATAGTTAAGTTTAGTTAAGCTTTTTCAAATGCCTTATTTTTTATGAATAACTCGCCTCCCTCCTAGGCTTCTCCTGCTATTGGAATACTGGGATGTTACCTGTAACCTAGGAGGAAGCAACTCTAACCTCGACAGTCTCTTGGACATCGTAACGGAACCAAGTAGGTGTCCCCACTCAGCGGGATTTTCCTTCCCTTGGGGGTCACCTTTTGCGACCAGAGACGTGAATTCTTTGTGCTGTACCATTGCTTGTTGTTTGTACAAACGTTATTTGGAAGCAATAAAAATCTTTGAATTGAATTGAATTGAATTGAATATATATATATATATATATATATATATATATATATATATATATATATATATATATATATATATATATATATATATATATATATATATATATATATATAGCGGGAATAAGCGATACATGTTCACCAAGCATGAATAGAGTTAGTTGAGTTTAAAACGTAGATGCTACATTGAAACTCTGATTACGCAATATTTTACCGATGAGTTCAATTCTAAGCAGTTCTAGTCAAGCGTCGAGGCTAGATAAAGCTGTTAGTCATATACTGCACGCCATTTAAGTAAGTAAGTAAGTAGTTTTTTCGCCACCAAATAAAACAAACACAGTGATAACACATTATACAATTACAGTGGCAGGCTACCGGAGAAGTCTTTTAGGACTCATCTCGACGGTCGCCCAAACAAGGTCATTAGTAGCATGATCGTAAGTTTCGAGAATAATTTGGTTGAAGTAGGAATGTGAGATTTGAACTTTAGACACATCGATGAAAGTCGGAAGCTACAACAATGCCAATTAAATATTCAGAAGGCGTTTATCAGTCTCTTGGTGGAGGCGGTGGAGGTTCAACTGTGTGGTCAATGCTGGCATATTCCGATTTGTTGAACACTGGATTTTGAAACAGTGATCCAGAAGCTTGCGATTGATTTCGACCTTCATATATCTTCAGTTCCGAATAGGTTGTGCCATCAAGTCCAATGCTCTAAAAAAACAAAGGTGCAATCGTAATCGTAGACTCCAGCAGATTTATAAAAATCTACTCTAAAGCTAAGGTCAAGGCATCAGTTTATACAAGAGCGCTGCGTCGTGTCAGAGGGGTTGTCGAGACATGTCAGGTGAAGATTCGAATCTGGTTGCCTGGGAGAACCAAGAGGTAAGGCGCACTAAATTAGTATGTATTCTAACTTTCCATTTGAGAGAAAAGTAAAATGTACTCTTTCACTTTTTATATCCCGCTATGAATCAAGATCGCAAATTCGCCATGCTACACTTCTCTTTGAACAAAATATAGTCTTTCCCGTAGTTATCTGAGCTTTTATTCAATCAATCAATCAATCATTTGATTGTTAACCAAATTATTGTTAACATATATTGTATTTAATTTGCGACTTTACTCCACTTGGTACATGTTAAAGAACTAAATTGTCATGGAAGAAACCTTGCGGAATAGTAATACTATTATGAAACGTATAGAGACGATCATTAATCTGACACATCACTATTGCCAATGTCTATGCCAGATTTGTAGCTAAGCGTATCAACTAACTAATTGAATTAAGATATTTCTTTGATATGCCTATCTGATACTGCAATCTAACATTAGTTTAGGGACGCTACATAACATTAATCACTTTGGCAATATCATACCATTTTTGTTGATGCTGGCGTCGTTGCTAGGAACTCTGGACTATAAGGGTTGCACTCAGATACAGCTTCTAAGAATTTCAGATATAACACAATTCATATAATAAACGTTGCCTTAAAATTTATCATTTAAACTATTGATAGTTCAGATACGTCCTGGTGGCTTAACTTATAACTTTACAGTTTAGATGTCAATTCTATGATAATATTATTTGTCTCTAGCAATATATTCGTAAGTGAACCAAGTCTTTTAAGTTATTTTAAATAATTCCAAGTGATATTTTGACAACTTGTACGATTTTAAAATGAATAAAGCATGCTTACGTTTCTTTGTTTTGTTAACCTGAGCGTAAACTGGGAATTTTTCGTCCATTTTCTCATCAAACTCATTTGCAGCTGCACCTATAGAAAATTTCATATATTATATTTCCATTGCATTTATGTGTCAATTGTTATTTCGTTTTAAGCCACATGCCATTTACATATCCGACTGCAGCAGTGGCGTGCAGAGGGGGGTGCGGAGGGGGCGACGGCCCCGGGCATCCAGCCGGGGGGCATCCAACGGTTGGTGTTGGCCCAGTCACATCTCTTGCGCTTGTATTGACGGACTAATTTCGTGTCATACGAATCGTATGCCGTAGTTTAAGTACTAATAATAGTATCTAATGCATTGCGAACCCTTTTAGCGTGTTATGAAATCAGCGGTTGACAACGGCAGTGTTATGATTGTATTATCGTTCATAGGTTTAAATAGGTTAGCGTCGTCTGTTAGAATTTTTTCGGCAAGACGCAACAGTAGGCCTAAGTAATTTTGTTGTCTATTTTGTTAGGATTTAATCAAACATTTGCAGACAACCATTATTATCAGCCGACGTTGGCTTGGCAGGCATACACGTACCATTCGTCTTTACTTTAGATAAATCTTGCAAATCGTTGCAAGTTACTAATAACCGGCCGCCAATAAATCGTCATTCAAATATTTATGTTTACTATACATCGCGAAGTAAGACATGAGAGCGCAAATTTTTATGTCATGTTTTCCATACAGGCTATACTATGATTAGTAATAGCAGCCTAACTTCCTAAGCATAAAATACAAAGTCTACAATTCGGTTTCCGATCGTCAAAATAGGCTAAAAGTACCATACGGCAATGTGCAATTCTCTAAAATTTCCTGGGGAAAGGGAGAGGGGGCAGCACACTGAGCTCAGTGCAGTGGGAGGGGAGGGGGAATGAATTAGGGAAAGAACAATTTAGGAGCATCCAATGAAGGGGTTGGCCCCGGGCATCAAAGAACCTCTGCACGCCACTGGACTGCAGCATTTTAAAGGCATTCTTTATATGGTTCAAATTACTCTTCATTTGTTAATGTTCGACTTAGTACGCAACTTTCTTGAACATTTAAAACAATTTGAAGTTGCTAATTATCTTTAACGCTTACACCAATATTATAAAGAGATACATAAGAGCAGTATAATGAACGATGCGCCTCGATGCATAGGGTACCTAGGTGTAGTGTGACATCACTTAATATTGTGCAATAAATTATTGCAGACAATAGTTTCAGTTTCGACACAGTTTCGGCAAGATGCTGTAAATGAATCTGCTACATTGTATGAGATGATGAGTGAAATAACAGCTCTAGAGTCTAGACTGTTGTAATATTCGGGACTTTGAAATAAGTGTCCATGCGAGCTAGATATTTATGTGACGTAGTTACTCCTTTCACATAGATACCCAGCTGCAATAGGTTTCTTGGTGTTGATCTCTTCCATTGCTGACCGCAGATTTCTTATCTCAGCTGTATTTACCCTGGCTGTTCTTCGGTCCGAATTCCACAGTGCAGCACAAATGCTTTGCATTGGTTGGTCAAGCTTTCATGAATAGATTGTCTAGCACACTACGACACGAGTTCAATGGTCTTTCTTTGCCTGTATTCCGCGAGCACTTGAAACCATTTTGTTCGATCCTGGTTTTCAGACGCCAGATCGTTGACGTCTAGTCCTCCTAATAATTGTTATCATAAGATTACTTACGTTTTACAAGTACTGTTTTTCATGAACCTACCTTCCTCTTCAGCATGGCTTCCAATTGCGTACTCATTTCGCTCTCTCGGAGAGCATCCTGGAACGACATAAACAACGCTATTGTAAGTTGGAATTTAAAGATGATTAAGATTATTCTACAAATGCATTGTGATTCAATCGATGCCACTTACGGAATTTGTAAATAAGATAATTGGGCCATGATTTGTAGCCTTGTACTTGTTCATTATTATTAGCCTACTAGAATATTTACCCGTCATATATAACACTTTGATGAGTACTCCCGTCAGATCGTGTGCATAGGGAGAGGTAGTGCGGTAGTGAGTGAGGCAGAGACACCTTCCGTCCGTCTGTCTGTCTGGCTGTGCGTCTGTACGTCTATCTACCTCCCTTCCTCCCGCCCTAGCTCTGTCCCTCCCTCCTTCATTGACTCCGCCTATCAATCCGTCTGTCTGTCTGACTGTGCGTCGGTACGTCTATCTGCCTTGTGCCCAGTGTTCGTGCGCCTGTCCAATTTCGCGCCAGGCCCAGTAACATTCCCTAAGGCCGGCTCGGGTTATCAGGCGCATTCCATACATTCGACAGCGCAGCGGCCATTTGCATTCCAGCCAGTCCATTCCTTTGTGTGTTACTGTCAATCAAATAGGCAGGCCCAGAGCTGCACACATTATGTCGCGCCCGGATTGCTGCTTGTATGTATGTGGATATATGTGCATTGTGCATGTATGTATGTCTATGTTTGCCTGTCAATCAAGTAGGCTAGGGTCAAAGCCTCATCCAATCAAAATAGGCCTAGAGTCGCACATAATATTGGCTCCGCCCACTTCGCCTAAGCATAAGTTAGAGCGTTTCCCGCACACACATCTAGGAAGTTATATATGCCTACATGTATAGATTGGCTAATGATGTAGGCCTGTGTTAATTTATAGACATTGAATCGTTGTATTTTTTTTAATTATAACCCACCAACAGCCAGGATTTCTGCTGGAACTGCATAGTGTCCATAAGGATCAAACTCGTTCATAAAAGCACCGTCTGAAAACAAAAAAAACACAGTAAACAATATAGTCGCTGGTTGAAAGGCATAGAGAATATCACAAAATCTCATCCAGAGCCAAAGACACAGAAATAACGAAGAGGGAAAGCAGAAATCGGTGTGTATTTCAGAGAGAGAGAGCATCAACATGAGCAAGTAGGTCACCGAAAAAGAGGACACTGGGTGTAGTTCTAAGACGCTATACAGTATGCCATTATGGTATTGCTACACTTGAAAAAACAATCTTCGCCACTAGTCGAGCCCTGGCAGTGCCAGTTCCAAACCTTGAGAAAGGAGGAGGACGAAGTCAACGACCTTTGTTGCCATAAGATGTGGTTAAACACTGGACACCTTGAAATAACCAGCGTTTGACAATGTCTTGTGAATTGTCATAGAGACATAATAGAAGAGAAATCTCTTAAGCTAGATCTAACATACATGTGTTAGCGACTTCATTTTCTTAGTATCGGGATATGAAGACGAGGTCAAGCCATCTACCTCGCCGCCTGGTCTTCCCACTGACAGTCTATGGTCAATATACTCAACGCTGTTGTGCATTATGAAAACGGTGCTAAGGAAGTCATACGATTAACATGAAAAGCCATATCGGAACAAACCATTCTGAATTTCATCGGCATTTGGTAGGATGTCTGGCTCATTAGCCGATCGTCCTCGAAACACAGACGAAAGTTTAGTAATCCATCCTAAACAAGAATCAGATGCGATGCACCAATTTACAACACACTGATATTATTATTCACTTCTAATTGGCTAGCAATAAATTTTTCCCAATGTCATCAAATGACCCTATTTTAATAAAACATTTAATTAATTAATTGTTACTGCAATTAAGTCAATTGCTGGGGAACCACAAATTACTTAAAGAGCCGTAATAAAAAAACTGATTAACAAATAATTAATTTTTAGAAAACTGTTCTTGTTGCAACATGCAAATGATTCGTCATTGTCACCTCTTCTGGTGCTCCTTGTTGGATGACAATTTTTTTAATCAATTAAACCAGTCATTAATTTATTGGCAATTTGAATTAATTAAAATATTAATCTTTATGAAAGTATAAAGCAGTTGTAAGTCGAGGTTGAAGTAACTCCATCTTTTGCTCAAGCGTAAAGCAACCAACTCAGAAGTTAATAGTAGTTTGCCTACCTTTTATGTGTTCTCTGCCGATGACAATTACGATTAGCAACAAAATAGAACATGCTATTCCCGTTAAGATGGTAATCTTTGAATAGCCTGAAACTAACATTGGTTAAAAAGGATAAGTAACTATACACTCTGTCCCGACGAAAAGTAGACCCCAAGAAAAAGTGGCATAACTCGGTCAAAACTTTTAGCATTTCCCTGAAAGTTTAAAAACAACAACAGTAGCCATATTACCTCGAAACTGTAACGCCATTTGGAAATGTCAGTGATTTGTCAACTTTATGAACGTTTGAGATGCAGTCCTGAAAAGGGGAAATTTCCAACATACAAGAGCCATTAGGAAGCGATGTTCAGCTACAGCTGGTGTTCAAAATGTCCTCCTTGTTCACGGACACACGACCGTAGACGTGGACGCCACTGTTTGATGACCCGGTCGATGATCACGTGGTCAAACAGCTGCCACTCTTCAATCAGGTGATCAACGTCACGAATGCGGGAACGATAAACGCGCTCCTCCACTACACTCCAGATTTGATAGTCAACTGGATTGAGGTCTGGACTGTTAGGTGGCCACAGCTGCGGGGATATGAAGTCGGGTGTCTCCCGGGACAGCAGAGCAGTGGTCTCACGTGCTCGGTGCGCAGGGGCACTGTCTTGTTGAATGTGAAGTAGCCGCCCGATGAAAAGTAGACCCCTAAACGTTTGTCAAAAATTTGTGTGGGAAATTCCCCCTTTTCAGTACCGGGTACTGCATCTCAAACGTTCATAAACTTGAAAACTCACCAACATTTGAAAACAGCGTTACGATTTGGTGGTTACCTTGTTACCTTGTGCTGTCAGCTCGTGGAGCTCTAGCGATCGTCATGGTGAACACTCTCCATTGTTTCCTATTCGATGACAAGTCCCTTAATTCCGCCAAATTCATACCAGTTACATCTTGTATCTCATCCATCCATCTCCTCCTTGGGCGACCCCGTCTTCTCCTCCCCTCACCACACGCCAGCATCATTTCCTTCTCCAGACCATCAGATCGCATAACATGTCCAAAGAACCTTAGCTTCATTTGGTGGTAATATGGGTAAATGTTATTGTTTTTAAAATTTCAGGCAAATACTAAACATTTTGATCGAGTTATGACACTTTTTCTTGGGGTCTACTTTTCATCGGGACACAGTGTAGAATAACATTACAATTAACAAGAAATTTGACATGAGTCGGCGATAAAAGATAATTATTGTTTTGATGGCAGTTGAACTACAACAAGTTACCAACAACATACATCTGTCTTACGTTGAGTGAACTCTTTGGAATTGCAGTTATGCGAACACATGTGCTGCTCTACCCAACTTAAGTTCATTCCACATTCTCTTTTATGTCAAGGCTTATCTTATTAGATCCATACGAGTTCTGTGTCCACAACGTCTTAACAGGCTTTGAAACAAGATATACAAAAACACAGATACACAATACTAACGTACGTACATACACACATACACATGCATGCACACATACATCCATAAACATGCATTCATCCATCCATCCATCCAGCCGTCTGTTTGTACGAACATAGATACATAGATGTCAACATACATACAACTTACATACAAACATATATACATACTTAGTAACATACAGAAATGCATGCATCCATGCAGACCTATATGCACGAATACACAAATGCAATATTCATGCCAACATACATTCATACAAACATACATTCATACAAACATACATACCGACATACATACATGTTTACATACATATATAGGCCTACACGCATGCTTGCATACATACACATGTTTATACATTCGGCTTTTTCATTACCTGAGATTATGATATCGATCGTAGCAGAAGATCGTTTGATCTGATCGAACACTTGATTTTGAGCAATGCATTCAATGGTGTGACGTTGAATGGCGTCCAATCCAGCCTTAATGAAAGCTAGTTGATGCCCATCTGCGATTGTCTCTTCTGGCCTTTTTACATTTCTCCAGGTATACGAGGGACTCGGATTTCCATCAGCCGTACAGCTTAGAACGTCTTTCTGTTCGTATATATCCTTCTTAGGTGTTATTGTAACATTCTTCGGTTCAACTGAAATGCCGTGCAACTAGATTAAATTGGCAATAGATGTAAGTATTATACACTGGTGAGCTAGGATAAGCAATTCAAGAATAAAATTATAATGGTAAAATTGGAAAAGATTTAGTGAGAACTTCCGTATATTATATGACAAACCTTCACACTAGACATCACTCAATGAGGTAACAAGGCGTTAGAATTCATTCGCTCAGTCGTATTTATTACTACAGAAATACACTACATACAAAAGCTTGGCAACAGCGATTAATTCTCTAGAAAGATTACATCTAGAAGGAATCAAAGGTGTATGGAGTTTTTGTTATTTCTAATGCTTCAGCTGGATATATGAAGGAATTTAGGTGAATAAAGCTGAAAAATCTAACTCATACTGTTATTCAAGGGCATTCTATGAGGTATCCGGTCAATGTCTTATTGCATGGCCTAGACTTTCAGTTTGTTGGTACATAATAAATAGCTGTTTATTTAATAAGACGAAAAAGATGTTTGCTGCTTGCATGGTTATATGTTACATTATCACAGGAATACAGATTTACAAGTTTGTATTATTCGTTCATTCATTCATTCATTCAATGAAACATTTGTAAAGCACTTTTTCAAGGGAAGCTACTCAGAAGTTCTCCCGACTCTAGCACGGCCAGAGCAGAACAGTTTTAAGCTAGTATAGAACGTGTTAGAAAGAGTTCTTGGGACAATGGGCAGCTCCAGGGGGAGCACAGTCCATTCCGCCGGGGCAACCACTGCAAAGGCACGGTTCTGCATGATACCCATGAGGACAAACGGAACACAAAGAGCTCCCCTCCCCTAGGAACGCTATCTGAGATCCCAGAATGATAGAAGGTTGTTTCTCTCAAGACAGGCGATTATTTGACCTGCAGCTATCTTTTCGATGATTTTCGATGGAACGAATCGTTAGCTATTTGTCTGTAGTTCGATGTATCAGAACAGTCTAGATCATCGCTCTTTAATATTGGAATCAAGCTAGATCTCTTCTGCGATGGAGGCAGGGTACCGTCCCAGATGGACCGATTACACAACTCTGTAAGGAGCGGGTGCAGAATGTCCACGTATTCTTGTAACAAGAAAGTTGGAGGTGGATCCAGGTCGTACGAAATGGGAGGTGAAATAAGGATGAAGCGGCGCAGCTCATCACCGGTTAGTGTTCAAAACAGGCAGGCGGCATTCGGTGAGATGGTGTTGAAGGGATGGGAAATTTTCAATGGTTCGACGAACGTCGTTGATCTTGATCATAATTATATAAAGCTAAGAATTCGTCAGCGGTAAAGTATGGAGCGTCCCGAGAGTCTAGAGCGTGGCTCAGGCAGCAGCCGAGAAGAGCGTCGAATGTGGCTCCTAACCTCTCAGGTTCCGCGGCGTTGGAGGCAATTCAGGCCTCCCAGGAAGTCCTCTCTTTTTCTCTGAATTGGCGGTGCATATCAAGGAGACATTGGAACCGAGCTGAACTATCCGATGAAAGCCTGGTGCGCCTGTATATCCTCTCCTAGCGGCGAGCCAGGCCACGCAATGTACGGCATTCACCGTCAAATCATGATGACAGGGACCGACAAACCCTGACCGAAAGCAACGGTCGATAAGGCTAGCCATAGTCGTCTCGTAGGCAGCAAAGGCCACGGCCACCGCGAGATGATGACATCCAGCCATCCGCGCACCGATCAGTCGGCTCAGTCACATGCTGGGTCAACCCAAACCGGTCCGCGATAGCTCGGAAATCAGAAGCTTCCGGATAAGCAATACCTTCAAGTTTTAGTCTCCCACAATGACCATCTGGGAATTGTATAGCGCGAATTGTTCCACCGAGGTTACGAATTCGTCAGATAAGGACTGAGTCGGCGGTTCAGATCCTGGTCTATAAACTGACAGGACCATAAAAGAGCCCGAGGTGTCGAAATCGAGGCCACAAGCGCCTCAAACGTAGTAGGGGTTGTAGAAAGAGTGATCGCTTTGACACGGAAAGAGGCTCGGCGAAGATAAGAACGCTACCCGCGGAGGTCCGAGTAAAATGGCCCGGGGTGGTTATTATTAAGTATTAATAATTAAGCCTCGCTGTCTCTAAACCAAGGATCAATCGATGGCTCTGAGCAATTGTGAGTTAAGCTCTTGCTCAAGGTCACTACACACAAACTATTTAAGAGGAGGCTCGATGTTACAAGATGAGCGCTCAATCACCTGCTGTGCCCCACACTAGCAGTTGTGGCACAACGGGTAATTATACTGAAGAGCTATTTAGTCAGAAAGTAAGTGTAAGACGTGAGAAACCTACACTCGTACACTTACAAAGAACTCTTAACGTAGCATTGCAGTAAAACAAGTAGTCTGGTACATTTGTGGCACTGTTGTTGTGGACATATTTTGATGTTTCACTGAACCATGTTTTACAAGTTATCAGCGCATCATTATCTTCTGCCATGACTTGAAAATAGATGAGTGACGATAACTGTTGCACATCCTGAGAACTGTTGATATTTACAACAATAGGCGTTGAGTCTAAAGCATTTTCTCCTTTTGACCATTGCATGGATGGAGTCCAGTGTCCTGAGTAGTTAACAGCGCATCGAAATGCAACATAATCGAATTCTTCGATGTTACCGTCTCTTGCAGATATATTGTTGCTGCACTGTGGATCCGATTCTGGGCAAATCAACAGGCTGATGTTAATAGTTTTACAGGTATGGAAAATAGAGTTAGTCAGTGCATAAAATAAGTAGCACTATTTAAAGAGGAAAATAGAAGATCTCATTAACTGTTAAACCGTAGAATAAATCCACTGCACATAAGGTTTATAATAAGCATTGCAATTAACTTTTGTTTCTCTGGCAGTGCATCATGAATAAGAAAGGATTAAGGCCTCACAAACAGTTGTTAGTAAAGGACTTGTTTATGGTGCCTTCGAACTGACCACTACAGTAGAAGCTCAAACACGTCCTCATCATGTAACAAAACTTATATAGTTCAGCGGTCATAGAAGAGGATCCAGTGTGCTCGCTATAGCAATAGGAAGCTTATCCATAAGCCCTATATCCTGTTATTGCTGATTTCAGCGAACAGAAACATTATGTAAACTGGTAATTTAGATCGACAAAAAAGGTGCTCTTATGAATCTAACAAAATATCAAAATACGTTCCTGGTAATACCACAGAGTTTATGGCGTTTTTACTGTTACAGCATTCTTAGAAATTTGATGACAAGAATTTGATGAAAAGTGCCTTTTCTGTTTGCCTTAAGTTATAGAAAAGAATGGTTAAAATTTAAACAAATTTACCAAAGACAACCAGTTGAGCGTTGTATCGTTCAGGTTGTTTTGGAGTCCTGTCCAAAACGCAAGTGTAGATTCCAGCGTCATCCAGTCGAATCGTGTTGGAGTAGAGAGTTACTGAGCCATCTTAATCAAAATCGAAGTCAAAAGTTGCATTTCGGATCTTTGTCTCGTTCTTCCAGTTCGTCCAAATCGATCTTTTATCAGGACTTAATGGTCTCTGAATAGTCCACTCACTGATTTTGGAAATGTTGTCCGGTTTGCATTTCATTTCCCCTCTATGACCCACAGTAACAGCCAGATTCCGTGGACGATCAGGCAATTTGATACTTCCTGAAGATCCTGAAAAATTAATTGACGGTTATGGTGAGCATTAGATTAATTTTATTCTGACCTACTGTAGTTATTTTCAATATCAAAATTTATTACATTTAATGAGAAGGTTGAAAACCAGAAATGCATATATCAGCATCCATATTTGTCTGACTCAAAAATTTATCAAGTAATCTAAAATAGTGCTTAAAATTAATTAAACCACCAAGATAATAATGGTTTCTTGTTTAGCTCTGCTTACCAAGTAGAAAAAGTAATTGGAAAAGAGCCACGAAAGCCCTCATCTTCCTGAAGTGTAGTACTTTTGCCTGTTGTCAAATGCATCTGAACAAAACCGAAGCTTTTGTTTTGAAAATGTTCTCGTTCTAACAACTGCTGCTTAAAACAACTGAATGAGAAAGTTTTTGGTACATGTTAGCCTTATGGGCAAAAGGGTGAAAGCGAGTGTGTGCAGGCGAAATCGTAAATGGTTATAATAAAATCATGATAGCCTGAGAAACGATAATTCACATGACATTCAATTACGTAGACCGAGAATAGAGAAACAACCATGTAAAATTAGGCTCAATGTCAGTTTAGGTCCCTACTTTGGAGAGAAATGACGATCGATTTAGTAAAAGTTAGAACAAATACGTGATAGACTTCATGTTTGCCTTTGTCTCTTCAGACATATGCTGTCTAAGCCTTAAGCTTAGCCAGTTGTTGCTAGAAAATGCATTTCTATATTTAGCCTATATATATTCGTTTATTGGAAAAAAAACTGGATGGCACACCGCACTTAGGAACATTAACACGGGCATCGTAGCGAAAAATAATATGGATAGCTAAAGCAGTAATGTAATGTTAGTTTAATGATATAATATTAGTTATATAATATTAATTAACATCCTAACATTAGTCAAAACATACAAACATATTAACATTAGTTAGCTGTGGCTATGTCTGTGGAAACTAGCGAATAAGGATCTGGAGATGAAATTTCTATCATCCCTGTTAGGAAGTACGAACTGGGGAGAACGAAGACGAAGATTATGGCTCCTCTTTGCGACCGGAGGAAACAGACCTCGAAGAACGTGATGTTCATTGCGCACAACGGCGCGCAGCAAACCATCGTCGGCTCCCGCTGCCATCTCCGCAAAGCTCGGAGTCGACTCCGGTAGGAAACCCTGTCTTTGCATGCGGCGCAGCAGACGATCCAGACTGGTCCTTTCCTCAATCGAGGTGTAGCCCACCAGGCAGGCGCAGCATATGTGAGGTGACCTCATGAAGCCCCGCTGGTGGCAGACCATGAGATCTCAAGATTCTCAATGCGTCTAGTGATCTAGAACACGATTTAAGTAGCTCAGTGACATGAAGGGCGGTCCGAAGGCTGTCCTGGATTGTGACACCGAGGATACGCAATGAGGCCACCCTCTCCACTCCGAAAATCGAAGCGGAGATTCCTCGTCTAGCCACCAACATCTCGCGCGACTTGCACGTATTTAACCGCAGATTGTTTCTTTCAGCCCATGTCGCTATCTGAACAAGTTCCTCTCCGACCGTATTCCTCATTTTTTCGCCGACCAGCAGGTAAGTGTCGTCAGCGCACTTGGCCATTATGTTGTTAGAATGAATAGGATGAAGGTCGGAGACTCCGGCCGAGTAGAACGCGGGACCAAAGTCCGAGCCCTGCACCACACTAGCGTTGATTGTCCGCAGAGTTGAAACGCAGCCCGCAAACCTGGTGGCATGTTAACGTTCTGATAGGAAATGAACCATCCAATTGTATATATGGTCCGTTATATCCAGATTGGAGAGTTTGCTGGCGAGAATGGAGTGCCGGACGGAATCAAAGGCCTTGGAAAAATCCAAGGAAATGATGGTGACATAACTGCTGGTCTTATGCAGTTCGGAAGTGTGATGCAGGATGGATGTTATCGCTGCCGTCGTAGAACCCGTAGGGCGGAAGGCATACTGATCCGCCATCTGCGTATCCAACGGAGGCTTTAAAAATTCCGGATACAAGAAGGAGTGAACTATTTCTCTCTCGACCATTCGCGATAAAACCGGCAGAATAGAGATCGACCGGTAGTCAGATGGAGTCGTTGGCCGATCTATCTTGGCGATAGGAATGATGGTGGCAATATTCCATTGTTCTGGAACGTGGGAGCTCGACAGCGATTGATTGAGTCTCGCGAGGACATCGGAAAAGATGGGGCCGCCAGTCGAAGATACCACGCTGGTAAGCCATCAGCACCTTCCGCTGTGTGGTGGAGGTGGTCCAGCAGATGGAAAATTCTTTGTTCATTCGTGAATAATATTGCTGATCTGATTGCACTGTTTGCTTGCGGAGAGGAAGGCTCATATTGGCTATCTGTTGATATCGTAGCGTAATGATGGTTTAGTTCCTCGGCTGTCAGGTCACTCGCAAGTTGCTCCCGTGAAACACCTTCTGTCACCTCCTTAACACGGCGCCATAGTTCCTCAGTACCTTGCTTAGGTGCTATTCCCCGCAGATGTGCTTTGGTAGTCTTTTCAATGAGTTTGCCAATTCTTTCGGCGCAGGCCTAGACTCCGAGCTTTCAAAACTTTTGTGAACATGATACCGATCCATGGCAGATTTGATTAAATCATCAATCAATCAATTCATTCAATTTTTTATTTGGTAACCACTCATTTAAATAAGTTTATAAGAAAACAGGCATGTGAAAAAAAATGTATCTGGTTGCACAGGGGAACCTACCAGGGTCCCCTATGTGAAGTAAAATTCATGGAGACGGCCTAACTAACAACGCAGGTCCCATTCAAAGAATAAACAGCAGAATTATTCTTTAAAGATGACTAAAGTCTCAACTATAATTCTAAACTAACGAGTCCAAAATATATCTGGCAAGAAGCCATGTCGTAAATCAGCTCAGTCTGTTTGATTATCTTTTATAAATGTACGAAGATTACGTTTAAATAAGGTAATATTTGGTTGGTTTTGAATATACAAAGGAAGCAGGTTCTATAGGTGGGGTCAGTGAATTTAATGGAGAAAAGTCGAGTATTTGTGTGTGCATAGGGAGGAATATAAGAAGTCAGATTTTTTTGTTTGCTCATTTTAGAGATGTAATTGCTGTGCCTCATGCATTAATATAATTATTATCTTGGTCATTCATGATTCCAACGTGTTTTGAATTCTTCTGATCGTCTGCTGCGGTTTGTCAACACTTTGGATAGTTGTGTAATGCTTTTCACCTAAAAATTGAGGTAACGAGTTAATGCTAACGTATCATTGCTAGATATGTCTGTAATCGGCAACAGATAAACTGTTTATCCTTCCTTTGCGACTCTCATCATCTTTTAGGTTCATATTTGTAAGTAAAGATAGAGCCTCTCACATTCTTACAAGATATAGTTACTAAGATGGGTATTTAGTTAACTTATGCAAGTTTAAGTGTGGGTCTTAAATCAAGGCCATTAATGCGTTGAATAAGGTAATATTAGTAATATAATTATACCTATACAGAACATATGTAATTATATGAGGACAACAGCATGAAATCTCTATGAGATGGGTTCTAAATTGCCTAAGTGCAGTTTAGTTGGTTCTTATTTTCTCATTTTTGAAAGTTGCCACAAAACCTCTCAACTGGTTTCATTTTAATAAGCAAAATTTGGTGTAAAGTTTTAAGACGATCGATTGACATTTAGACATTTTAGACAACGGTCAAAAATTGCTACGTAAGTAAAACTTAGTAAGTATATCCTTTATTAATCCAACTGCTAACCGCAGTAGGTACTGATGCTCGAACTGGATGCAATTTCGTGGAAGTTGATATTTGGAATATTTCTTCCCAAAATCGTGTATTTCATGGTAATTGATTGAAACAATGCTTCACAGATATTTAGGCCCGCGTATTAACCGTCATGACACTGTAGTCAATCATTAAAATGCACTTGCGTCCCTGAGCCTACATCTTTAGTAGGCAACGCGATTGCAATATTACCTAGTTAGCCTTGCAGAAAGGATCGAAGAACGTTAACCACAGTCCGGGAAACAGGCTGGGTAAAGTTGCATTTAACAGCAGAACCGACTTTCAAGAATGTCAGTCAGGAACTGGAGATCAAGGTTCACTCCCCAGCACTAGTAGTACTATCCCTCTGTCACGAAAATGAGTACGACAGAGTCTTATTTCACCACAACTGGCAGCTATGATTGATCGAACGGACTCACAGGATCCACCACGATGATTGTCTTTGAATAAGTCTCTCGGACAAGACCCAACAATTCTTGTTCGTTATAGGTCACCCATCCGCCGTCTTCGTTAAATATACCGAGAAGAAGCACCTGTCAGTATTGTAAAGGCACTCTTGATCTCACACCCGCAGGTAAGTATGTCCATCAGGCTGTCGAGCTTTCCCATCAACCTATCTTTCTCCTCCAGCTTTGCTCTGCCTGAAGACACCTTGTTTGCTTGCTCCAACATGGCTTTCAATTTTGCTTTGATTCTAACACGGCTGTTTTTAACAGGCGCAGTAAATTTTGGATTTGCTCCGCACCATTGAGCAAGTATGCTAGTCATTAGGTCAGTGACAAGTTGGTCATTACTGTTATTCCATCTGTCTTGGTCACTGATCTCTCTCAGTTACAATCCATATCCGATGAGATCTCTGACAGTTGTAATTCAGCTGCAGAAATTTGTTTGCCTGAACCCACCAAGTGATGTAAATGAGTCCAGGCTAGCAGTCTTGTTTTAACATGGGATATTCTGACTATCTAACAATGAATACACATATTATGGTAAAAAGTGGTTACATTATAACTTGCGTTAATATAATTATGTTGCACACAGTGTAAGCTAAATTGATTATTCTGGAGTAAACGACACTATTGTACTATATACAATATTACGCAATAGGCCTACAGTACACAATGTCTAACACACACAAAATATATCAGACTTAACCGAGCATTTTAAAATATTTCAGCGAGCCCCATATGAAAGCAGTTTATTTACGTGTTTTCCACGATAAATTCGAGGGTAAATCGAAGTAGGTAGGCTAAATCACATTAAAACACAATTTATACCCATATGTTAATTTTACAAATGAAAATGCACAATTTTATCCCTAGTACCGGTACCTTTTTAAATATTTCAAAAAATGACACACCCTATTATTTTTAGAACGTATCTCACCAGTTAAATGCAAGTCATAGAACGTCGAAGGCATAGAATATAGGAAATGTAATAAGAGAAAATAAAAGATCTGATCGAATATGCATCAAACTTTCAGAACGCTTTTGAAAAGGTAGAGAAGGGAAATGCATTTTTCAATAGGAAGTACGAATGCTGCCACACATTTGTTTTAACTTTAACTAAATCGATCGCCATTTCTCTCCAAAGTAGGGACCTAAACTGACAGTGAGCCTAATTTTACATGGTTGTTTCTGTATTCTCGGTCTACGTAATTGAATGTCATGTGAATTATCGTTTCTCAGGCTATCATGATTTTATTATAACCATTTACGATTTCGCCTGCACACACTCGCTTTCACCCTTTTGCCCATAAGGCTAACATGTACCAAAAACTTTCTCATTCAGTTGTTTTAAGCAGCAGTTGTTAGAACGAGAACATTTTCAAAACAAAAGCTTCGGTTTTGTTCAGATGCATTTGACAACAGGCAAAAGTACTACACTTCAGGAAGATGAGGGCTTTCGTGGCTCTTTTCCAATTACTTTTTCTACTTGGTAAGCAGAGCTAAACAAGAAACCATTATTATCTTGGTGGTTTAATTAATTTTAAGCACTATTTTAGATTACTTGATAAATTTTTGAGTCAGACAAATATGGATGCTGATATATGCATTTCTGGTTTTCAACCTTCTCATTAAATGTAATAAATTTTGATATTGAAAATAACTACAGTAGGTCAGAATAAAATTAATCTAATGCTCACCATAACCGTCAATTAATTTTTCAGGATCTTCAGGAAGTATCAAATTGCCTGATCGTCCACGGAATCTGGCTGTTACTGTGGGTCATAGAGGGGAAATGAAATGCAAACCGGACAACATTTCCAAAATCAGTGAGTGGACTATTCAGAGACCATTAAGTCCTGATAAAAGATCGATTTGGACGAACTGGAAGAACGAGACAAAGATCCGAAATGCAACTTTTGACTTCGATTTTGATGAAGATGGCTCAGTAACTCTTTACTCCAACTCGATTCGACTGGATGACGCTGGAATCTACACTTGCGTTTTGGACAGGACTCCAAAACAACCAGAACGATACAACGCTCAACTGATTGTCTTTGGTAAGTCTTCATGTGCTTCAATTCGTTAACAGTTTACAATACCTGTCTTCATACTAAAACACGCAATGGGACGTCTTTCCCGAAACCTCTTTTGAATTGAAAGAGGCTGCGGCGGCGTACAGTGACATTGGCTAACGTCACTTGTAATGACCCACAAAGGTTTAATGGCCATGTTGCTGTATCTTTGTGAGTTACTTAAAGGTCGCTATGCAAGTTCTCTGATATATAAATGCTTGTTTTAAATGAAGAATTTTATACAGGCATTATTTATGGAATCAATGAAGATTTATTTTAACAATGCGACTAATTTCTGTCGTCCGAGTTTAGGTTTCGTAGCTTCCAGCATCGGACATTCCAAAGTTGCTTGCCTTCAGATCATAGTTACGAAGTCCTGTACAATTATGTAGATTAAAACTTTGCAAAGTTTTGAGTTCTTTGACAGTCGTACTCAGTTGTAGAGAAGCGGTGCGTTCCTTTTACCGCACAACTAAGCGCCACTTCGTCGTCTGGTCTGGATTCATCCAACGTTCCATCAATATCTGCTTACCGACAAATGCGACGTGTTTAACGGAGTCTTATGCAATCCAGATTCAACTGGAAATGACTCAGATGTGAGGTTTTTATATTAGTTCTAAAGATTCACTTAGGGACCAGCTTTGAACGTCTTAGGTTCCAATTCACCCTATTACATGTGCTACATTCAGTACTTAAATTACATCCATTTCTTTCTTCTGTGTATTTCACGCACCAACCCCAATATATGCAAACGGGAAGCTATTAGTATATGAATTTTGTTGCATAAATTGTAATGCAAAGCAGGCGTTATCTGATTAGTCCTTCTCGTCAGCTTTGGAACACCTTTTTTTTCGAGGTTAGCTCTTTTTGCTGTAGTACCCGGAGTCAGTCGCTAAGGAGTTATCGACTGACTTGATGAGGAGTTAGCGACTGACTTAGCGACTCAGTCGAATAAGTCGCATGCTTATCGACTGACTATGTCGCTTAGACTTATCGACTGACTTATCGATTTGCTATCGACTTCTCAGGTAATCAAGTATGTCTATTGGATATGCCTGATTACCTAACAATGTAATGAATTTTACCGCATACTGTACTGACCGTGCCATCATTTCCGTGTGCATTAGATGGAATCCATATGGGCTGTATACGGGTACAGTATGGGAATATGGGCTCCGCTTCATGTGGGCATGCTGACAGGTGGACAAACCGTTGACTGTGAAATTAATGTTAATGTGAATTCGCGAAATTGAGCCCTTGATTAATAGAATGAGGCGAGGAGGAGTTTTGCCAGTGCCCGATCTAACGGCCAACCAGTTGGCCGAATCTACTGATGCATGCCTCTTCCAGGCAGTAGCAGAGAACGAGAATCATGTACTCCGGCACTTATTCCGTGTGAAAATTGTTTGAAAAAGACGGGTGGTGGGGTTAGATTTTTATCCATGTGGAGTTGAATATTTTATTCGTACTTTGCAAACTGATGTTAGCGAAACTTGGAAGCAGCAGATTTCAACGCAGCACGCTAGCAGTTTTGCAAATCAAACTCGAATCAAAATCAATTTCTTTTGTTGAGAAAATTCAAAAATGCATACATCATACACCCACGGATATTTCTTCACTTAATCAGAGATTCAGAATCGAATAGTGCTAAATCACACAACTGAAGGGGTTGAAAACGACCCCTCTGTGTGTGCAAGGAAGACTTAACCGTGGAGTTCTAAGAAAGATTGTGGGTTTGAACCCCAAATCCCGTCAATTCTCACCCTGCTTTTTTAATTATCAAAACCATATTCGTAATAGAATGCATAAATTCACTTTACCAAAAAAAGACAACAGCTATATCCTTCCTATTCTCTGTAAGAACTCTTAGTAATAGAGCAAACTCTTTCTCTGATAATGTACCAAGTTGCGGCATGTCTGCTTGTTTTCCTCAATTAACGAATATTGTATTGTATTGTATTGTAAGTGTTGCTCATGTCCTGCTGCTGATGTTTTCGTCAAATCGAAACTTGAAAACCGCGGTTAATGCAACAAGCAAAATATTAAGTGAACGAAGTCGCTAGCAGTCGATAGCTTAGAGACGGGTTTCGACTTGAGGACTTTACGGCGGATGGCGCGATCATGGCGGCGGCGCCGGGGACTGTTTTGCAGATGACACGATCAAGATAACAACCTAATAGCCATAAGCGTTCCCCCTTCAAGAACAATGACTTCATATTATTTATTCCTGTATCTTTCACGTCATGGATCGTGCAGGATCACACTGACCACAACAGATTTTGTCGTGTCACGTCGTTCGTGTTCAGAGGTTTTTGATTTTTTAATTGTTGTTGCCACGATTCCGGTTAGATAACTATAAGTATCCGAACCATATATTTCAGGTCTTCTTCAAGTTCACTGGCCCGAATAGTTTCTTCCATCCAATGGCTTCACTTCCTGTTGCTGGGCAGTTTACTTTCGTGTTTCTGTAATTATAAGTCTTCAACTAAATAACAGCATCTGCCTGGGTCTTCTTAGTATTTACTAGCATGTATTCTGTCTTCAGTGATGTTCTGACAAAGGAGCCTAATCTTACTGTGTGACCATTCCATTTTTGTCTATCGCGTTATCACTGTAACCGCCATAGATCTAGCTTCTCGCACAAGCGCTGTCTATGAATTCTACTGTTTCGACCCAAACTGTTAATCTTTGAGCAGATACCATCATCAGAGGCGTCTACACCATAGAAACCGTGGAGCAAATGCTCCATCCAAGAAATAGGTGGAAGATCTGACAATGTGTGTGCCACCATTTTAGGGGGGAAAGGAAGGGAGAGGGGGCAAAAGAGGAGGGAAGGAGAAGTTGCTCCAATGACTTAGGGGGATAGACGCCCCTGAACATGGATTTCGTCCGATAACTAACGGTTACTGAGTCTCGAACTTCTGATGCAATGCTAAAAGACCGACACTTTTCTAGAAAGCATCAAACAGTTTAACAGTTGTAGAAATTATAACTTAGGATATCCTTATAAACTAAACCAACCGTGCAGATAGCCAGCAATCCATGAAACCCCATTATTCAATTAACCAGAGAATTAGCAAATAACTGAACATATGACAATGCGCTATTTAACACTTTGACGACTAGAGTGTTGCCTACTGAATGCGACTGGGAAACCAATGCAGCTCGTCGCTAAAGTTTTAGAACCATGCTGTTGAAATGCGACGTTGCTTCTAAGTATATGGCTGTCAGAAGGATTTGTGATGTTTGCGTACAGTAATTACAAAATTTAATTTTGTCTGATAATTTAGCAGACAAAATGGAAACTACAAAACCCTTTGTAATTGGTGTCTCCACATGATCAAGATCGATTTTCATGATCACAATTGCATTCGCAAAACTTAAAATTGTTGAAGCACTACTAAAGCCAAGAGCCCAGAACAAGTCAAATGGTAGTGAAGTAACGCCAACAATCCAGTTGCCAGAAAATAGAGATAGAGAGCCGGATAAATTTACTATATTAACTTTATGTATTATACTGAGATGCTGATTAAATGTACCCTTCAACAACGCAAGTATGCAATAACAGTAATAATATATGATAATAACAAATAAGAGTAGATTCTCCTGGATGTAAGCCACCACTAGGATGCTGCCTTTGAATAGCTACGCTGTATTTCTAGATTATTAAATGATTCGTTAGTGTATGTTTAGCAAATGAAAAGTGAAAGTCTTATGTCAGGGCGGCTTTAGATAGGGCCTACAGGCTTTGCAGGCAGTTGTTTTATGTTTGTATATTGTTCAATCATGTTGTATTTATTACAGTGTTTATTTGGTTTAATTAAAAACTAATAGGATTTTAATTAGGTTGAGGGGGACGCCAAACAGTATACGTTGCCTGGATCGTCGTTGAGGCTAAGGCTGGTTTTGTGTTACATTATGAGGCAAAATGTTGGAAGTATCAAGTGGATCGACGTTATTTGCCCACAGGCGTCGTCCAGACAAAGCGAAACCGTCACATTTATATATATATATATATATATATATATATATACTCTGAACATGTTGTTAGCTCTAGAATTAGGCTCCTTCAGTCAAAGGGTAAAATGAAACAGCCCAGCTAAAACGCCTGCTGATCGGCAGTTTGCATGAACAGCCTGCAGTACATAACAGACTCAGAATCCTGTTCAATATAAAGTATTACAATTACGAATGCTTGTTGTAAATGGACCAAGTTAGTCAAATGTGCTTGTTATATTATTTGTTTTGCAATTGGAATGACAAATATCATATATATATATATATATATATATATATGTGTGATATTTGTCATTCCAAATATCATATATATATATATATATATATATATATATATATATATATGTGTGATATTTGTCATTCCAATTGCAAAACAAATAATATAACAAGCACATTTGACTAAATAAATAAAATTGAGCCATTAACTGTGGGACATAATTAAGCACATTCCTTCTCAACAGCCTTCCTCTTAGCTGTTGAATAGTTACACTAATTTATGTACAACTTCATTTCCTTCAAATTGTGTTCAGCCTCAGTTGCATTGAATTAATCTTGCTTTGCATTATTAAACACAGAAATTGTTTTACTACTTGAATTTTACAAATATTCTGCTCCTGAGCTCCACTTATCGTCCATCCAATATCATCCGGTATGCCATCGCAATCGCTTTCTATCTTATCAAAACGCTTCCACCCCCCCCCAACTCTCCTCTGAATCAAAACTGAACACCCTCGGTTTTTGGCTGATGTCCATTACCAGACTTTATGTGGCGTTGAGAAATGTCAGAGATTTATCGTATCAATTACATCAATCCTTCCATCCATCACTCCTTTCTTTTCAATCTGAAATTTATCCTTTTCAAAACAACATGCATTATTCCTACAAATCACTGAATTTCCATTTCTCTGACCAAAGCATAACTCGCCGTAACAGTTCTTTTGTATTCCTCCACTTCTGATCTTCCGGCAACCGGATCTTATTCTTCAAACAATTTCGAAGGACGGAACACCTCTTCAGACAAGTTGGAAAGGTTTCGAAAAGCCGCTATAAAACAGCCATGCAATGCACACACACAGACACACACAGACAGTGGCGTCTATCCCCCTAAGTCATTGGAGCAACGTCCCTTTTCCCCCTCTTCTTCCCCCCTTCCCGTTCCTTCCCCCCTAAAATGGTGGCACACACACTGACAGATCTCCCCCCTATTTCTTGGATGGAGCATTTGCTCCAAGGTTTCTATGGTGTAGACGCCCCTGCACACAGACATACACACACTCACACACACACACACACACACACACACTCACACACACATCTTGTCTGACTTTAATTAGTGCTTGTGGTCGCTGGTGCCCAACGGTCAGAATTTGCGCAGCGCTTTGTAGCTACAGAAGTACCACTCCAGTTATCGTGTTCAGCCTCAGTTGTGTTGATTAAGTTTCTGCTTTGCACTATTAAACGCATATACCGTTCTAGGGCCTACCACCTGAATTATATAAATATTGTGCTCATGAACTGAGATAACGATTGGTATAACGATTACGGAAACTGTTTTGTTCGCAGCTGAATCTGAATTCCGTAAGACTTCGTCAAACGCGACGACAGTTGCTGGACATCCGATGAATATGGAATGCTGGACAACTGAGCCCAAGCAAAAGACGTCTGTAGGCCCACTTGTTCAAAACAGTGAATCGTTTTCGCCTGAGTTAGAATCCAACTAGGCATAAGATAAGTGCTCTTCGACGTTTTTCGTGACTTAGGCCCTATGTTGTCTAAGCGTAAAGTTTAAGCTCATAGAATGTTGCTCTTCGTAGAATCAGGCCCGCAATGCAACAACAATATATCAGAAGCCGGCGCTAGCGTCGAGGAATTCGATTACATTGCGTTCCGATGCGCTGTTAACTACTCAGGACACTGGACTCCATCCATGCAATGGTCAACAGGAGAAAATGCTTTAAACTCAACACCTATTGTTGTAAATATCAACATTTCTCAGGATGTGCAACAATTATCGTCACTCATCAATTTTCAAGTCATGGCAGAAGATAATGATGCGCTGATAACTTGTAAAACATGGTTCAGTGAAACATCAATGAATGTCCACAACACCACTGCCACAAATGTACCAGACTACTCGTTTTACTGCAATGCTACGTTAAGAGTTCTTTGTAAGTTTACGATCGTACATTTCTCTTATCTTACACTGTACTTTCTGACTAAATATCTCTTCAAGTATAATTATCCGTTGTAGCCACCGCTACTAATGTGGGCCACAGCAGGTGATTGAGCGCTCACCTTGTAACGTCGAGAGCACGGGTTTGAGCCTCATCTTAATTAGTTTGTGTGTAGGGACCTTGAGCAAGAGCTTTGCTCGCATTGGTTCAGCGCCATCGAATCATTCTTGGTTTTTAGGCAGCGAGACTTAATTAATGCTTAATAATGACCACACCCGGGGCTCTGGACTCGTTTTCCTGGAATGCTACATTAAAAGTACACTGTAGGCCTAGGTGTATTTTTTATTTGGTTTTTTCATTTAGTTCATGACTAAAAAATTTAGTAGGGCCTATATCTTATAGTTCCAATTTTCAAAATAGTTTGACCTATATAGCCTAAATAAACTGACGGTAATTTGCCAGTTTTTAATTAAAGTGAATTATTAATCTATTAGTCAGGAGTCAATTGAAGAATGTCTTGCTATTTTTAATCGAATACCAAGAGATCAATGCACTAAGTGAGATACGAGATTTTAACTATCAGCGTTTGAATATGAGTCAAAAATTGTTCTTTTATTTTATGTATGACAACAGGATATTCTTAACTAATTCTTTTATTGGAATACTATATTAAACTAAACTGTAAATCGTATAGGCCTATTTACTTGTTATACTGTATTTTCACATTTTTTGGTGTCCGCCAAAATTGAAAACCTTTTATTCCTGAATTACATTGTGGATGTGCGCATTTCTAATACTCTACACTATGCATTTGTAGGCTAATCGCTTTTTAATTTCTCTTTAAAATTGATTTATAATAAATGCGAACATGAATTTTAGTCGGACCGCGGAATGTTACCATAACACCTCGGAAGGACGTATACCATCCGGAAGACGTTCTAAGCTGTACCGCTCTTGGAAATCCAAGTATGTGGTTTACCTGGAGAATTCTAGGGACAGAAAAGCCACTTGCAGTTGGGCCTCATTTACCCTTGAATAACGCGAGAATGGACGCTGATCAAAATTACACCATCGAATGCATTGCTCAGAATCACGTGGCTGGAAAATTGAAGCTGTCTTCTGTGACAATCGACATTAAAATCCAAGTTAATAGTAAGAGAGCTTGCTTAATTTGTCTTTATGGCTTTGACGACTGTGCTATAATACATGTAGGGCCTAGGTTAGGTATTGAAAGACGCGGGTTGTGCAGTAGGAGTGCTGCCTGTGGTAGGAGTTGCAAATGGTGGCGATCATGTCCTGATTTACCGAAGAAATTTAGAATTGTTGATCGTTTTAATTGATGTAGTTCTTGGGGTTAGTGGTTAATTGCTAACTAAATTAGCACATTAATGATAACAAAAAACATTAGTTTCAGTATTAAGAAAGACATTAGTTTGTATCAGATTCAAAAAACAAAATTCTCTCTCAATGTAACGTCATTTACAATCTTCTTTCGTTCCAGGAAGTTGGCGATCTATCATCGGTTATATCGTAGTTGGTGGCGCTGGGATAGTTTGCACATTGTTTGTCAACCCAATCCTTCCGTTGACAATCCTTCTGATTAAATCCTTGTTCTCTCTCTACTTAACGCCTATTTAACGTTCACCTTTTGAACACTAATTCTACGTATAAGTATAACCTGAATTAATCAGCAACACAGTTTAATATCTTTTCAGTTTAATAAGAAACAAACAGACAGAACTCAATTCGATTACAACTCAACTAGTCAGCCACACTACTACAGCGAACATCGAATTCAAACTTCTCTAGTCAGCATAATTCTTCGCGCCTCTTGACACACCTGTCTTCTGTGCGCCTAAGCGAACTCTAATAATATACATATAGCGCGCCGCTGCCGATATCGGCCGGCCGCGCGTGTCACTAAGACTAAACGTTATACATCTATCATATATACATATACACGTGAAACTAAAGTAAACGCACTAAATATATACGCTAATATCTCGCACTGCAAGACTGTACACAAAACTCAGTTCACATTACCTCCTTCCTTTTTCTGGAATTGAGCAAATTAAATTTCAAAATTTGCGAAATTACCAAAATACATGAAACATATATATATCTAACTAATCAATAAACAGTCTTACGATTACTTATAACCTTGACAAACAATCAGCAATAACATTCAATCTGCCCTTCTTGTACTTCACCTCAACATCAAAAGTTTGTAAGGCTAACGCCCAACGCACAAGTTTAGCAGACTTAGACATTGACTCAGTCAAATATGTAAGAGGATTGTGATCAGTAAAAATGAAAATTTTTGATCCAATTATAATTTCTTTTAACTTGTTTAGAGCCCAAACAATAGCATAGGCTTCCTTTTCCACAGTAGCCCATCTCTTCTGGGTATCAGTTAACTTCTGACTGATAAATGACACAGGGCGTTCTATTCCCTTGTCGTCCATCTGTGTTAAAACAGCACCGACTGCAAAGTCACTACTATCGCAGTACAAATTGAATGGTTTTCCCACTTCAAAAACATATAACACTACTTTGGATCGCACAGCCTCTTTAAGTAAATCAAATGCTTGCTGATGTTCAACAGTCCAATCAATCTTATCAGAAACACGTTTACTAGTTAAATCAGATAAAGGTTTCGCAATCTGTGCAAAGTCCTTAATAAACTGTCTGTAATAATTAAAAAATCCAAGCAGTTGCTTAACTTGCTTCTTAGTTTCTGGGATCTTCAAATTAGTCAAACTTTCAATTCTGTCTGGATTCATCTTTATCTTACCAGACCCAACCACATGACCGATAAACCTTACCTCACTCTTACCAAATATGCATTTTTTCAAATTCAAAGTAACGTTATGCAATCTCATTTGCATCAAAAATGCATCTAGATGCTGCAAGTGAACTTTCCAACTGTCAGAATGCACAGCAATGTCATCAACATATGGTTCTGCAAAGTCACTTATAGTCTGTAAAACTAAATTTATCGCTTTAACAAAAGTTCGGCCTGAATTTATCATTCCAAAAGGAACACGAGTAAATTCATACAGTCCATTATGTGTTACAAAAGCTGTCTTCCATTGATCAGATTGTTTTACAGGACAAGTCCAATAAGCACTTCGACAGTCCAAAATAGAAATCACATTAGACTTTCCAACTTTGTTCAAAACGTCTCTGACAATCGGCATCGGATATTTACAATCCACTGTGAATGAGTTAATGTATCTGTAGTCACAGGCAAGTCTTAAAGATCCGTCTTTCTTTTTAACAATTACCAAAGGGCTTGCCATTCTGCTCGATGATGGTTTAATAATGTTTGTTTTTAACATTTCTTTGATCTGACGTTCCACTTCTGCTCGATAAATCAAAGGAATTCGATATGCTGCAAATTCCTTTCCATGAAATCCTGGTTTTAGCTCAATTTCATGTTCAACCAATGTACATAATCCGGGTTTTTCTGAAAATCTGTCACAGTATTTGTTCAAAACTTTCAACAACTGTTCTTGCTGAGTTACTGTCAAATGGCTAATTTGTTCAGGATCGAGGTTAAGTGAATTCTTGTCATCTTGAACCTCATTCCTCATTGGTAATTCAACCACTGAACCAAAATCTTCATCTTCTTCAACGATTAGACCACAACTTAATGCTCGAGTAACATATTTTCTGATCTTGTTGGCGTGAATTATTTTTCGACCATTTTCACCCATATCGACTAAATAAGAATACTTTGATCTTCGATGTATGATCGTACATGGACCATGCCATCGAGAAATAAGTTTGTTTGTTGACGTTGGATACAAAACAATGACTTTCTCACCAGCTTCAAATTCTTTGTGCTTTGCTCTCTTGTTATACTGATTCGTGTATTGTAATTGCTTTTCTCGAGAGTAGGATTCTGCAAACAATAATGCTTTCTCCATATTTTCTTTGAGTTCTTTCAAATACTTTTCTGGTTTAACTCCAACATGAGGGGGTAAGTTTATTTCTCTAGTCCAACTCTCTTTTAATATTGCCAATGGTCCTCTCGGAATTTTCCCATAGACAAGCATATATGGTGATACTCCAGTAGTTGCATTCGGCACTTCTCGTAATGCCCACACTGTGAAAGGAATTATCTTGTGCCATTTCCTCGGGTTGTCTATTATCACATGATGGATCATCTTTTTAAATGTCTGATTCCATCTTTCTACTAATCCAGCAGCCTCTGGGTGTCCTGGTGTGTCGAATCGTGGACTACAGCCCATTAAATTGAGAAATTCTCTAGTCAAACTGGCTGTGAAGTTCGTTCCTTGGTCACTTGTAATCACGGACGGCACACCAACGTTCATGAATAGTTCCATCAACGCTTCACACACAGCCTTCGCTGTCAGCGATTTCAATAAAAAGATTGTAGGCCATCTGGTGCACGAGTCCACAATGCATAAACAATACTTGTGACCTGCAGCAGATACCGGATCGATCGGGCCAAAGAGGTCCATCGTCATTCTCTTGAAGGCGACCTCTTCTCTTGAGACTGGAGTGATAGGCACTCTATCCATCACCAGACTCCTTGCCTTTAATTGACACTTCTCACAAGATTTACAAAATTTCACAATGTCTCTTCTCATCTTTGGCCATACAAAAGACAACTTTATTCGTTCTCTTGTTTTCTCTTCTCCTAGATGTCCTCCAAATACCGATTCATGCGCCAATTCCATCACTTTAATTCGTCTCTCTTTTGGTAACACTAGTTGATATATCGTCTGATCTAATATCTGATATTTCTTATGCAATAAACCGTTGATCACACAGAATTCAGATTCTTTCTCTTGTGCTAACTTCCACCACGGCTTCAACGATTCATCCTTTCTCTGTTGCTCTTCGAACTTCTTCGAATCGGCAATCTGCACCTTTTGTTCTTCATCCATCTCTTCATCTCTATACAAGTCTCCTATCCCCACATCACATTCATTGTCTTCTTCAGTTTCATTTAATGTGCCATTCTCGCATGCAGCCATCTCTTGCTCGTTCATCTGTGCTATTACACCATCTCGCGATAAGCTTCGTTGCTCATTACTTTCGTTTTCCTCATCACTTGAACTTTCAGTTTCATTCTTCTCATCAACATCTACCATTTTTTGTTTCCGACTCTGCGCTCTCGTCATTACATTTGCTCGTACACTCACATCTCCTTGTATCGTTTTGATCTTCATCTGTGGTACGGCTTTTAATTCGGCAATTATCTCTGGATGCAACAAGAATCTTTCTGTACTGCCCATCTTTGCAATACTAGCACACATCAAAGTGACATAAGGTGTAAGTGAACACTGGATTTTACGCGGAAATCCCTCTTCTTCCACGTGACTACCACACAATCTAACATCCACTTTCACTAACTTCGCAGGAATGGCATCTCCTGCCACACATTGCAAATTCACTTTTCCAATTTGTTCCACCTTCATGCCTTCCAGTAATTCTTCACTAATCACCGGAATCTCTGCACCCGAGTCGCTCAGTGCTTTGACTTTCACTGGCTCTTTACCGTCTACTGCACGAATTTCGACCTCGACATATTGCAAGAACGATTTCTTCAATATTCGACTGTCATCTTTTCCTATGACTTCTCTCTGAATTTCAGCATCCAATAGAATTTCTTTTTGAATACCACATTTCATTACTGATTTTACTTCAGTTTCTTGGTTTTCTTGACCCGTGGTTTGATTGTCTGTATCACTAACCACTTGAATCAAATTCACCCTTGTGTGTTCTTGATTTCTGCTAGAACTAGCTGCTGCCACTGGAACTGGACAAAATTTAACCAAATGTTTGTCTGAACCACAGTTGTGACAACGCTTCACAACCATGCCTCGTTGTTCATTTCCTTCATTTCTCTTATACTGTACAAACGATGTGTTGCCTTCCCTCTTGGCAAACGGCGCTGACGATTTGTTAAATCCCTGACGACCAAACGTCACTTCTCTGGTCTCATTGGGTACAGGGACACTAGCCTTGACTTCTTTACCTTTGAACTGATTCCCTGTTCCTGGATTACTTTTCCACTTTCCACTCTGGCTTTGGTTTACGGAACGTTGAGAAGGATAACTGTTTATATTTGGGATCGCAAACCCAATTCGATTGTTTACATGAATGTCTGCTAGGTCTGCCACTGCACTAGCTTGGAGACAGTCAGTTCCTTCCTTCGACAATACAAACTGTAGTGGACCTGGCGGTAAACATTCTTTCAGCTTATCCGCTACCAGCAAATCAAAGAGCGTATCATACTCTTTGTTCACGTTTCGACTTCTCACGTAATAGTTTAGCAAGTTCTTCAGTCTTGCCGTAAACATCGTATAAGTCTCTTCTGTTGTCTTCCTAGCATCCACAAATCTGGCTCTGTATTCTCTCGAAGTCAATTTAAATTCTTTTAATAAGTGCTGCTTGACTCTATCATAATTGTCTAGATCATCGAATGACAATCTATTTAGAACGGTTCGAGCTTTCGGCGTCATCAATGGTAGTAATAATTTCACCCAAAACGGCTTTTCCACAGCAAAACTGCGAAATGCGTTCTCGACTGTTTCAAAATATAATGGCACCTCCATCATATCAGTTGGCATTTGAGGCAATACATGCTTCATTGCATCACCTATTTTCTTAATTTTTGACACCAAAGTTTCACTTTCTTGCTGTTTCCTTCTTTCTGCTTCCCGTTCTTCTCTCATTTGCGTTTCTTTCAATGTCAATTTTGATTTCTCCAGTTTCAGACGTTCTTGTCTTTCTGTTTCTGCCTTTTCCAAACTTTCTTTCTGAAATTTGAGTTCTTCTTGTCTGATCTGTTCTGCACGTTCTAACTCTAACGTTCGCGCTTTTTCTTTTTCTTCTTCACGCATTCTCTTTGCTTCAATCTGTTGCTGACGAACCTCTTCATCACTTTTTCTAGCTTTTTCAAATTCAATCATCTGCTCCAATCTTCTTCTTTCAGCATCTTCCCTATCTCTTTTCAACTGTTCTAACTGAATCTCAAACTGATTCTTTTGCAATTCAAGTTCTGCCTTACGCACTTGTTCTGCTTTATCTTCTCTCTCTCTTTGCAGACGCAATTCCTCTTGCCTTGCAAGTTCCGCTTTCTCTTCTTTCTCTCTCTGCAAGCGCAATTCTTCTTGCCTTGCAAGTTCCGCTTTTTCTTCTTTCTCTCTCTGCAGGCGCAATTCTTCTTGCCTTGCAAGTTCCGCTTTCTCTTCTTTCTCTCTCTGCAAGCGCAATTCTTCTTGCCTTGCCAGTTCCGCTTTCTCTTCTTTCTCTCTCTGCAGACGTTCTGCTTTCTCTTCTTTCTCTCTCTGCAAGCGCAATTCGTCTTGTCTTACACGTTCTGCTTCTTGTCTCAGCTCTTTCTCTTCTTGTCTCCGTTTCTCCTCTCTATCTTCTTTCATCATCATCCACTGTATTAACATTTCCATAGACATAGGCGCAGGAGGTTTTTCAATAGCCTTTTCTACGGCACCGCCAACGGCACCTTCTTCGACTTCTTCTTTAACCCACACATCGGCGAGTTCCTGCATCATGTCACCACGTGACATACCTTCTAATTGTTCTTCTTTAAAACCGGCTTTCAACAAACGCTGTTTTAGCCTTTCCGTAGACATCTTCTTAATATCTGCTTGTCTTTCAGCACTTAGTTTCTCCATCTTACTTGTTTACTTTGGTGATTTCTCTTTTCAAAGAAGTCACGGTTTTTCTTGTTGTGTGAATCGATAAACAAACGGGATTTCTTTTATATTTGTTCGTGGAAAACAACGAAATTTTTATACCGTTTTCTCGTGTTCCACCGTCGTTGATATCGTAGACACGTCACACAGCAACAACGCGTAGATTCTTCTAACACCGTCGTAGATTCTTCTAACACCGTTGTAAATTCTTCTATCACCGTCGTAGATTCTTCTATCCGCCGAATGAGGTGATAACGTGAATTTTTATCCACTGTGAGTTTATATCCACCGTGAGTATTTATTCCACCGTGAGTATTTATCCACCGTGAGTTATTTATCCACCGTGAGTTCTTATCCACTGTGAGTTCTTATCCACACCGACGCTGCCACCAATAATGTCAACCCAATCCTTCCGTTGACAATCCTTCTGATTAAATCCTTGTTCTCTCTCTACTTAACGCCTATTTAACGTTCACCTTTTGAACACTAATTCTACGTATAAGTATAACCTGAATTAATCAGCAACACAGTTTAATATCTTTTCAGTTTAATAAGAAACAAACAGACAGAACTCAATTCGATTACAACTCAACTAGTCAGCCACACTACTACAGCGAACATCGAATTCAAACTTCTCTAGTCAGCATAATTCTTCGCGCCTCTTGACACACCTGTCTTCTGTGCGCCTAAGCGAACTCTAATAATATACATATAGCGCGCCGCTGCCGATATCGGCCGGCCGCGCGTGTCACTAAGACTAAACGTTATACATCTATCATATATACATATACACGTGAAACTAAAGTAAACGCACTAAATATATACGCTAATATCTCGCACTGCAAGACTGTACACAAAACTCAGTTCACATTGTTGGTTGTTTTTATTCTGAAATACAGTAGTAAGTGACAATAATCTGCTTCCAAAATATTTTTCTGTTTGAGTGTGTATACATACTGTTAAATATTGCTTGATCACTCAAACAAATAGTAGTCAAAAGAGTAGCCAGTTATTGCTGGAAGACAAACGCTGGTAGTTATTTGTGCTAAGTTAGCAGATATCAAACACATGGAGGCAGCCATGCGGTGCTGAACGTAGGCGTTAAGGAAATAATCCAACACGTGTAAATTCCACATTGTGAACTCAGTAAGCATAACAAAAGTGGAATCGGACGCAATTTATTCCCAGATACAGAGACCCTTACGAACAGACGGCTAAAACACTACATTTTTCAGAGCAAAAATATTTGGGGCGTCAAAGAGATCCCGTTACTCATATTTCTATCCAATACTGATATCATATTCCTTATGATATTATATTATATTTTATCATAATATCATATATCTGTTCGTATCCAATATATTCACATTTCTGTAGGTCTATTATTAAACGCAGATTTTTTTGTATTACAGAGAAATTGAGAACCAAAGCGATTTTGAACAACGAGAAACGTCAGAGTCGATCGCCAGATTACGAATCTGTTCACGAAGCAGAAACAGAAGCATCGCCATCAACATTAGCGACTCAGAACGCAGCTGTTCCAACTGAAGATGTTTCCGAAGGTAACATCGCATTAACGGAATATCTGCTATTGTTACCTAAGCACTGTTTACTGTTTATACTTGAAGCCAGTAGTATCTTCGTTGTAATCTTCCCAGATGAGGTTCCCATAATATAACGCTATCCATATCTATTCTAATATGACGCAAAATATAGTATCAAATGTACAGTACCTTATCATATCTTAAATTTATATCTTACCATATCACGTCCAGAGCTGTAGTGGTAAAATTAGAGGTGAGCACACGCTACCGTTTGGTTTTCCTAAACAAATTAGAGGCGAGTATACGCAACAGTATTTTGTGAGTATACGCTATAGTATTTTAATATAAATAAATAGAAATATTTTGTGAGGTGAGCGTATACGGTCTTTAGAGGTGAGTACACGCTGTATACCCGCGTATACCCTCGACTACAGAAATGATCACGTCTTTTTTTCTCAAATACGCTTTATATAGTTTTACTATCATATTTAACATAGAAATTCGTGAATCTTTGTATTGTAGATAAATCAGGAACCCAACAGAATTCTACCAATGAAAATCCTCAGAGGCGATCACCAGGTTACGAATCAATTGCGTTGGCAGAAATCAATTCATCGCCGTCATCATCGACGGCATCTGACGCGGCAGTTAACACTGAAGATAATTCCGAAGGTTACAGCAAGTTAACGGATAGACCAGTTATTGTTCATCAACCAGCTGTCTACTGTTCACTTGCAGCCAACAGTAGCCAGGTTGTAATCCTGCTAGATAAGGTTTCTGAGACGACACCGGTCTATGCTAATATTGTGCCAGTCTATGCTAATATTGTGCAACATTAAAGTAAAGCAATACTCGTGTATACTTTTCTTATAAAAAAACCGACATTAGACATAAACGATTGAATATTTGTACAAGACAATTATACGGGAGCTTAATTAAATTTTACAAAAACATCCGCAATTAGTCGGAGGTGCTTTTTGAAAACTGGCAAGAAAACATAGGCACAGTCTATATCAAGGCCGTAGCCAGGATTTTGTTTCGGGGGGTGTTTTCTGTTTCGGGGGGTGTTTTCTCGTCCTTGAGCAAGCCGACAAGCAACCGACTCAACCGACCAAAGGATTTGGAGTTAGTAAATGCATTATTTAATTTTTACATTATTTCATTTCGAGGGTGTTTAAACACCAGAAACACCCCCCTAACTACGGTCTTGGTCGATATATTTTTCTGTAAACTAACAGGAAAACTTGATGGAACTACTAACTTCTGCTAGTTTTAAGATATACGACACGTATCAGAGATATATATTTCGAAACATATTTATAGAAGACTAGTTAAATTTTGAAATGAGAGAAAGAGAGAGAGAGAAAGTTAAATTTTGGGATATTTATGAAAGAATATCTTGCACGTATTATTTAGCTTTGTATTATTTTATTCTCAGCAATTAAGATATCATGATAGTTTAGCTGTGCATTCATGCTAGCACAGCCACGAGTCCTTATACTGGTGATACATAAGTTTATTGCTATATAGATTGAGATTTCAAGTACACCATCAATGCTTGAAGACCGTATTTCACTTGAGATAATTGCACTGTGATGCAATTTCTTAGAGACTTGGGCTTATTGTTCGTTATTCAAGGCTTTTAAAAGTTTAGTTGAACATTGTAAATTGTTTATAAATTTAAAAATCATCAGCAAATCTATTTTAACTCTAAATTAATTGAATATTTACCTCTAATTTTTGGTCCCCGGATTTAATACACGACCTGATGCAGAACAATATGCTACCTAACACCTATTTCAGCCACGGTTCCAAAATCGGTAAAAAAAATATAACAACAGCATCTCCTCTGCCTCCTCTCTCCAGTCACTCTGGCAACTGGACTTGGATCCTCCCTTGACCATCTCTGGAGAACCCCCTGACTTGACGCAGCGCTTGTAAATAAACCGCCATCGAGCAAACTGCGTCTTCACTCTAATACCGAGAGATCGGCACCAGTTTGACGTGCGAGAGACTTCCCGTCAGAAAGATTTAAAACCGTCACACCGAAGTTGGCGACGAGACCGAGATCGGGCAAGCGACACCTTCCCTTTCCCTATCAGGCCGTAGAAATTTTAATATAAATTCACTCGTTAAAGATGGCCCAAAAATTAAACAAATGGCAATTATATCATACTCGTAACGATAGTCAGACGTCGCTACATAAACAATTCTAAACAAGTAATAGTTTTAAATTTTCATTTTGAAACGCGTGTACCGATTACAGGTGCAAGGCATTGCATTATCCTTTCTCGGGAATGAAAATTCAGTTAAACGTGTGTCTCAGCATAACAGCCAGTACCACATAGCGAGAATAAACGGTGCATGTTCACCAAGCATCAGTACAGTTAATTGAGTTTAAAACGTAGATGCTACATTGAAGCTCTGAATACGCAATATTTAACGGATGAGTTCAATTCTAAAGCAATTTTAGTCAAGCGTCAAGGCTAGATAAAGCTGTCGGTCATATACTGCTCGCCTTTTAAAACGTCTCTAATTGCATACTATCAAGTTTCGAGTGTAAGTTGGATGACCTGCCAAACATTAGGACAGTAAAATTCAACTGTTGCAATAAAAATGTGAGATTTGAAATTTAAATACATTGATGAAAGTCGGAAGCTTCAACAATGCCACTTAAATTTTCTGAAGGCGTTATCAGTTTCTTGGTGGAGGCGGAGGAGGTTCAATTGTGTGGTCAATGCTGGCGTATTCCGATTTGTTGAACATTGGATTTTGAAACAGTGATCCAGAATCTTGTGCTTGATGAAGACCTCCATCTGTCTTCAGCTCCGCATAGACTGTGCCATCAAGACCAATCTATATAAATAAAGACAAGACTCTGTCTGTCACAGCGATCTTTGACCGCGATGCATTTCTACAGCTTTGGACCTTTTCACTCCAAACCTTCACTACTGTCTCGGGATGGGCATTACACACCCAGTGTGAGGCTTCGCGTCCCCCGTTTTCACCGCTACCATGGTCTCCCGGGCCAAAACCTACCCGGGCAATGCATTTTTAGCTGGTAAAAAATTACACTCAACCTATTTTCACTCGCCAGATGGCGCCGCCGGGTTAAGCAGCTACAGTACGGATTCGCTAGAGGGATTGAAACTTTCACTGAACTAAACCCGGCCAACGCCGGGTTAAGCAGTGTTTTGTTGCTTATTCGCTAGAGGGATTGAAACACCCAAAACGCCGGGTTAAGCAGCTTCGCGTCTCCCGTTTTGACCGCTACCATGGTGTCCCGGCCCAAAACCTCCGAAACCCGGGCAACGCCGGGTTCACCAGCTAGTACTCTATAAATCAAAGGTGCCATCGTAATCGTAGACTCCAAATTTATAAAAAAAAAGGCACCAAGGCACCAATTTATTCACCAGCGCTGCGTCGTGTCAGAGGGGTTTTTCTGAAAACTAACCAGTAACGTGTACTCACCTCTAATTTGTTTGGGAAAACTAACCGGTAGCGTATACTCACGTATAATTTTACCACTACAGCCCTGAGTATAAGCTACAGTATTTTGTGAGTATGCGCTACAGTATTTTAATATAAACAAATATAAATATTTTGCGAGGTGAGCATACGGTCTCAAGAGGTGAGTACACGCTGTATACCCGCGTATACCCTCGACTACAGCCCTGCGTATACTTATACTTAGACTAATCTGACCCATCACTGTTGATAATTCTTTGCCAGATTTGTGGCTAAGTGTATCAACTAACTAACTGTGTAAAGACATTCCTTGAGAATGCCTATCTGACAGGACCGGATTAACCACTCGGGGCCCGATGCTAATTACACACGGGGACCCCTTGTCGTATTGAGCATGGAATGATGTGGATGCCTATAGACATGACAATCAACTTCTGATAAAGAAAGGTCACTGCTGTGTGCCGTGCTGCTCAAATTAGAAGTCAATGCATACAACACAACTTTAACGCTTTGCATTTTGGGACTCATAGTCAGAGTAAAATTATAATTAAAATTTGAACATGTTCTCTTCATATTCATTTTTTAGCAGTTCAGAAACATTTGCGACTTTTAGCAGCTGCAAACTGTGCAATAACGTCATCAAATGAAATCAAGTTAAGCACATCAGTCTCGACACAAAGAAGTTTCAATGTACGATTGTTTTCAAACAAAGAGAATACGTATATAGATATATGGTTGCGATTGTTTTAAAAACAAAGAGGAGCATACGTAGATATTTGGTTGCGATAGTCTTCAAAGAAAATACGTAGATAATTTGTGGTTACGATTGTCTTTATTCAGGTGATAATGTTTATGGTTAGGACTGTCTTCGAACAGAAAATACGTAGACATAGTTACGATTGTCTTCAAAGAGAAGAATACGTAGTCATGGTTACCATTGTCTTCAGACAGAAGAATGCGTAGATATGGTTGCGATTGTCTGCAAACAGAAGACTACGTAGACAAAGCTACGATTGTCTTCAAATAGAAGAATATGTACATGTAGGTATGGTTACGATTGTCTTCAAACAAGAAGAATACCCAGGGCCGCGGATTAACAACATTATTTTGTGGGTCACAGAATAGAAGTTCGCGGTTTATTATTTATAAATCCCAGTTTCCTGCAACAGCGTGCGCCTGAACAGTTGGAGATCATCAGTGACATGCAGGGCCTACCACGTATGGGGGAAAGGAATCAGACTGCTTCCAATTTGTGCCGGGGGGGTCCCCCAAATGAAATGGATGTTGCTGTTCAATTGACAGTGCTGACTCAACTGTTACAATGTATTGGCTGTCGACTGTAATTGAGTCTCTACACTGTAAACTTAATGTATTATGTTATTATTGATATTATTTTATATTCTTGTTAATGTTTGTCTACAAGTTCCTATTAAGTTGATATAAATTTTCTGTTCTGTCAGGAAACGTTATTACATGCTGCTTCTTTAAACATTACTGGAAAATAGATTGGTTCGCTTTCAGTATGACCTGAGGTGAGATCTAAAAATTGAAGAAAAGCGTTCATATTCATAATCCTGTTGATTAAAAAATGTAGTTGGTCAATGCTACAATTATTGTGGTGTAGTGCAGTGAAAATGGGATTACGAGGTCTTGAAATATTCCTGCAAAATAATTGTTGGCTGGATAACACTGTAACAGGCAGGGATGGAGCCTGTTACCGCTGCATTAGTCCCCATTACACCAGAAATATGCATTCATAATGCAATCTTTAAAATCCCCATGTATCTGCTGAAAAGTGTTCCATATTGCCCAATATTTTAACATTTGTCCCATATTTTGGAATTTTTGTCCCATGTTTATTACAGCCTGTCCCATAAAATTTTTACAGTGCACTGGGAGCCCTGCAGAAATTAATTAAACAGTTCTGTTGAACTAAAATATACAGTTTTCCAAAACCAGTTTTCTTATTAAAAAATTCGCGTAAACTCATATACGGCAATGTAGAAATCCAAAATTTTCCGGGGAGGACCTCAACCCCGCTTCAAGGGGAGGGGATTGGAGGGAATAGTACATGGAGGGGTAAAGGGGAGGAAGGGGATAAGGGGTGGGAAGGGAAGGGGCAAGGGGGAAGGGTAGGAGAAGGAAGGGAAGGGGAGGTAGGGGAAAGGGGTTACAGTAAGGGGGATTGCTTCCAGCTAACAGGGGGGATAGTAGGCCCTGATGACATGAACATACGCAGAGCGATAGAAAGAGTAGAGGTGTTTCCAGAAGGTTTTCGGTGTAGCTACAGCATAAGGTGTGGCACAACCTCTTGGTGTTTCGCAAAATCACCAAGTTAAACCATTCGTCAGGAAATATGTCTGACTGCTAATCTCCTGTGTACGTTGTGGCCAGCTGACAATCTGAGGGAAAATTTTCGAATCTTGTTAGGCTCTAGTCTGTCAAAATCTGCTACAACTTGGAATGTGTACCGGTAACGAACTTCATTGTAAACGTGAATTCTCTGCCTTAGCGACGTCAACAACTTGTCTACAATAACCAAACAAGTTTCAGCACGAAACCTGTCTCTACCTTGCACAGGATGAGGTCGCTGCTATGTGTATGGCAGGAAAGAAATCGCGTGGGAATGGAAACAAAAGTGACGTCTCATAGATTACATATTGACTTAGTTGAGCCAAATGAAACGCATGTTCACAGCAGTTGGTTGCACGGTTGACATTTCAAATTTGCAATTTGCTTAGTTCAAATTCTTCCTTAAACTGAAACTAATGGCTCTTTCTTATGAACAAATAATTATTTGGTGTAATAAATTCTTTGCTTGTCTTTCAGTATTCCGACTTCAGTTGGGGACCCCCTGTAAGCGGGGAGGGGGCCCATGCCAAAGCAAATTGAGCATACTGGTTAATCCGGCCTGCTATCTGATACTGCAAACTTACATTAGTTTAGAGACGCTAGATAAAATTAATCACTTTCGCTCAGTGGTATAATATCTTACCATTTTTGTTGATGTTGGCGTCTTTCCTACGACCTCTGGACTATAATGGTTGCATTCAGACACAGCTTCTAAGAGTGCCAGATACAACACAATTAATTTAAACAGGTTCCATAAAAATTTAGTTTTAATTCTCTATTTAACCTGTTAATTGTTCAAATACATCCTGGTGGCTTAAACTGTAACTATACAAGTCCCGATGTAAATTTCTGTGATACTGTCTCTAACAACATATTCACTGTCAACAGAGTCTGTTTAATTATTTTAAATTATTCTAAACTGATATTTTGAAAATTTTTCTGATTTTAATATAAATAAAGCATACTTACGTTTCTTTAGTTTGTTGATCTGAGCGTAAAGTGGAAATTTTTCGTTCAATGTCTCGTCAAACTGATTCGCGGCTGCCCCTAGAAAGAATTGCATATAATTTATACTATGTTGAGTGTACTATGTGCTTCAAACATCATTAGGGTTTAAGCCAATTGTAATGCATATATATATGACTGCAGCAGTTTCAAGGCATTGTTTATTATATTGCTAACCATTGTTCAAATTAGTCTTCATTTGTTGATGTTTGACTTAGCACATGTCACTTTCTTCCACATTGAAAACAAGTTGAAGTCGCTAATAATCTCTTATACTAACACCAACATTTTAAAGAGAAGTGGCAAGAAGCATACATACATGCACTGTGACTTCCCTTAATATTGTGCAAGACTTTTTTGGCGAAAACAGTTTTGAATGCGGTTTCCGCAAGAAGCAGTTAATTAAATTGCAACCTTGCATGCGCTGAAGAAGCTAAAAACGGGAACTTTAGGCTGTTATTGTATTCAGGATTTCAGGTGTTTGAAATAATTATCCATGCGAGCAAGATATTTATGTGACGGAGTTTAAACCTTCACATAGATACCTAGCCGCAATAAGTTTGTGGGTCTTGGTCACATCCATTCCTGGCCATAGAGTTATTTACTTAGCTGCATAAGGTAACCTGGTTGTTTCAGGGCTCTACTGCCAACGTGCAGCATAGTTTTAATTGGCGAAGCTCTCAGGTATACTGCAGATTGCAAACTACGACATGCATTCTATGGTCTTTCTTAACCTGTATTCCGTAAGCACTTGAAAAACATTCTCTCCGATACTGGTTTGATGCCTCTGTCTAATCTGAATTTTACACTTTAACGACGAGCTGCATTGGTTTCCTAATCATTTTTACTACACTCTCGTCGCTAAAGTGTTAAGAGGCGTCACATAAATCTTCTATTACAATTACAATCACAAAAGACGTTAAACAAAGTCCTGGATTTTCTATGAACCTACCTTCCTCTTCAACATGATTTCCAATTGCGTTTTCAACTCGCTGTCTCCGAGCGTTTCCTGGAACGATATGTTGAATAAACTCTTAGGGGTAATTTCATGTAACGGATTAGACTGAAATGGCTGTAATTCTCTTAAACAACGCCACTGTAAGTTAGAATTTAAAGACGATAAAGATCTATATTCTACCAATATTATTTCAATGTGATTCAATCGCTACCACTTACGGAATTTGCAAATAAGATTACTGGGCCATGAATTGAAACCTTGTGCATTATTAAAAAAGACACCATAGATGTTGATATTACTTAATGATTATGTTGCTTTATAGACACTGAAACGCTGTACTGTGTAACTTATAACCCACCAGCAGCCATGATTTCTGCTGGAACTGCATAGTGTCCATAAGGATCAAATTCGTTGTTAGAAGCACCGCCTGAAAACAGAAGAATACAGTGAACATACATTCGGCCAATGAAACGCATAGAGAAACCACAATTGCACATCATGTATCAAAGAGAAAGGAACAACGAAAAGGGAAAGCAGAAACCGGCGTGCATGTAAGAGATTGTATGACCAAGAAAAACTAGGTCAATAGAACAACAGGAAATAGATATAGTTCTAATAGGAAGTAGGTCGACAGAACAACAGGAAATACATACAGTTCTAAAAGGAAGTAGGTCGACAGAACAACAGGAAATAAATACAGTTCTAATAGGAAGTAGGTCGACAGAACAACAGGAAATAAATACAGTTCAAAGAGGAAGTAGGTCGACAGAACAACAGGAAATACATACAGTTCTAAAAGGAAGTAGGTCGACAGAACAACAGGAAATAAATACAGTTCTAATAGGAAGTAGGTCGACAGAACAACAGGAAATAAATACAGTTCAAAGAGGAAGTAGGTCGACAGAACAACAGGAAATACATACAGTTCTAAAAGGAAGTAGGTCGACAGAACAACAGGAAATAAATACAGTTCTAATAGGAAGTAGGTCGACAGAACAACAGGAAATAGATAGGCCTACAGTTCTAATAGGCTATGCATAATAATTGAAACGACTATTGATTGACAATGTCTTGTGCATTATCATAGAAGAACAGTTCATTAATCTACACCTGAAATACAGACATGAGCGTGAAGTACTGTATTAGCGACATTATTTTCTTAGTATCGGGATATGAGAACGGGATCGAGCCATCTACCTCGCTTACTGGTCTTCCCACTGACAATGTACGTTCAATATACTCATCATAGATGTGCAATTTGATAACGATACTAAGAAGTCAACAGATTAAATTGAAATGCCACATCGGTACAAACCATTCTGAATTTCATCGGCATTCGGTAGGATGTCTGGCTCATTAGCCCGTCCTCCTCGAAACACAGACGCAAGTTTAGTGATCCATGCTAAAAAAAACAGTTCATTTCAAATTGGCTAACAATCAATTTTGCTAAACGCCTTGACTTATATAATCGTGTGCAACTATTTTATTAAAAACAAAAAATTAATTAATTTTTTATTTTACTTAAGGTAAGTGCAGGTCCTGCGGAATAACAACTTACGCTAAGAGGTGCAAATTTAAACGGGTTAATAAGAAATTTTCAGAAAACTATCCGTGTTGCTTTATCATTGTCATCGCTTTTGGTGCTACTTTTGGCATGCCATATTTTTTAGATAACCAATTCAATTAATTAATTATTTAGTGGCAATTTGATTTAATTTTAATAATAATCGTAATAAAAGCATAAGGCGGTTGTAAGACAAGGATGAAGTAACTCCATCCTGCGCTCAAGCGTAGAGTAACCCACTTAGAAGTTCTTAGTAGTTTGCCTACCTTTTATGTGTTCTCTGCCGATAACAAATACGATTATCAACAAGATGGCGCATATAATTCCCGTCAAGATGGTAATCGTTGAAATTCCTGAACAATTAACGGAACATAAAATGAGTCGTCGATAGCATTCCGCGCCTCATATTCGCATTTCTGTGTGACTTTGACCGCGTTAAAATGTTCGTAATAAAATAAATTAAAAGTAGGCTATGTAACCATTGTTTGATGACAGTTGAGCTAGAGAAACATTACCAATGAGACGCCCTATCATGCGACCCAACTTAAGTTCAAGTCACGAGTCATACACGTCAACACGTATCTTATTAGATCCCTAAGATTTTTGTGTTCATAACGTTTAAAGAGGATTTGAATGTCGATATGCAAAAACTCAGACACACATGTACGTACGTACGTACATACACACTTATACACATGCATAAACACATGCATCAATATACATCAATCCATCGAGCCGTCTGTTTGTACGTACATAGATATATAGATGTCAATATACAATACAACATATATATATACACAAACATATATACTTGCTTACATACACAAATACATACATCCATACATACCTACATCCACGAATATATGCATAGGCCTACAACATTCATACGTACATATATACGTACATGGTTCTAGGACTTTTCGCCCCCGGAAGATTCGCACCGGAAGATTCGCCCCAGACATTTCGCCCCCCGGAAGTTTCGCCCCTGGAAGACTAGAAGCGGGATCCATGATGAAAATGTAACTAAGACTCGAAGCGGGATCCATGACGAAAATGTAACTAAGGCTAGAAGCTGGATTAGAGATGAAAATATTACTAAGACTAGAAGCGAGATCTATGATGAAAATGTAACTAAGACTAGAAGCGGGGGGCGAATCTTCCCGGGGGCGAAATGTCGGGGGCGAATCTTCCGGAGGCGATTCTTCCGGGGGCGAAATTTCCGTATCCCCATACATACATGCATACATATCGACATATATCAATCAATCAATCAATCAAAATCCTTTATTGGCACCAACGACAGTATTTGAACATATCCTGCGAGCGATTACCATAAGTACTCATCGGTATAGGCTAGGTCACAGTACAAGGCAAAAAGAAAATTCAGAATCGTTTTTTAGCTAACATTTCGAAGTCGTCAAGAGTACTTTACTCCTACTAACATAATAATGTCTTTAGTACCTGGTAAGTAAAACATAGGACTGTCATCAACAGCAAATGGCATTCCCTAAGGGATATTACTCCCACTAATGCAAGGATGCCAATATGACAATGCACGTTATTTAAGTTGATGGAGTAGGGCTGATGTATCTTTGACGATTCATATTACATACTCGGATGAGTTGCAAAGAGTGAGCCTTAACTATCTTAACTAACCTTAACTATTGTTTCCGTCTCCAGTGTGACATTCGGCTAGGACATTCAATTTTATATACATGATTACATACACACATAGGCCTACATACATTCATGCATGCAGACATAGGCTACATATATTATTTATAAATACGGTTTTTCATTACCGTACCTGAGATTATGATATCGATCATAACAGAAGATCGTTTCACTTGATCGGACACTTGATTTTCAGCAATGCATTCTATAAAGTAACGTTGATTGGCGTTCAATCCAGCCTCATTCAAAGCTAGTTGAGGTCCAACTGCGATTGTCTCTTGTGTCTTTACATTTCTCCAGGTGTACGAGGGACTTGGATTTCCAGCGGCGTTGCAGCTTAGAACGTCTTTCCATCGATATGTAACCTTATTAGGTGTTATTGTAACATTCCTAGTTCCAACTGAAATGCGGAATAATTAGATATAGACTACCAATAGATGTAATTATTATAAGAAACTAACATTGGTGAAACACGATAAGTAAATATAAAATAAAAATTCAATTGTGAAATTAATCAACGTTTAGTAAGTAGCCTCTTTCCAGAGGCATTAAGACAAATCTTCACACCAGACATCACCCAATGAGGTAACAAGGCGTTAGAATGTATTCGTTTAATTGAATTTACTACTATATAAAACTCTACATATAAATGCTTCACAACAACGATTAAATCTCTAGAAAGATTGCATCTAGAAGGAAGTTTATCGAAGTCTTTAAATTCTAATGCCTTAGCTGGATATATGAAGGAATTTAGGGGAATAAGGCTGCTTAAGTCTAACTCATAATGTTATTCAACGTCATTCTAAAAGATATCAATTTCCCTCTTTGTATCGATGTCTTAATGGACGACCTAGGCTTTCGGAGCATTATAAATAGTTGTTTCTCCATAAGAATAACAGAGATAAAAAATGTTTGCTGCTTGACTATTATATAAGTTACATTATATTATCACAGGCATAAAAATTCACAAGTATGCGTTACTATCATTAATTAAACCTCGCTATCTACCGACCAAGGATCATCTGATGGCGCTGAGCAGTTGTGGGTGAAGCTTCGGCTCAAGGTTCCTATGAAGTAACAGTTTCAGAGCAAGATCGAACCCATACTCTCCTCGTTACAAGGCGAGCGCTGTAAGTAAAAAACTACCGTCTCTCACATTAGGAGCTGTGGCTACAAAGGGTTATTATACTGATGAGATATTTAGTCAGAAAGTACATGGTAAGACGTGAGAAACGTATACTTACAGAGTACTTTAAACGTTGCATTCCAGTAAAACGAGTAGTTTGGCACATTGGTGGCATTGGTGTTGTGGATATCTTTTGATGTTTCACTAAACCATGTTTTACAAGTTATCAGCGCATCATTGTCTTCTGCCTTCACTTGGAAATTGATGAGTGACGATAATTGTTGCGCATCCTGAGAAATATTGATATTTGCAGAGATCTTCGTTTCGATCAATGCATGTCCTTCTTTTGACCATTGCATTGATGGAATCCAGTGTCCCGAGTAGTTCACAGCGCATCGGAACGCAACATAATCGAACTCTTCGATGCTCTCGTTTTCAGCAGATTCATTGTAGTTGCACTGTGGAGCTGATTCTGGACAAAGCAGCATGCTGATGTTACACGTTTTACATATATACAAAAGTTATGTTCAGTGTAGTAATTATACGCACTATTTAAGCAGCATAATTAAATATCTCAATAACTTTTAAACCGTAGAATAAATCAACTGCAATTGAGAGTTCTTTCCATGTTTAAAACATAGATGTTAAAACCGTTTTTTTCGTTTTTTATTTTTTTCCAAAAAACGTCGTTTTTTTCGTTTTTTATTTTTCTTGTCGTTTTTTTCCGTTTTTTATGTAACTTTATTTATTGATTTATTTACTGTCTGTTAATGTTTTTCAGTTTCTGTTAAATTTTTTGTCTGATGTCCCTTACGTTGTCTCCGTACTTTCAAGGAGTCAGCTAATTTACCTCACTATTTACGTCATCATTTTGAGAAATAAATAGGCCCTACTTTATGAAAGAGCACTGTACCAGAAATAAAATTTTTTAAAGTTATTTCTAAGTTATCTAAAATACCAAAAGAAAAGGGTGCGGAATGGATTCACGTTACTTTGATACACGAGAAAGACAAAAACTCAGCATTGGCTAAATTGAAATGCATTTACTGTGAGAAAGTTTACACTACATAATCAATACCTACAAAGTTTAGTTTTTAATTGTGTTAGTTTAGTCAGCATGAACTTATGTGGACATACGTTTACAATTCAAATTTGAAAAAATTTATTTCAGTATTTTTAATTTCTCAATTTCTTATTAGACCAAACCTATAAGAAATAAAATAATTGTTGTAGAATGATGTTATTTAGTGTTTACTACTAAAGTTGTGTTATTTGCTGATTAAATTCTGTAAACAAGGTTTTAAATTTTAAATTGCAGTAGGGCCAACAAGATGCTAGAAAGTCAAATTATTTTCTTTTGTCGTTTTTTTCCCGTTTTTTTCCTGTTTTTATTTTTTCTAAAAAAAACGACGTTTTTTTCGTTTTTTATTTAGTTTCTATCGTTTTTAACAACTATGGTTTAAACTACTTAAAAACATGCTAACTGCTGATAATAGTACACTCAACATATTGTCGTTGACATTCAGTTATGGACACGAGTTTAGTTTTCTAGTTAATGTTGTTGGTGTGTCAGTAAATGCAAGATGTCTTATGTCAGATCGCAGGTTATGACGCTTACGCCTCCGGGGGAGCGCTAACTTGAGTTGGTGTTTTTTTTAGTTCTGTGTTTCTGTATTTTTTAGTTTTGCGTATCTTCGTCTCTCTGCTTTGAGCGAAAGAAAGTGCATATTAACTTTTCCTTCTCTTAAAGTGCATTTAGAATAAGAAAGGATTTAAGTCTAAAGAACAATTGTTAGTGAAGGACTTGCTTATGGTGCCTTCACAGTCACCGCCTCAAAAGAGGCTTGAACTCGTACTCACCATGTAACTAAACTTATAGAGTTAAGCTGTTATATAATATAATCCAGTAGGCCTATGTACGCAATAGCAAACTGAATCTAATCCATACTCCCTGTTTTTGTTGGTTCAACGTAATAAAACATTATGTAAGGTTATGATTTAGATGGTTAAAGCAGTCCTTTTAAGAAGCTAACAAAACACTATAATAAGTTCCTGGTAAAATTACACAGGTTAGGGCCACCACTACAGCAATCGCATAAATTTAATGACAAGAAATTGATGAGAAGAAAGTGTTCTGCTTGTCAAACAATTAAGAAAGGTATTGTGAAAATTTGAACAAACTGTGATTACATGAAAATTTACCAAAGACAATCAGTTGGGCGCTGTATCCTTCAGGTTGTTTTGGAGTCCTGTCCAAAGCACAAGTGTAGATTCCGGCGTCATCCAATCGAATCGAGTTTGAGTAAAGTGTAACAGAGCCATTTTCATCAACATCGAAGTCGAAGCGTGCATTTCTGATCTTTGTCTCGTCCCTCCAATTTCCCCAAATCGTTCTTTTGTCCTGACTTAGCGGTCTCTGAATCGACCACTCGATAATTCTGGAAATGTTGTCCGATTTACATTTCATTCCAACTCTTTGACCGACAGTGGCAGCCAGATTCAGTGGCCAATCAGGCAAATTAATAGGCATAGTCCCTGAAGATCCTGAAAATGTGACATTAGTTAATAGTGATGGCGGGCATTAGAATTTGCCTATAATTTAGTGTTTTTATTAAGATATCAAAAACTATGACATGTAATGAGATGGCTGAAAACCAGATACGCATATATCTGCATCCGCATTTGTGACAATTTGTCTGACTCCAAAAATATCAAATAATCTAAAAAATTTGTTAACTGATAAAACCAGCACGGTGATTGTGGTTTCTTGTATAGATCTACTTACCAACGAGAAAAACTAATCTGAAAAGAGCATCGAAAGCCTTCATCATCCCGAAGCAAAATATATTAATTTAGTCTGTTGTCTAATGCACCCGAATAAAACCGCAGCTTTTTCACATTTAAAAAAATGTTCTCGTTATGTTAACTGGTGACGAAAAACAATAGAGTGAGCGAGTTTTTGGTTTATGTTAGTTTTATGGGCAAGAGGGTGAAAGCGAGTATGTGCAGGCAAAATCGCAAATGGTTATGATAAAATCATGATGGCCTGGGAAACGATAATGCACATGGCATGCAATTATGTTTACCGAGAATACAGAAACAAATGTATGATTGGGCTCAATGTCAGTTTAGGTCATTATGTTGGAAAATAAATGCCAGTCGATTTGTTATAAGTTAGAACAAATGCTTCATCAATTTCGCGTTTGTTTTTGTTTTCTTAGACATACGTTGGCTAAGCTAAACCACTTGTTACTGGAAAATTTATTTCCTCATTCCACGTGTCCGAAAGGTTTCGGATTATAAGACCGATCCATGATTACTTCTCTATAATTAATCTGCTTTAGACGCTTCATGTTTGGCATATAACCGATTTTTATAACAACTAGGTCTCCACTGTTATGGATTCGTGAATTAACTTTCATTTTCACCTTTGAGTAGGTTTCTTGAATAGGTTCTTTGTAAATTTTAAGAATTATCAAAATGAATCACGTATTCACACACATGATATTTATATCCCTATATATCATGATGGAGAAGTGTCATATATATCATGATTGGCGATGTAAGATTCCAGCGTTTAGTAAATTCTGCTGGTCGTCTATTGTGGATTTTTCAACATTTTTGTTAGTCGTGTGTTGACTTTCCTTCCAAAAATCGAGTTAACGTGTAATTGCTAGCTAATTATTGCTAGATGGTTGTATTATCTGCCACGGATTAACTTTTTAGACTCTCCTTAATGACTCTCCTCGTCTTTTACGTCCTGAACTGGATTGACTTTAGAATAAGTAAGTTTAATGTTTATAAAACCTGTTGCAGAGAATCCGCAGTCCGGTGCACAAACATCTACATAATTATATAAAAAAAGAGAAAAAAGTCTTCCTAATGTTTTCCTTATGTGATTATCTACAAGACAGTGTCATAACCCTTGTCTTGAGACCTTTGGCGGAGGGTATAGGTGGTGGAATTTTTGGCGGAAGCGCCTTGTGTAATACGTGGCCTGCGTTTTTCAGAACAGCAGTGAAGATACCTGTATCATCCCTCCGGCAGAGCTGGTCAAAAGTTGGCGGTCGCCAAGGAGGTAACCCAGCCAGACAACTACCCGTGATGAATTGAAGCTTATATTTTTCCCGCTGCCGAGCGAAACCCCAACTTTTCAGTGCTTGAATAGGGCCTACAGCAGGCGAGCCACCGTGGTGGCTCGCACCACATCGAACAGGCTTGGACCCCTGAAGCCATGAGCTTTTTATATGCGTAATGCAGACACGGATTGTCTAGCTTGAAGCATTATACGATCAATATGCGTTTCAAAGTTAAGGGTTTCTGTAAGCGTTACCCCTAGAGCAGACAATTCATCCACTCTAGAAACCACAGGTATTACGTCGGGGATCATCCCCTGCCACCACTCTCTCACCTCCTCGACCTAGTCAGCATCTCATAGATAATGTGCTCTGATTCAGCTTGAGGTAACATGTCTCTGCATATTTTTCGACACGGTCCAACTCTTCCACGGCGGTAGCAGCATTTGTTGAAGGTATCATGAAATAACTGTCATCAGCATAACCGAAATTGGACTATAGTGCGCTGGTTTTGTTGGACTTCTGACTTTATAAAAAAATTAATGCCTTATTGAAAATGCAGATCAAACACCGCATTTATACGAGTGTAGAACCACTCGAATCCTCGAGCTGGTGTTAGGCAATCAATGACAAGGTCCAAATTTAACTCCGCAAGGTGGGTCTTACATCTTTCTACCTGGTTGGGTGTGCGCAGCCTGAAAGATGCCACCCTTCTCTCATCTGCCTGCAGATTTGCCGCGTCATGCTCCAAAGTGGGTGGGATGGCAAAGGACAGACAGAGTGAAATCATTGTGAGATGGGCTCTAAATTACCTACGTGCATGCGCCATGGTAACAATCATTCATTACTTACAGAGCGTCCTACAAATGCATGACATAAAACATCGAAGGCACCATAGGCGCCGACTTTTGCTTTTGTCTCTGGGTGCCAGTCAGAGGCTGATCCAGAAGGTTTATCAAAGTTTTAAAGGACCAACGGAACTTTTTTACGAAATCATCTCCGAAAAAAACTGACCTTTATTTAGTCATCCGTGTGTAAACATAAGAAAAATTTTAATGGGGGGCCATGGCCGGATTGCCCCTGGATCCGCCTCCTAAAATTTGACGACTTTTTTAGGAATTCATCCCCCCAAAAAAAATGTGACGAACTTTTTATAGTTATACCCAAAAAAATTGAATTTAAGGTCCGAATTCTTCTGGGTGCCAGGCCCCCACTTAACTTTTTCTCTGGGTGTATTGGCCCCCAAGGCCCCCAAGAAGTCGGCGCCTATGGAAGGCACAGTAGACTGTTGAAAAACGTTGTAAGAGAAAAGGTGGTCTGATCCATTATGCGTCAGACATGCAAAACGCTCTTGAAAAGGTAGAGAAAGGAAATACATTTTCTAACTGGAAAATTGTCAGCTAAAAGTCTACAAAAATTTCACATTGACAGCAAGAAGATCGAAGCTTGCCACGCACTTGTTCTAACTTTGTAGCAGATCGACTAGCATTTGCCTCCGAAAGTAGAGTCCTAAACTGACACTGAGCCTAATCATACATTTGTTTCTGTATTCTCGGTCAACATAATTGCATGCCATACATGTGCATTATCGTTTCCCAGGCCATCATGATTTTATTATAGGCCTAACCATTTACGATTTCGCCTGCACATACTCGCTTTCACCCTCTTGCCCATAAAACTAACATAAACCAAAAACTCGCTCACTCTATTGTTTTTCGTCACCAGTTAACATAACGAGAACATTTTTTTAAATGTGAAAAAGCTGCGGTTTTATTCGGGTGCATTAGACAACAGAAAAAATTTAATATATTTTGCTTCGCGATGATGAAGGCTTTCGATGCTCTTTTCCAATTATTTTTTCTCGTTGGTAAGTAGATCTATACAAGAAACCACAATCACCGTGCTGGTTTTATCAGTTAACAAATTTTTTAGATTATTTGATATTTTTGAAGTTAGACAAATTATCACAAATACGGATGTAGATATACGCGTATCTGGTTTTCAGCCATCTCATTATATGTCATAGTTTTTGATATCTTAATAAAAACACTAAATTATAGGCAAATTCTAATGCCCGCCATCACTATTAACTAATGTCACATTTTCAGGATCTTCAGGAAGTGTGCCTATTAATTTGCCTGATTGGCCACTGAATCTGGCTGTTACTGTCGGTCAAAGAGTTGGAATGAAATGTAAATCGGACAACATTTCCAGAATTATCGAGTGGTCGATTCAGAGACCATTAAGTCTTGATAAAAGATCAATTTGGGGAAAATGGAGGAACGAGACAAGGTTCAGAAATGCACATTTCCACTTCGATGTTGATGAAGATGGCTCTGTTACACTTTACTCAAACTCGATTCGACTGGAAGACGCCGGAATCTACACTTGCGTTGTGGACAGGACACCAAAACAACCTGAACGATACAGCGCCCAACTGATTGTCTTTGGTAAATTTTCATGTAATCCAGTTTTCTTAAAATTTTGAAAATACCTGTCTTCAATATTGTGACTAGCAGAACACGTATTTTTCACAACCTGTTCAGAACCGAAATTGGCAGCAACGACGTCCCATGACATTGGGTACCGCCATTTGCTATTACAGACTAAGGTTGTACCGGTAAAACATGTCAGTTCTGTACATAAGTATTAAATTATCGACTCTACATGTATACTTGGACTAGCCATCAGTCGTCAGTTCACATAAAAGAATAATAGTTCAGCATTATATTGATTCTAAATTAGACCACACAATAAATTGGGCACATTTCTATCCTTTAAATACATGTCGTCGTAAAATATTCCAATTTCATCTTGTAAGGCGTGATTAAAATTCATACCGCTTTAGTTAAAAGCTCTACTTGGAACAAAATGAGGTGAAAATTGATATTTAGTGTGACTTAAACATGAGGCAATTTGTATATTTATGAAAATGTGGAAATGATACCCTACGCTGTGATGAACCATGCCATTTTAACCGGCATTTTAATTCATACCAGACTTTTCTAGAGTGCTAAAGTCCTTTGCAGAATTGTTGCATGCCTTTCAAGCAAAATTATTTCTTTCAGAATGCATGATTAATATGAAAGTGTGAGACATGTATATTTAACGTAGAATTCAATAGGTATTCCTTTATTTACGGAGGCACTAAAGATTCAGTTAATCAATGCGCATAACTATGTAGTTGCTGCAATTTGAATAGATAGCCTGTGGCCTCGGTTTCTATGGAAATTTAAGTACAACGCACTCGTAAATTCCAGCATCTGACATTATAACGTAACGCTGCTAAATCATGATTATAAGAAGAAGACGAGTTCCTTAAGCTAGCCCTGGTTATTTGTTAGCGACTTCACTTTCTTACCCTCGGCATATGATTGCGGATGCTAGTTCTCTCCCTCGCCGTCCCATCTTCCCACCTACAATGTACGGTCAGTGTACAAATTTACAGCAGAATCTCGAAATAGAGTTTTGCCCTTGCGAAGATTTGAAACCCCGACCTCTCGATTGACAGTCTGGCACGCTAACCACTAAAGTACCTCTGTAAAATTATCTAAATTGAATCTTGATGTGACGTTTATAAGTTCTATGACAGTCTTTAATCGTGGTTTACAAGCGATTACGTCCTTTGACTACGGAAGTTACGCTCCACTTCATCGTCGCAACTGGATTTATCCAAAATTCCATTGTTATCAGCCTAACGACAACTGCGACGTGTTTGACGGAGTCTTATGCAATCAGGATTCAACTGGAAATGACTTCAATGTGAGTTTGTTGATATTAGTTTTAAAGTCAGGTGTTTAGTTTCAACTCATTTGATAATTTCTACAAAATTTGGTATTTCATTTTAATCCGTTTTTTCTACAGTGTTTCTTCGCGTACTAACTCTAATCCATGCAAAACTGGAAGCTATGTATATGTGAATTTTGTTGATTAAATCCCAATGCAAATTAGTCGTAATCTGGTAAGTCTCTCGTTAAGTTTTCTGAACCGATGTTTTTGGGTAGCTATTTTCCGGATGAAGCGCCTAAGATAACACCAACCTATTTCCCATGGACCTTTTCCTTCATTTTTGCCTTTATCTCTCGCGTCAAGGATCGTCCTGTTTCACACTGATCCAAGAAAGGTTTTGTCAAGCCACGATATATGTGTTCAAAGGTTTCTAATCTTTGAATTGCTGTTGCCACGCTTCAGCTTACATAATTATCCATAAGTATCAAGGTCAGGTCTTTAAAGTATTAGTCTTCTTTTTCCAGTCTTCAGCTCCGATTTAACTCTTTCATTCAATAGCTCCACTGTTCATTTTGATAAGCCATTTCTTTAATCCGGATTGATGTATCCACTATCCGGTGACCCGTCAAAAGCGCCGTGGACAAAAGCGCCCCGACAAATGCGCCCCGACAAATGCGCCCGGCAAATGCGCCACAGAAAAACCCGACAGTTGCGCCAAAAAATCACCGACAAATGCGCTACGACATTTGCGCCACATAGTAACATTATTTGCTGTATGAGTTCACTCTAAGACAACTGAAAAGTGCATCTGAAAATTACTTGTCGTAACTAAGGCTATAATATTATAATAAATTTGTTAATCTGTTAAAAAAAAGAAAAAATTAGTGATATTTGTAAAGCCGGAATTTAATTAGAATTGTTTAAGGATTTAAAGAAGCTGGATCAACGATTAAAATCTAACTAAAACCAGAAGCGAGATCAGCGATGGTAATATAATTAAAACTGAAAGCTGGGTCAGCGATTAAAATATAACTAAAGCTAGAAGCGGGATCAGCGACTAAAATATAAATGAAACTAGTAGCGGGATCAGCGATTAAAATATAAATAAAACTAGAAGCGGGACCAGCCATTAAAATATAACTAAAGCTAGAAGCGGGAGCAGCGATTAAAATATAACTAAAACTAGAAGCTGAATCAGCGATTAAAATATAAAACTATGAGCTAAAATTACACATTATTTTGTGGCGCATTTGTCGGGGCGCATTTGTCGGGCGCAAATGACGTAGCGCATCTGTCGGGGCGCATTTGTCGGGGCACTTTTGTCCACGGCGCTTTTGACGGGGTACCCCACTATCCTCATCTAAAGCGCACCATGTGCCTGGGTTTTCCTACTATTACCTTGCACGCATTCTGTCTTCAGTTATGGTTAAGAAAGAAACCTCATCTCTTTTCTATCGCATCGTTTTTGTAGCCATCATGGAGCTTGCTTCTCCCACAATTCTGTGTCTGAAATCTACTGTTGGAAACCAAATGCTTTCATAATTGAGTTCATCCCATAAGCCTTGATTTCGCCCAGTGTCTAGCAATTATTAGTTTCGAACCTCTAGTGCAGTGCTAAAAGACCGACGCTTTGCGAATGATCATCAGATGGTTTAGAAATTAAATGGAATTATATTTTAAGATAATCTTATTACCTTAACACATCCTTGCACATTGCCAGCATTCCATTTAACCCCATTACGTTATTACCCAGAGGAATATTAAAAAGCTACACATTTGACAATGTGCTATTTAAATACTAGGCTATTTAAACACGATTTTGTTTCTAAGTATCTGACTCTCAGATGAATTTTAGCCTCATGTATCTAAGATATTTGCGCCTAAGTGCGCCCGTACGCTACTTACCAGTGCATATTTTAAAGAATTTAGACTACTGGGACAAAATCAGCCATGGGTCTAGTTCATGACCTTTTTTGGAACTCGTCTCTGAAAAATTTTTATGACCTTTTTTTGGAATTCATCACCCGAAAAAGTTGATGACCTTTTTTAGGAATTCCTCCCCCGAAAAAGTTGATGACTTTTTTGGGGAATTTCATGACCATGCGTTTTACTAATGCTGATTTTATTACTGGGGCAAATCGTAAAACTCCTGCAACATTTTGTCCCACTAGTTATACTTTAAACATACATTGCTTGGAACAAATCACCCTAGCTACTGGGACAAATCCTAAGACTACTGGGACATTTGTCCCACTAGTTATACAGTTACAATATGCCCTGCTACTTACCGGAATAACGTACGCGCACAATACGTTCGTTATCGAAAAGAATAAAGTACGCGCACCGTACGTGTACGTTAAAATGATCAGTTTAGCTCTACAGTATTAGTCTCACTGTAAGATCTTAATTTTCTTCATATTATGCATTAGACAGAAATTAGAAATTTGCAATTTAAAAGTTTAAACGTAGAGACAACTGAACTGATGTAATGGTCAAAATTGATTACGACCGCAATCACCGACTATTATTGATTTTTGTTGCGCGTAATGTTATGTAATTTATTTTCGTCATGAACCGTTGTCAACGTACGCCAACGCACGGCATAATAACGCACGTACGTAGGTAGCCTACATCATAAAAAGAAATAACGTACGTTCCGTACGTACGTTCGCAAACTGGTTTGCTCACGATAATCACAAAATAATAAGCCGACAAAATGGAAACACGTGGAAATGATTTTTGTGATTTGTGTCTTTACATGATGAAGACCGACTTTTATGACCAAAATTCCATTAATTCATTCATGAATTAATTCATTGTGAGAATTTATATAGCGCCCCTTCAAGATACCTATTCAGGAGCACTCCCTGCCAAATACGGCTAAGGAAGAAAGAATTAGTGATTTATGATACGAAGGTAGATTGCTCAGAGGTAGGAGGCACAGTTCCAGCTGGAACCCGGCGCTACCAAGTAGAAGAACTAGCCCGTTGGACAAGAGCTCCCCACGAAAAAACTCTAAATTGTTGAGGCACTACTAAATCCAAGATTCTTGTAGGAAGTCGAAATAGTAGTGATATCGCGAATAATCCAGTTGCCAGAAACCAGAGATAAAGGAAGCAGATATATTTACTACAATAGCTTTATTGCAGGAAGTCAAATGGCAGTGAGATATCGCGAATAATCCAGTTGCCAGAAACCAGAGATAAAGGAAGCAGATATATTTACTACAATAACTTTATTGTAGGAAGTCAAATGGTAGTGAGATATCGCGAATAATCCAGTTGCCAGAAACCAGAGATAAAGGAAGCAGATATATTTACTACAGTAGCGTTATTCAATACACAGACATGCTGACTAAGAGCACCCTTCAGCTATGAATGTTTGTAAATAACAGAAACCAATAACATTTGGTTCTCCGAGACTTAAGTCACCACTAAGAATAGCTACGCTGTATTTCTAGAATATTAAAATGATTCATTAGTGTACGTTTCGCAAATGAAAAGTGAAAGTCTATTATGGCATGGCGGCCTTAGGCACAGGCTTTGCAGGCAGTTGTTTTATTTTTTGCATGTTGTTCGATCATCTTTATTTATTACAGTATTTATGTGGCTTAATTAAAAACTAAAAGGATTTTAAATAGGTTGAGGGTGACACTAAACAGTATACTTGCCTGGATCGTCGTTGAGGCTAAGGCTGGCCCTGATTTTCATTATGAGGCAAATTATGGAAAGTATCAAGTGGGCCGACGCTACTTGCTGACATGCGTCGTCTAGACAAAGCGAAACCGTCACATTTACATATATGATATTTGCCATCCCAGCTGCAAAACAAATAATATAACAACCACATTTGACTAACTAGGTCTATTGGCGAGAAGCACTCGTGATTGTAAAGCCATACATTGAACAGATTCTGGGTCTGTTATCTAATGCAGGGTCTTCATGCAAACTGCCGGTCAACAGGCGTTTAGCTGGCTGTTTCATTTTACCCTGTAACTGAAATTGTCGAACCACGCATATTTGACATGTTCAGAGTTCCTGGAGCATGTTTTAACGAGGTTGATGAAATGCTCAGACGTTGGCAAAAATAGAACAGATTTTCAGAGTCCCTTAATTACCAGTAGATGAAGTAGATGCAGAGGCAATCAATCCCAGGTAGTGGTCTCAACCACACAACTTTATAAATGCAGTTACGAATGAATTCTAGTAAATATTACTACACTTCAGTTGGTTTCACACACTAATTCCACTGGTAATTCTGGCACACGCCTTCTCTGCATATCATTTTCAGGAATGTGAATAGTTCTTGTCACACTGAAAAATGTTTTGAAAAAACTTTTTTAGCACTTGGAACTAGTTATAGTTTTGTGCGTGCTTGTGGTATCTTGCACACTAAAAATTTCTGGAAATATAAATTGTGTTAGTTATAATGCTATTCATGACTCGTGACTTTCTAAAAATGTTTAGAGATGAAATGTTTAAAATGCATAGACCCTTAAATTTACAGGAGTGTGGGCACTCAGCCTCAGAACTTGGAACTCATGTCTATTTGTCGTTTTCCTCTTTTTAACACAAAAATGAACGAAGAGTCCGATTTAGATGAATTTTTGATTTTGTTTTCTCTCGACGAGATCAACATCTTGGGAAAATATAAACATTAAATTCAAGGTCATTCAAGGTCATTTCAAGGTCACAAAAATGAACTCTAGCAAAAATTAGAGAAAAATGTCCAGATATCGGCAAATAATTATCAAAATCGGCTAATTCTTTCTTGTGTCTCCCGCCTTGATAAGGGCTACACGTGGTAAGAAGCAACGCCACTAGACAATCCAAGGTTATTTTAAGGTAAAAAAAGGTCAATTTAAGAGAAAACTCAAATGAAATGGTCAAAGCCCAGGAAATATTGCTATATTTTGATTATTCCTTTACCTGTTTGCTCGGGCCGACAAGGGTTACCGGTACCTTGTCTAAGAAAGCTGATTAAAAGTCTAACAAAATCCAATGTTATTTCAAGGTCTAGTGGTCAAAATCAAGGAAAACGGCCATTACTCAGCCAAATATTCTTATATTTGGGTGATTCTTTACGAGTTTGCTCTGGCCGATAAGGGCTACATTCGAAAAGTACTAATACGCTATTACAAGGGTAGTTCAAGGTCAAAAGGTTAAAATCAAGAGAAAATGGCTATAGCTCAGCCAAATACGGTTTCGTTTAGGTAACTCTGAGTTATGGTCATTGTTCCCTGATTTAGACATTTGAGGAGGAACTGTTAGTAACCACTAAAATAAAGAAAGCATCTAACCATACTACCGATTAATTTTTAAATATTCAGAGACGAGGAGATGAAAGATAAAAGAATGACTACTTTTAAGCAACTACCTTTGTGATCCAGTGCAAGAAGAAATGGCTGTAATGGTAAACTTGAGTCACTGGTTGTGGGACACAATTAAGCACATTCCTAATCATCAGCCTGTTTTACCTGTTGAATATTAACACCAATTTGCGTCCAGTGTCAGTCTGCATTAAGCCTCCTACCGTTCTATTACCTGAATTATGCAAAATATTTTGCTCCTCCTCTCCACCTCTCGTCCAGACACTATCATCCGGTGTACCATCCTAATCGCTTTCCATGCATGTGCAGTTTGTGCACTCTGACTTTAAGCAGTGCTTGTGGTCGTTGGTGCCCACTGCCCAGCGCTCAAAGTTTGTGCAGCAGCTTAACGCTAGCTACAGATTTCACGTTTGGTATAATGAATATTTAAACTGTTTTGTTCGCAGATAAATTCCGTAAGACTTCGTCAAACACGACCTCAGTTGTTGGACATCCGATGAATATGGAATGCTGGACAAGTGAGGCCAAGCAGTGGATCTCCCGATTAAAAGAAGTCTGTATTTGTTCAAAACCATGAATCGTTTTCGCCTGTGTCAGCACCTTAGTCAAGATAAGTACTGTTCAACGTTTTCCTTGATTTCTGAGGTTTGAACGCGACGTTTAAGTTGATAAAATTTTATTCTTTGTAGAATCAGATCCACAGTGTAGCACCAATATATCTACAGCAGACGGTAACATCGAAGAGTTCGATTATGTTGCATTCCGATGCGCTGTGAACTACTCAGGACACTGGACTCCATCCATGCATTGGTCAAGAGAAGGACTTGCTTTAAACTTAACGCATGTTGTTGTAAATATCAATATTTCTCATGATGTGCAAAAATTAACGTCAGTCATCATTTTACAAGTCAAGGCAGAAGACAATGATGTGCTGATGACTTGCAAAACATTGTTCATTGAAACGACAGAAAATGTCAACAAATCCAACGCCACAAATATACCAGAATACTCCTTTTACTGGAATGCTACATTAAAAGTACACTGTGAGTGAATTTTATTTCGACTTTCCATTTAGTTCATCACCAAAAAATTAATGTAGGCCTTTCTTGGTTGCAATTCTTAAAATAGCTTGACCTGTAAAGCCTAATTAACTTTGACGGTAATTTGCTATTTTTTAATTACACTGAACTACTAATCCATTAGCGGTTGCCAATTGAAGAATGCTTTGCTGTTTCTACTTTGATTGCCAAGAGATCAGATTGAAAATGTTTAACAATAAGCGTTTGAAAATGACTGAAAAACTGTTCCACTATTTCATGCACGACAACAGGAAAACAAAAAGTAGTTCTTTAACTGTAACACTATATTTAATTACGCTGTGAATCGTGTATGTAAGTTCTATGCTGTATGTTAACGTTTTTGGTTTCTGACAAAAGTGTAATGCATTTATTCCTGCACACCTGAAATGTTGTACGCTATGCATATTATGCATAACGTACAACATTACAGGTTTATCTATTCGCTTTTATTTCTTCTTCAAAATTAATTTTATAATAAATTTCGACATGAATTTTAGACGGACCGAGGAATGTTACCATAACACCTTGGAAGGATATATACCGTCAGGAAGACGTTCTACGCTGTAACGCAGTTGGAAATCCAAGTCTCTGGTATACCTGGAGAATTCTAGGGACAGAAGAGCCACTTGCAGTTGGGCGTCACTTACCCTTGAATAACGCTAGAATGAACGCTGATCAAAATTACACCATCGAATGCATTGCTCAGAATCACGTGGCTGGAAAATTCAAACTGTCAACTGCAACAATCGACATTAAAATCCAAGTTAAGAGTAAGAGAGCTCGTTTATTTTGCGTTTATGGCTTTGACGGCTGTGAAATAGGTGTTGAAAAACGTGGGTTATGCAGTAGTGATAGGAGTTGTAGATTGTGGTGACCGAGTCCTTATTTTAGCGATGAAATTTAGAATTATTGATCGCTGTAGTTCCTGGTGTAAGTGGTTAATTGGTGGCTAGAGTTGTAGTAGGCCTACATCAGTTATAACTTATAACCAAAACAATAGTTTCAGTATTAACAAAGACATTATTTTGTATCAGGCTCAACAAACATATTTCGCTCTCAATGTAACGTCATTTGCAATTTTCTTTCGTTCCAGAAACTTCCCAATTTACGATCGGTTATATCGTAGCTGGTGGTGGTGCTGGGATAATTTGCACATTGTTGGTTGTTTTAATCCTGAAATACAGTAGTAAGTGACAATAGTCTGCTTACAAAATATTTTGCGATTTAATTATTTTTCTGCCTGAATGTGTAGGCTATAGTGTCATATTCTGCTTAATCGCTCAAACAAATAGTAGGCTAGTCAAAAAAGTAGCCACATATTGCTGGAAGCCAAGCGATGATAGTAATTATGCTTACCATAGCCTATACCAAGCATATGGTGGTAGCCATACCGTGTCATTATCCAAAACGTGTAAATTCCACATGTCGAACTCGGTAAGCATAACAAAAAGCGGATTCGGATGCAATTTATTCCCAGATACAGTGGTCTTTACGAACAAAAGGTTCAACAAAACCACATTCCTTAACAGCACATATTGAAGGAGACCGTATTAAAATGTTGTCTATCATATACTAATAGGCCTATCATATCCCTTTCCATATTGTGTTACATTTTATCATATCATTGGCTTATATTTTTATGTATCCAATATAGTCACATTTCCGTAGTTCTGTTATTAAAAGCAAGATTTTTTTGTATTACAGAGGCATTGAGAACCCAAGCGAATTTAACCAAGGAGAAACTTCCGAGTGGATCGCCAAATTACGAATCTGTACAAGAAGCAGAAACAGCTGTTCCCACTGAAGGTGCTTCCGAAGGTTGCAGCACATTAACGGAAAAACCTGCTATTGTTCACAAACACCTGTTTACTGTTAATAGCTGAAGCGAGTAGTATCCACGTTGTAATCTTCCCAGATGAGGTTTCCCATAAAATAACGCTATCCAAATCTATTCTAATATGGCGCAAAGTATATTATCAAATATCAATCAATCAAATCTTTATTGCTCCCATAATGCAGTTAACAATGGTGATACAGAGGAGGGAGCAAGGGGGCATTTGCCCCCTGTACTTTGAAAATGTTTCTAAAAAATTAAATTGTTTGTTTGTTATGATTATTCCAACAGTCCCAACACGATTTTCTATGTAAAAAAACACTTATTTATTGAGGTCAGTCCATGTAAAAAATGCCATATAAAATTTTGCCCAGTAGAAATTTTTATCTAGATCATGTAAACATGTAAACTGCTAAGGGAGACGTGTCCCGGCTGCCCCCAGAGTCTACGCCTATGGAAATTAGTGAATCTTTGTATTGTAGGTGAATCAGAAACCCAAGAGAATTCTACCAAAGAGAATCCTCATAGACGATCCCCAGGTTACGAATCAATTGCGTTGGCAGAAATCAATGCATCGCCATCAACATTGACGGCATCAGACACAGCAGTTACCACTGAAGATGTTTCCGAGGGTTACAGCAAGTTAACGGATAGACCAGTTATTGTTCAGGAACCACCTGTTTACTGTTCACTTGCAGCCAATAGTAGCCATGTTGTAATCCTTCCAGATAAGGTTTCCGAGACGACCCCAGTCTATGCTAATATTGTGCCAGTCTATGCCAATATTGTGCAACATTAGAGTGAAGGAAGTACTCGTGTGTAAAAACAACAGTATACATAAATGGCTGAATTCTTGTACAAGACAATACACGGGAACTTAATAAAATTTTACAAAAACCTCTGCAATATATTAGAGGTGCGTTTTGAAAACGGGCAAGAAAACACAGGCACAGTCTATATATTTTTCTGCAGAACTAGCAGAAGTCTGATGGATTACTTGATGGAACTAATTTAGGGCCTATGCTAGTCTTAAAGTATGGGACACATTCGATGTTATATTTCGTAACATATTCATAGAAAACTAGCTAAGTTTTGTGATATTTATGAAAGAATATCTTGCAAATTATTATTTCGCTTTGTATTTATTCTCAGCAGTTGCGATATCATATAGTTTGGCTTTGCATTCATGTTAGCACAGCCACGAGTCTTGATGCTGTTGATGTATAAGTTTACATAGTTTACATTAACGGAAAACCGTTAATTAAGATTTCATTATATAAAATTCAATGCTTTGAGACCGTATTTCAGCTGAGATAATTGCATTTTGATGTGATATCTTAGAGACGTTGACTTATTGTTCGTAATTCAAAACTTTTAAAAGTTTAGTTGAACATTGTAAATTGACTATGCATTTAAAAATCATTAGCAAACCTATTTTAACTCTAAATTAGTTGGACAACTCCGAATGACAAATCAATATTTACCTGTCATTTGGTCCCATGATTTAAGTGCATAAACAATATGCTACCTAACGCCTATTTCAGCAACGGTTCTCAAATAGCTAAAACCATAACAAGAAGCATCTCCTCTACCTCCTGTCTCCAGTCGCTCTGGAAACCGGACTCGGATCCTCCCTTGATCATCACTGGAGAACCCCTCTGACTTGACGTAAATAAGCTGGTGCTCTGAATTTTACCTTAGATTAACACTTTATAAATTTGGAGTTTACGATTATGACCACGAGGAAAAGACCACGATTCTTAAGCATGGAAAGAATACATTTTAAGCTGTGAAATTGTTAAGTATTTTGGTATTCCAATATCGTGATATAAAATATATTAAGAATATCTGATGAAATTATTCCTATTGAAGAATATTAGAGAGCTAAGCTAAAAAAAAGTGTGTCACATAGTCACTCTGACATCATCAATTAAAATCTATGCTCCTTGCATTATTGCTATTGTCAATGTCATTATTATTTTCTCACAATGTAGAAATGATTCATCAGGAACAATAATAATTAAGTTAGGAGTAGAATATTATTGATTTCTGCATAAGTCACAGCCATCCTGAAATATTCCTCTGAATGCAATGGAACTGTGGCGCTAAGTATTATCAGTTTTATCATTTCCATTATCGTAATCAATAACATTACCATTAAATATTAGAAACTTGTTTAATACACAAAGCAACGAATGGTGGACGGAAGATCAGTCGCTGAGGGCATGAGTGCTAATTGTTTTGGAATTTTACAAGAAGTAACACAATCTTACCCAAACAATAAGAATTACTTTATATACGCCTAGTGTTTATTATAATCCAGGTCTGTAGGGGCCTATGCTCAAGTACTTCTTACAGGACGCAGACCAACCAAAATATATAAAATGTTTATAGCCAACTGCATTTGTAAAAGTTCAACATTATTCTAAAATATGAGTTGTTTGTTAACTTCAGCATCTACTTTACTCAGAAACTTCAGCTTCAATTGTGACATTGTAGTAGTCAAATGGTCTTCTTCTCCTTTCATTTGCTTGAGTGAAATGTTCGCCTGAATCCGTTACATGTAGTTCAACGTTATAATAGGCTCTTGGAGCTTCCTTTCTTGAACTTTGAATCGACTGTTCGTCAGAAATCGTGAAATCTAAAGAAGTGTAAGGCTGAGGCCCTTGGACGAAAGGACGATCACCTAGGGTGCTGTATTGAAGATTGGATTCAACGAAAGCCGTGACCATTTCTGCTTCAGTTGTTGACTGGTCGATGGTCGAAGTCTGGTCCATTTCGACAGCAGGACTTGGTTGAGTGGATTGCAGATCATCTGATTTTACGGATTCGTAATCGTGTGGTGAACGACGACTTTCATCAGAACCATGTTGCTCACTAAGAGCATCTGTGAAACAAGCCAATGCATCTCAGCAACATTGTTTTTTTTAAGAAATGCTTTCAGGTCTCAATTTTTAACTGTTCCAAGTAAGGAAGATAAGTTTATATTTTGATTTGATGACTGAAAATTCATCTAAGCTACATGGTGAAATGGACAACAAAGATGGTTGAAATGTAAGCTTATTAATGTTATGCCAATGCGTAGAGTTTTGCTTTATTCGTTAAACTTACAGAATTTTCTTTTGATGAGTTTCCACAAAATGAATCCCATTACAGTAACTGCGATTCCAACGCCAAGCGCTCCACAGCCAGCGATTAAAGTTGACGAATCCAATACATTTCCTAAAAGATATCAAAGAAATTTTTCATATGCCAATTCTGAATTTCTAACCAAAATAACTTTTCACCGTTGCAGTACGTTATATGCCGTTAAATGAGTCTTCATTTGCACAACTTACACCACAACACGTTTATGTTCAACTTCCATTCGATGTTATTATATGAAACATTTGTTGCTGTGGATGAACCAGTATGTTGAGATGCTATGGCTTTGCCCTTCTTCTGAGAATGGACAATTGGATGTAGGAATCCTAAGAAACTAGCGTTCCATTGTCCCGTTCATAAGTATTTATGTTTTATTTCGGTAACTTTAACACTGGACATGATTAACATGTGTGAACCAAAGTGCGGTTAGCAGTTGGATTAATAAAGGAAATACTTACTTACTTACTTACTTACTTACTTACAAAGTGTGATTTAACAAAAACGCCATATAAAAAAGATCTAACCTGTTAAATTTATTGTGATTTTCGCAGAAGCCTAGGGATCTAATAAAATACATCTTGTCATAAAGAGAACATGGGTTGAACTTAAGTTGGGTGGAGCAGTTCCAAAGAGTTGAACATTTCAATGCATAGCTGGGAATGCGGTTGCCGAAGAAAGCACTTGAAAGACGATATGCACAAACTCAGATACACATGTACGTAAGTACACACACACATGCACCATGCATACATACATACAAGCATGCATATACACTTTCATATAAACGTGCATTCATCCATTAATCCATCTATCCATCTGCCTGTAAGTACATAGATACATAGGAGATACATACATACAACACACATGCATAGAAACATATATACTTCCTTACATACATCAATGCATACATAGGACTACCTGTACGAATAAATGCATGAATATATACAGATATGCATACAAACATAAATACAAACAATGTCATACACACTTACAAACCTACATACACACAAATATATATACATGTACACCAGTGCTTCCCAACATTGTACACATACATAGGCTACTATTACATAGGCCTATATTAGCGCCTTTCTGAGGTTACTGTAAGACGTTATATACATACATACATACATACATTCATGCATGCATGCACACATAAGTTTATAAATTCGGCTCTCCATTACCTGGGATTATGACATCGATCCTAGCAGAAGATCGTTTGCTTTGATCGGACACTTGATTTTCCGCAGTGCATTCAATGATGTGAAGTTGATTGGCGTCCAATCCAGCCTCATTCAAAGCTAGTTGAGGTCCATCTGCAATTATCTCCTGTGCTATTACATTTCTCCAGATGTAAGACGGACTTGGATTTCCAACAGCGTTGCAGCTTAGAACGTCTTTGCGTCGGTATATATCCTTCTTAGGTGTTATTGTAACATTCCTCGGTCCAACTGAAAAGCGGTTTAATGAGATATGAATTAACAACATAATGTAAATATTATGCAAAAATAACCTAGGTAAAACAGGATAAGTAATCATAGAATGAAATTAAAATTGCAAAATTAGGGAAGGTTTAGTGAGTATTATTGCATGATGTAAGACAAATCTTCTTCACACTGGACATTGCTCAATGAAGTGACAAAGCCTTAGAATGCAATCGTTTAGTTGTATTATTACTGCACAGTTAGGCCTATATACTCATATACTTGTCAAAACGATGTTTTATCTGGAAAGATTGTATCTAGAAAGAGTCAAATTTCGTAATGGAGCTCTTTAAATTTTTATGTGTGAAACGGATATATAGAGTAATTTTACGAAAGATCATGCTGAAGGGACGCATAATATATTCATAATATTATTCAAATGTTTTTCTAAAAGCTATTTCCGTGTCTTTGTGCCATACACCACTACCTTGATTGATAACCTCGGCTTTTGTTATTGCAGTCGTGTATACAAATTAGCTAATTGGAGACACTTTCATAAGACCAAAGAAAGACAGAAAGATGTCTGCTGCTTGACTATATATGTTAAACTTCCATAGGAATTACAAATTCTCAATTCTGCATTATACTTCTTATGCATTATTTAAGCACAGCTATCATAATGACGAAACATTAATCGATTGCGCTGAGCAACTCTGAGTGAAGGATTTTCTCAAGGCATCTACATTAAAACCGTTTCATTGAAGGCTTTTAGCATTACAAGGCGACTGCTCTTAGCAATAGACCAACGTCCCTCAACTTAGCAGATATGCCTGCAACGGGTAATAATGCCAAATAGATATTTAGTCAGAAAATAAATGGTGATCATGCTCTATTCCGGGAAAAAGCATAATTTAATTTTTTTAAATCCACATGAACGGTCTCGCGCGTAAAATTTATTGTGATTTTCGTAGAAGCCGTCTTTTTTTCTCTAGATAACCCATTATGTTGAGGAACTTTATTCCGGTAAGAAATATGATTAAATAAAAACTCCACATAAAAGGTTTAACCTGTAAAATTAATTGTGATTTTTTAAACTCTATCTTCTTTACTCCGGCAACCACATTTTCAGCTTCGCACTGAAACGCATTGGTTTCTCCTTTTGCCATTGTCTCGTGCAGGATCAGGATTTGTCCACTGACAACATACTGTAGGCCTATCAGCATCTAGTCTATCCATTCGTACGTTGGAATCGGGTTACCAGACGCGGAGCAATGGAGAACGTCGCCCTTGTAGGCTAGTAAGTGCTCTTGATAGGAATAATGAAAGGATTCCGAGGTTTAACTATAATACGAATATTATATTATAGTTTATTGGTAAATTACCGTCTTCTATTGAAATCGACGCCAACAACCTGACTAAAGGCATGGTGAAGTAAGGCTTACTTCATATAGGCCTACTTCTTTCCGAAATAGCATTGTACAGATAATTTGTCAAGATAATCGAAATTGTCCACTCTCACCTCCACACCAACCATTCAATCCTATTTCCTCAAGTTACTTACAGTTAAATTATCTTATGATAAAACACGTCAATTTCCTCTTACCATTTTATGCATTAATATCGCATGTGACATTTAGTTGCTTAGGTTGGAATTCTGAATTTGAACCGTCGCAGCATCTCAATGATCTCATAAAACATTAGTATAGCTTACACAACACGTTTGCTGTCAACTTGCATTCGTTCTTGTAATCTGGAGCATTTGTAGCTGTCGATGAACTTTCCTTTTGGGAATCGATGATTGGTGCATTGAAGTATGTTTTACATAAATAAACGACGCTATGTTCATTGAAATTCATCGTCTGATGACTTGTGCTGGTGACAGTGCGAGGGAATGAATCGTTGCTGTAACTGACAGTTGAATCAACGATGCTTCCATCGTTCCTTGACCATTCCATGACTGGATCGAGGTTTCCTGAATAGTTGACGCTGCACCACATCCGAAGATAATCACCTTCTAGCACGACTTTCCCATCGCTAGCATTGAAACCACATACTGGATCAGATTCTGTAACGAACATTATCGTCCCTAAGAATAATATCCCATCGTCTAGAATCAAGTTTTGAAGTCGGCAGTAACCGTATATATATTGCTATTTTTGCCATCGAACGCAATGTGTCGAACTGCGGTTTAGGCTAGGCCTACATATGAATTTTACTTATCATAAGATAGTTCCAAAATTAAATCTCCAAACTTTTCTCAGCCCCAGACTAAAGCTGCAGTTTAAATGCTGGCGCTACATCATATCAGGTCCGCAAGACTAAGCTGTTTAGGTCAGTTTAGGATTGAGGCAAAACAAACCGGTGTATCAAACTAGGTGCTAAGAGGAATGCATAGTGATAGCAGTAGTAGGACAGTTTCAGGTAACTATACTACTCATAGACTGTTACAATAACGGTCAGGCCGCTATTCTCGCCCATAAACGTAGGGACTAGGTACGTTACTCTATCTTTATACATCAGACGTCTGAATTTACTTAAGGACAGCAGGTGTTAATGTTTAAAATGCCTCAAACTGGAAATAGTCCCCGGCGCCGCCGCCATCCGCCGCCACCGCCGCTAAGCCCTCAAGTCGAAACCAGTCGCTAAGCTATCGACTGCTAGCAACTTCGTTCACTTAATATTTTGCTTCTATCGCGGTTTCCAAGTAAACAATGACAGAAGAGTACTTCTATTAGTTAACAGCTGATATCATGTTTATAATTAATTGTATAATGTCTTTGTTGTTGTCTATTAATGCAAATATATCTATGTAGAAACTGAAACGGAAATTTTCCAGTAACTGAGGCGAAAACGGAAATTATTTCAGAAACTTGAACTGAAATAGAAATTACGAACCCAAAACTGAATTAAAACTGAAACTGTAATTATTTTCAATACTGAAATAGGGCCTATCACTGGCTTAGACTTAGTGGTAGGCCTATGCTTTATCCCTTTTATAAACTCCAACCCCGAAATATCTCTCGAACTATCTGCGAAAACCGCTATCTGCATCTTCTTCTCGCTAATTGCGCTCTGTAAATCGGCTTGATCTTTTTGTTCCCAGGGCTAAAACTGCCTTGACCCAGCATCGGGCGTTTGCTGTAGTGGGTCCCACGATCTGGAATGACCTTCCTCCTGTTCTCAGGGCCAAACTAATGACTGGCTTTTCCTCATCGGTCTCGCGTTCCCTAAAGGCATTTCTGTTCTCCCGGGAATTCTGCGAGAGGCGCTTTATAAATTTCTAGATACAATACAATACAAAATGCGTCACAAGTTCACATTAACATTAATTTTCACAGTCATCGGTCTGTCCTCTGTCGGCATGCCCACATGGAGCGTAGCCCATGTAGTAGACCCTACCGATATTCCTATATTGGACCCGTATAGAGTTAATATGGGTCCCATCTAATGCCCACGGAAATGATGGCACGCTCAGTACAGTATGCGGTAAAATGCAAAATATACATATACTGTTAGGTAATCCGGTATGCCCAATAGACATACCTAATTACATGAGAAGTCGATAGCAAGTCGCTATACTATAGGTCAGTTGATAACTCATCAAGTCACTCGGTAACTCCTTAGCGACTGACTCCGGGTACTAACTGGAAATAGGTGATAGGCCTACTAAAGTATAATTGTTCGATTATATTCGAACTAATTCGTTTAGCTGAAGGTGTTTACACTCTTGCAAACACAGGGAATATGATCGATAAAGTTTTCCTCATCGTTGCAATTGTATACAGTAGCCTATCTATAGTTCCTGTTTGCCCTAGCTCTACTTTGCTTTTGCTATAAAATGATTGCCCTGTTTATGATATATTGTTATTTTTCCCGTTTCACTATGTGTGCGACTCGCAGAGTTTCTTTTTCAAGCCCGTTGCTTTCATCAGACGATTAACATATTTCGCTATCACGCACATTAAATACTTTCTATATCCTTTTCATGTCAAAATTGACAACTCTTTCTTCATCCAATATTTATCGAAATATGATCCTGATTATAGTCTAGACCATGAAAACGATGTGGTTTCACGTATTTAATAACTTGAGTAATACTGGGCATATCAATGCTTGTGCTGTAGGCTACTAAGCGAAAGGATTAAATTTCAAGTGTAAGCCCAAGTCTACCTTGTAATTGCACTGTGAAAATCGAAACAATGAATTTCTTGATTTAAACCGCGTAATTTTAAGTTTATCTTAAGCTCACTTTTAACAATAACTGAGATAGCTTTTGTGCGGCGGTGAGAAATTTAGGAGATTTTAATTACATTAGGCCTACACTATTTTAAGCTTAGGCCTACTGGGTCTTTAAAAAAGTTCCTTCTTAAACCTACCGAGTACCATCAGTTGAGCAATGTTGGCTTCTGTGCGTAGACTCTGTTGATCCTGAATTCTTTTGATGCAGTGATAGGAACCGGCGTCTCTCAACTGAGATCTGTTTTTCCCAAGATTAAACTCTCCTTCGGTGCCGTTTCTAATAAATAGGTCGGATTCCCTATTCGGAAGACTGTATCCATTGAACAGTAGTTCAGTCTGTGTATTACCAATCGATTGAAATTTCCATTCAACTGGAGATTTGTAATTTGATTTATTTGGATGCACTACGCACATCATCAACATCGGTTTTCCAGCTACCACTGCTTTGTTCACGGGAGAGTAGCCCAGACTTATCACATCTGCAAAATAACACGAATATATACTGTTAGCGCAAGTAAGTACTGTAAATAAATAATTAAATATATATAATTATTTATATATATAATTTATATATATATAATTATATATATATAATCAGTGATCAGTGAGTAATCTATACGTCTTTGGGGGGGAAATGTCCCCCCCCAGGATTGATGTTTTCCCCCCAGAGGCGAGCAATATTACAATGTACAGACCATTAGGGGAGGAAAAATCCTCCCCAGGATCGATGTGGATACATGCTTCCCCCCCCCCAGTGAGATGGATTCCTAAAAAAAGGTCATCAAGATTTTTGAGAGAGCAATTGGTGTAGGAAAAAGTTAGAAATCGGGTGAAGGACTAAAAAAAAAGTCATCAACTTTTTTCGAAGATGAAAAATGGAAAAATTTTAGAAAAGTCTGAAACTTTTTAAAGATGGAAGACAAAATTTTGTGTCAATTGTTTGCTCCCCCCAGAAACCTGGTTTCCCCTCCCAGACGAGGGGGACTAGATTAAACACTGATGGGCAATAGTTAACTAAAAAGTTGATAACTTTTAGTTTAACTAAACAATTTTAGTTAAGGAAGAAGTTTAACTAAAAACAATAGTTTAGTTAAAACCATAGTTTAACTAAAAAATTTTAGTTGCTAACTAAAAAGTTTAACTAAAAAAATCAGCAATATGCAACTATTTTTCCACAGTGAACATTGAACACTGTCAGCCAAAAAACATTTTAACACTGCATGGTTTTAGCATTAACAGCCTGTGTTTTCAAATTCATACACTACTTACAGCACACATGTAACTGTATGTACACATTGAATAGTTTGAAGGTGAAATTGTCATTGACGCTGTGCATTATTACAGTTCACTCAACGTCTTTTATTGTGAAAATGTTTGTCGTAAAAAGTTGGAAAAAAGTTGGAAAAAGTTTAACTACTTTTTTAGTTTAGTTAACTAATTTCCAAAATCAGTTGCCAACTTTAGTTTAACTATTTTTTTTAGTTTGAAAATAGTTTTAGTTTAACTAAAAAAAATTGTTTACTGCCCATCACTGTATATAATGATGTATATTATAAAGTCCACTGCAACTGGTATTAAGTATACAAATAAAATCATCTAAGCGTCTACCTTGCCGGTGTCCCGAGATATTCTATCCCCCCTAAAGCGTATCCCCCGGATGGAATAAACCGGTTTAGAGTATCCGGTGGGATGAACCATTCTATCCCCCTCGTCATACGCATCACGATAGTCTCGACGAAATTCCAGTCAAAATCACCAAAAACAAAGTAAATTGATTTCAGGTCGACGTACAAACTAAAGATACGCAATTCAAAAATGTTATGTGTGCAATAAATCCAAACAGTACGACTGAATACACTTAGAAACCGCCAAAAAATGCAAACTAAACCGAATACTCCATTTCGCTAAGGGGGATACGCATGTATGGGGGATAGGCCCTACTCTATTTCGTGACACCGGCATGCCCGCATGTGGCGTAGGATATTATTCTCGCACGTGACCGAAATAATGCAAATGTGGGACCTATTAAATGTTCATGTGCATGCTGGTACAAATAGATACAAGGATAAACAAAGCATCTTTTAAGACCAACGTTAAGCACAATGTTTAAAGATTTGATCCTAACATTTAAAATGGAGCTCTAAACTACTGAGACTTACCCTTCAGTTCTGTACTTAAGTAGACCTAACTAAACACGAGGAGCGAGATTTGAACAGAAATGAGGGAAGGGGAAGTAATACTAGGCTATTCAGAAAATGTATTGGATTAGAAATGAAATTAAAACACGGATTTTAACCTGATTAGAAATTCACTCACCCATGAAGATTTTACAAAAAATTAAGACTAATATCCACATATTTGCTAAATTAACGTCTGTCCCAATTGATGCTAAAAGTTGTAACGGATTCGGGCATCTGCCTTTGAGCAGGATCAAAATACAACCTAGTATGCCTGTAGTCAGAGATAGGCCTAAGTGGTGGAAAGGGCTAATCAAAGGCTAATTAAAATAGGCTGCAGTAGACATGCCAACATTTGTTATGCAATTATTGATAGACTTCCTGCAACATCACTTGATGCAGTGTCATAAGCCATGTTAAACAATGATGCTTTGGAGCACACAGGGGCGTCTATCCCCCCTAAGTCATTGGAGCAACGTCCCTCTTCCCCCTCTTCATCCCCCCTCTCGTTCCTTCCCCCCTAAAATGGTGGCATATACACTGACAGATCTCCCCCCTATTTCTTGGATGGAGCATTTGCTCCAAGGTTTCTATGGTGTAGACACCCCTGGGAACACATAATTCTCATTGAAGCAGATAACTATTTTCTAAACCACACAGAATGAGATTATGTATAAAACGGTGATCAGCTGCTAAACTCAACCTGTACTGTTACTGGTTCTACGATGCCATCTAACGATGATATTTCTAAAGTTCTCTTGTAAATATTCTCGTGGTCTTAGTGCCCTGAAAAACAATAATGCATATTTTCTACGCTGTACCTTCATCTCTTTCAGCTGCATACCATTATGTAGCTCAACTTCCGATTTTCTGACTTATCTTATTCCAACCTGGCATCTCTACTGGATAATGACTAACTAGAATTTCACTCGAAGCGACCATCGATTGGTGCTTAATAGATTATGATATCTGCGCTATAGAAGTCACCAGGTTAGATTATATTCAATTCTACTATCTATGCATTCATTGTCTTTCGAATAATCATCAGTTCGCACATTATTTTAATCTAACTGAAACAGTGTTAGCGTGATGATACATAGTGCCTCAGCATAGTTTTTAATCAGAGGTGGTGGCCACAACTGGTGGTCAATTACGACAAAGCCATATGAGGTCGCAGATATAGGAAACATTGTGGCTTAACATAACTAAATGCCAGGCAGACTCTACGAATCGATAATGAAGAGAATCAATGTCAGAAACAAGTAACAAAGACAGTATGTTGGGTGATAGGTATGTAGGTGCCATGCTTTCGCACTACGACTCTAGACCATCGTGTCCACTCGTTCATCTGCCATTGCACTAACGTACTGTTGCCTTTGACTCCGAGCAGCATAAATTTGCTAAATGTCTTAAAACGTAGGCCTACTTGTTTAGGTCGGTTTGAATTAGTCATAGGTACGGCGTTTTTGTGAGTTAACCAAAATAATGCGCTATATCAAGTGTCCTCATACATGCATACATACATATATGCATACATACATGGGGGGCCATGTATGTATGCCCGTAGAGTAATGGATAACACACTGGCGTGAAGAGCAGTAGGTACTAAGATCGAATCCTGTAGACCCCGTTAGGTTTATTCAGCCTTCCACTCGCTAGGTGGCGGCGGTGGTTAAATGAATAGTAGACCGTGGTTGGCGCCTGTTTGCTGCCGTAGAAAACAGTTATGTTCGACTCCTGTAAAACTGTTATCATGTGCTCCTACTGTATACATGTACGTGGCTGCCGTTTCTACGATATAGGCCTATATGTTCATTGTACAGCGCAGGGCGGTTAGCAGGCGCTTAAATAAAGAAAAGATTATTATTATTATTATTATTATTATTATTATTATTATTATTATTATTATTATTATTATTATTATTATTATTATTATTATTATTATTATTATTATTATTATTATTATTATTATTATTATTATCATAGATACATGCATACATAATATGATAAAATATCACTGTCTAAGCCTTATTCATTTGCTTATACTGACATCTGACACCTTAGTTCTAGCTGAGGGTATACATTAACTGTATGTATGTGGCGATGTCTGAATACGAAAGTCACAAAATTTCAAAGCGTTATAGTCGTGTTTCTTCACGGGCCAGTCAATAGTCATGGAGCTAGCTCATGTTTCGTGTGCACTTCAATGTACCCTCAGCGTGACCTCACAGGGTTATTGTAGGTCCTCAAAGTGTGTCAAAAAAATTGGTCACATGACTCGCTTATTGATCGCTTAGCCGCCATATTGGATTCAAGATGGCGGAGAAGACTTTTTAAATCACTTGTATCTCGGCCATTTATTATCCGATTTCGACGTGTTCTTTGTTAAATTGTAGGTATTGGTAAGAGCTATCTTTTTGTATTTTTTTACTAATTATTGCCGTTTTTGAGAAATTTAGCAAAAACAATTTTTGAAAAAAGAAACTTTATGTATTTTTTACTTTTTGCCTCTTAAGGAGTAGAAAATGCGAAAATATTACTCTGACAAACTATAATCAGCATTTAATATGCTTTCAAATGATTCAAAATTGAAATCCAGTGCAGTGCCATTCGAGTAACCAGGCGTACCTTTCATATGCATGTTCCACAGCTATTTTCCATTCGATTTTGACGTTTTTTTCTTTTAATTAGAGCTATCAACAAGAAGTTGTCTGCTTGGATTTTCTGGAAACTGAAACTTGGGAAATTCCACGACTCATTCTGTCTTTATATAAGATTTCAAATTCTTATTGGCGCTATTTCACTAGTTGCAGAGATTTTGCTGGCATTGCTAACCACAATTCTTCAAGTTTTCTTATTTGAGATAAAGGAAATTTTAAGAAATAAAATTTGTTATTTTCTAACGTTTACGACATTGGAAAGACATCAGTCTCCAAAATTCAGTGGAAAATCTGGCTTCTATCAGCAGCGAGCGTGTGGAGAAAACTGGAGCAATGCTCCAACGCCGTCGGATCACCTAAAAGGAAGCAAAGATCACAAAAACAAAGTAACATAATAATCCAAAATTATTCAAATAATTTATTAAGACACCCATGACATTAATGATAGCAGTTTTTAATTTCACTTTTTAAATCGAATTATTGAAGTATTGCGAATTGTTTTCTTTCAGCACATTTAAGCGTCGCTTTCTTTTGACTAAATGCACATACGACTGTACACAGAACATCGATGGCGCTGAGCAATTGTGAGCGCAGGACTCGCTCAAGGTTCCTACACAATGGCCGTCTCAGGGAAGGCTCGAACCCATGCTCTCACCGTTACAAGCCCAGCGCTCTAACCAGTCGGCAAGAGTGCTCCACAATCGGCTGCCGTGCCCAACAGTTATCACATGAACAAGAAGATTATGTTAGATCAGTCAAACAGTTAAAGTAATGGGAACCGTTTGTGCTATGCAGTCTAATAATACATACTGCATTCAACATGAATAACATTATTGCAATTTGGTTTTGATAAACTTACAGGTTAATGTTCTTATATATGCCTATCTTGCTAAAATAATTAAATTATGCTCAGTGATCTTCAAGGTAGTCCTTCCACACAATTAGTATCTATTACTATCTGACCCAGTTAGCTGCATTGGTTAAAGCGCATGTCCCATGCACCTCTGTGCGTGCGAATTCGCAACCGATGGTGGTTTATTTAAGAGACTTCAATCTCAGGCTATCACGGTCCGTAAACGGGGACCTTAAAACTCGCACCCATTTAAAAAGGAAGCTGCGGTGAAGAATGTCACCAATCGATTCATTGAAAATGAGAAGTGTCGAGGCCATACAATCGCTATAGAAAAACGTGTACATTTTGTATCATAGGTTATGTTCAAGGGTGGGGCTATCGATTGAAGATCTGAACGCAGCATAGCCACGCAATATAGCTGTAGCTGATGTTAATTAATTATTTAATTAATTAGCTAATTAATTTTCGAACATAATCGGCATCTGTTCTTATATTAGAAGATACCAATGTTCGTCAGAGACAAGAACATCAGAGATGAACCGATGGACACAAGAACTCCAGGGTCACCAGGAGAGAAATTCAAAGACGGATCAGTTTTTAAGACCACAGATACATGTACAGAAGCCCAGGATCAACGAAGGAGCGGGCGATAATGAACGTGAGTGGCCTCCCTTATAACTGGCAGCTTCGAAAGCATTTCAACAGTAACTGTTAATTGCCTTTTCAATGGTTGCTCTGTCGCTATCTACCAGGAATGGTCTTCATCTAGATGTGCCAACAGGGAACTATAGACAGTGGCGGCGATCTTGTATGAGAGGTGGGGGGGGAACAAAGTCGGCAACGATCTCGTCGACGACCATTTTTGTAAAATCTTGTCCCCCCAAAAAATTTTCTGCCACTTCATCTCCAAAAAATTTCGCTTTCATCTCCGAAAAAAGTTGATGACTTTTTTTTAGTCATTAGCCTCTTTTTACTAATTTTTTCCAGTGGTAACTTTTTTTCATCCGTAGACCTTTTTCCCGGATCTCATCTTCCGAAAATCAAAGAAATTTTCAATATCATCTTCCAAAAACGTTTATGACCGTTTTTTTAGTCCTCCACCTACTTTCCTGACTTTTCATCCCTTCAAAATAACTCACGACTTTTTTTTAGCTATTCCTCATTACAGAATTTTTTGCCTTTTTTTCCTTCTCTTCCTCTTTTCCTTCTCTTACACAATTTCATTACTTTTTTATTGAAATTTTGTGGGGGGGACACTTCTCCTCAAACACCTTTTCTGGTCAAAAAGGCACTCAAAACTCATTTTCGCCCTCACACACAATTGCATTTCTTGACCTTTTTTCATTCATTCATTCATTCATTCATTCATTCATTCATTCATTCATTCATTCATTCTGAAGATTTATATAGCGCTCCTTCAAGATACCTACTCAGGTGCGCTCCCAGCTCAGCCACGGCTAAAAAAGAAAGATTTGAGCGATTTATGAAATGCAGGCAAATTATTCAGAGGTAGTAATCGCAGTTCCAGCGGGAGCCCATTCCAAGTGGAGGGACCCACAACTGAGAAAGCCCGGCGCTGCCCAATAGAAGAACGAGCACGCGGGACCAAGAGCTCCCCTCTGGCCGAGGAGCGTAGTGCCCGACGCGCTACGACGTCGGACACCGGGCGGCAAAGGTCACGAAGGTAAGATGGAGCGCAGCCTAGAAGACAACGAGAGACTAAGGCAGCGATCCGATAGGAAATACGCTGCGCGATAGGGAGCCAGTGCAACACATCGCGCATGTAGGCAGATACAGGAGCGAACTTGGGGATACGCCCGACAAGTCGAGCGGCTGAGCGTAGAACCCGATCCAGACGCCCTAAGACTCCGAGTGGGAGACCAGCTAGAATCGAGCAACAATGGTCAATTCGACTGGTAACAAAAGCATGGACGAGAACCACAGCAGCATCGTGTGAAAGAGAACGAGAGACCACTCGAAGCTGACGAAGCTGATAGTAACAGCTTCGGGTAAGCAGATTCACGTGCTGCGAAAGAGTAAGTTCTTGGTCAAGGGTGATACCGAGGTCTCGGACAGTGAGTGAAAAAGTAATATTAGGGAAGATCCGGGTTAGCAGGTGCAAATCAACCCCCGCTAGCTGTCTACGGCTGCCCAGCCATATAAATTGGGTCTTCGTAGGATTTAAGAGAAGCCGATTGGAGGCCATCCATAAGGAAAGGGCATCAATGGCTTGGCACATCAGCCGAACAGAGGCCACCGCGTCAGAGGCATGGGAATGGATGTAGGCCTGCACATCATCCGCATAGAGTTGGTGTAGGAGCCCCTGAAACGACAATACAGAACTGATGTCAGCCGTGTACAGAAGATATAGCAAGGGGCCTAGGACAGAGCCTTGAGGCACGCCAAATGGAGCAGGTACCCAAAGGGACCTAGAGGAGCCAAGGACAACGCAATTAGTGCGTTCAGATAAGAAGGAACGGAGCCATTGCAAAGGCTGACTGACCAACCCAAAGGAGGTGGAGAGGCGCTGAGGAAGAATGGGATGGTCCACAGAGTCAAAAGCAGAACTCACATCAAATAGGGCTAAGAGAGTTATCTGACCACGATCCATGGCGCCATAGAAGTCAGATAGAAGGCGAAGCAGAAGGGTCTCCGTAGAGTGATTTCTACGGAAGCCCGACTGCTGAACAGGAATCAATTCATTTAAGTCTAGATATGCAATTAACTGATTAGCTACAATGCGTTCTAGAATTTTAGATAGAAAAGTAACATTAGCGATAGGCCGGTAATTGGTTGGATCGCCTGGGTCCAAGCCATCTCGCTTCAAGGCAGGTAGAAGAATGGACTGTTTCTGAGAGGCTGGTAGGCAGGCCTCACGGATCGAGCAGTTGCACAGCACCGTGAGGAACAGGCGCGTAACTAGCATTACGCAATTACGCAACTGCGTAAAGATTTTAACAGGTTTTTTGAAAATCGCATGCTTTAGCAAACGATAAATAAAGAGAAAACTGGAGACGAGCAACTGCTGACAGTTGCAAAAGTGAGAAGTCCAAGAAGTTATCATAGCTCGCTGGCCTTTGCATACAACTTTATGCTACGAATCACTTGTAGGGGCCTAACCCAAGATTAATTACGCAATATACTGAAAATTCTCTTGACTATGCCCCTTTCTACCGCGAGCGCTGAAGTATCATTCAGCGTCTTAAGACATCTACGCACAGCGGCGTAACTTTGGTCTAAAAAGAAGGGGCAACAATTTCTTCTCAACTTTCGCTTTTCGCATGGAGGCCATTTTGGACATATTACGCTGCCAGTTACTGATTATGAAACGCTGATGAGCTTACCTCCATAACGGCAATTTGATCGTTGATAATGTCATCTAGGGCCTACTCGTTTTCGTTTTTGAACAAATTTATCTATTTTCCTTATTGGCAAAATCGGGACACGACATGTATAAGTCAAAATCAACGACGTCTTAAAATGCTTATATTATGTAACGGAGGGAGATTTCTTCAGCTAGCCGGCTCGGATAAGTTTAACCAAGGACAGATTGTGAGGGAACTTAGGAGACAGGAGTCATCATATCAAGGCCGACAATATGAGTGTTGGTCTACATACGGATTTGTAACCGATGAAGGATATAGAAGCTTGCGCTTTGACCTACATCTCCAACTAGTGAGGGTGATGTCAGATCTTTCCATGAAGAGTGCATAGCCATGGGCCAGATCTGTGGCGCCTGCGGTCAGTCTGTCGGGCTACTTGTGTGGCTGAAAGTCTGCCTGTCTGAATCCCTGTGATTCAGTTCGTCTGGCTCTCGGTTTACCTCTGTATCTTATAAGTATTTTCTTACTTTTTGTTATATACTCCTCACTCTGTCTACATACATGGGAAGGCTCAGTGATAAAATATATATTGATTGGCATTGTTTAAAAAGTGGGGCTATACTGATCATAATTTCAAGATTTCTACAGCTCCCAAAACTGCGGAATCAGCTCATTCATAGGCCTACCTTCCACACATTACGCCTATGTCTAAGCAGCACCATGGGAGCGAAAAGACTGTCATCGTTGGCACTGTTTAACATTTACCTCTGTCGAGACGTCAACAGACAGAGATAAAAGTCAAAGATGTTGACGTCTGTTGACGTCTCTATCGAGATGTCAACAGACGTCAGCATCTTTTGACGCTTCTGGTTATCAACTAATTGTTCTGGTCTTTGACAATACAGAAACTATTCAGTTATAAATTAAGTCTTAATGTCAGGATGGACAGGCGTATTTTTATGCGATTTTTAAGAAGTAGCAGATAGATATACACTAAACAATTACTCTGTTAGTTTAAATTTTATTTTAACTGCAATTGTGTAACAGACTGAAGGTGCATAGAAAACGGAAAACTACATGTAGGCCTACATTGTACAAAGGAAAATTTTCAATGCTTTAGTTTATTGCAGTTCTATGTTGGGTCTGTCTGTTGCTAGCCTAGTCTTCGTTGGTTCCTGGAACTTTGCTCTGAGCCAATTTACAAAAACAAAATTATGAAATTACATAATTTGCCAAAGAAGTTATGTAAAAGTTATTACTTTAAACCAAAAGATGGTCTCCAAAATGCACCATTACAAACCCTTAAATAAAAATTTTTCTTATTCTGGGGAAGGGGCACGGCCCCCTCCCCAGACCCCTCCCCTCAATGTTGAAAACTGCGTAACTTTTGGCAAGCTCTGGTTACGCCACTGGTGAGGAACGGAAGAAGGTCGTCGATAAAGTCCTGAACCAGAAACGTTGGCGCAGGGTCCAATTCGCACGTCTTCGGCGCGCAGGCAAGAATGAGTTCACGTAACTCCATGCTCGTGATCTCATTAAGAGTAGGAAGCCGACATTCCGTAGTGGAGTAGACAGGAGGAGAGGAACCAGCAGTAGCGTCGCGGATTGATGATATTTTGGCGGAGAATCGTTCTAGGAACGCATCCGCAGAGAAGGGCGAAGGAGAATGCGACTGACGACCACCCCTTTGACGACCGAGGAGGCCGTTGAAGGTGGTCCACAGCTTCTTCGGGTCCTTCGACTGGCGAGTGATGATGGCCTCCCAGTATTCCCGCTCAATGTCCCGGTAGGTGGCGTGCATTCTCCGGACAAAGTGGACCCAGGAAGCCTGGTCAGCCGGCAAGCGCGTTCTTCTGAAGATCCTCTCAAGGCGCCGCGCTTGACGTCGAAGCGCGCGACATTCCGCGTTGAACCATGGAGACAGCGGACAATGTCGCGTTCGAATAGTACGCACTGGGAAGAAGGCATCGATAAGTCCGGACATCGCAGACTCATAAGAGCTGAACAGCTCCGAGGTAGACAGCAGAGAGGCTGCCTTGACATCCGCGAAGAGAGGATGAGCTCGGAGCGCTGAACTGAAGGCAGAGCGGTCAAGACTTTTCCAATGCCGGAACCGCCTGACAGCGACGAGAAGAGGCTCGTAGATGAAAGGAATAGTGGCAGCCACAAGACCATGGTCAGAGAGAGTAGGTGGGAAGACAGTAACATCAGCGACCTGACAGTCATCCCTGGTGACGATGACTTCGAGCCAGCCACCCAGGAGGTGGGTAGGCTCCGCGACGTGTTGCTTTAGGCCGAATTGTTCGAGCGCCACAGCGAATTCCCGAGACTCGGAAAGCGTTGGATCCTCGAGATGTAGATTGAGGTCCCCAGTGAGGACCAACTGCGTATTGTGGAGCGCGAAATGTTCCAGTAGGGCTGAAAGCTCATTGAAGAACGCAGAAGAAGGAGAAGAGGAGCCAGGACAGTATATAGCCAGAAGCGTGGTGGGTCCACGCTTGGACGACAGTGTGACTGCAAGAGCCTCAAACGTTGATGGGGTCGAGGCCAGCTCAATCCTCTTTGCCACCATACTGTCACGGTGGTAGATGATCAAGCCACCCCCCCGTTCAGGCTCACCAGAATCATCCGTCCTCGGCCGGTCAAGAGACAGGAAGCCAGGAGGGGCAGCGCGACGGACGGCAACGTCTGTAGAGGAGAGATGCCAGGACTCTGTAACGACCAGGACGTCCAGACCATAGTTCGAGAATTCGCATTTTACGAATTTTAAGAATTTTTAAAATTCACGAATTTTAACGAATTTTAAAACTACAGTTTTAAAATTCGTTAAAATTCGTAAAATAATAAATAATAGAATTCTTTGCCATGGCAACGAATTTTATTATTTGTTTACTTTTCAACTTTTTTAAGCAAGTAAACGTCAATGCCATAGGCAATATAGCTGACTAGCAACACAATAGTACTGATAGTCAGTCACTGTTCTACTTGGAGTCTTGAACTTCGATTTCTATCATAGTTGGGGTTTGTGACTGTGAGTGTCGGTCAGCAGAACGAAAAACCACCACAGCTCCAGTGTGACCAGTCAGCCACTAACACAGCTAGCAACCAAACATGGCTAAAAAAAAGTATTGGCAATGTTCACCGAGCTGTGTCTTCTACTTCATCGTCCTCTGATTCTGAGTCAGGAACACCCACTGCTCCCACTCGACTCTTGTTTCTGTATTTTTGCCATGCAAATGCTCCCGAATTCGGGCAGAACAACCAACAAATTCCTTCTCACAAAAACAACACTGTATTTTTGGATTACCCTATTCTTCTCCTACAAAATTACTACATACTTCAATTCCGGTCCATATTCTTTCATCTTTAAGAAATTAGATTTTAACTAAATTAACTCGTTACATAATAAACTTTCATATTGAATTTTACATTAAATTCTAAGCAGAAACTCAACACAACAAAACATGACGTCATCACATTTGTTGTTGTTGCTTACGCTGTTTTTGCAAAACGCCACTGACAATGTAAACAAGGCCCAACAATGACCCAACGAATTTTTACGAATTTTTACGAATTTTAAAATAGACCAAAAATTCGCGAATTTTTACGAATTTTAAAACCGAAAGTCACGAATTCTCGAACTATGGTCCAGACCGTTGTCCACGATCAGGTCGGCAACCGGTACGTATTTATGCCTCAGCGATCGAACGTTGAGGGTAGCGAGACGGAAGGTCGACGTAGAAGGAGCCGCAGGCCTGCGAGGAAAGAATGAAGGCGCAGCTGATATAGACCGCAGATAGGCCGGACGCCACAGACCGAGTCGAAACAACGTCTTGCGAACCGGCCTACGAGGCGGCCTAACGCACGTGTTAAGCGACCGAATTAGGTCAACTGTAGGCCTATACACGTGAGAAGTGGGCGTAGACATGTCGTGATTACACACAACTAAACGCAAAAATAATCCAAGAAGAACTGGCTAATAATCCGTGAAAACAAGCAGTTCAGAATCTAAAGTCGATAACGAAACTATTAGTCCGAAATCTTAGTGAAAAAAGACGACGAAAACTAAGAAAACCATCAACAATTGACAGAGCCGCAACTGACCAGAGTTCACACGCCCCGTGGCGCCCTCTCACTTTTTTGGTGTATCTTCAAAATTTGGGGGGGGTCCGATGTATGGCGTGACCCCCACTCTTAAAGTTGGGGGTCTTGTCCCCCTAGATCGCCGCCCATGACTATAGACTTATGCACCTTTATTATTGGAAGCCATATTACGTCAACATAATTTGAGGCGCTATATAACTCATTGATTTTTTATTCACTGAATTTATTTAGCGCCAATCGATATATCTACTGAGAAGAGCTCCCGGTCCGGCCTCGTCAATAGAGAAGGGTTTTGCTACTTTTACATGTTTACAAGAGATGTTTAGTGTCATTAGTCAGAATATGCAGATCTAAAGGAAGTCTATTACAGAGTAGTTCGCCCATCTACAGAGAATATCCAATGCTTTGCTGTCGAAGCTGAAGCAAAGGGAACAACCAAATCGTCACGGGTCGTGCAGTGAAGTGATTCGCGGCCACAGAGACCCAAGACAAAGCTTCTGCTAACTGGACACAGGCGCGTTAACTAGATATGGCACCTCTACTGACAGCTTAAACAAATGCCATGTGGGATGGCACGCAATGAAGTACACAACGCTTGTAAAATTTTAGAGAAGTGATTTCAGTTTTGATATAGAACGCGAATAAAACATTTAACATTCCAACTGGAATTTGGAAGGATCTTTATGCAGCATACGTTCCATCGGTTCTAGGACTTTTCGCCCCCGGAAGATTCGCCCCCAGAAGATTCGCCCCCGACATTTCGCCCCCGGAAGTTTCGCCCCCGTCGATCCAGCTCCTAACCTTAGTTACATTTTCATCATAGATCCAGTTTCTAGTCTTCTAGTTACATTTTCATCGCTAATCCAGCTTCTAGTCTTAGTTACATTTTCATCATGGATCCCGGAGGCGAAACTTCCTCGGGGGCGAATCTTCCCGGGGGCGAAATGTCGGGGGCGAATCTTCCGGGGGCGAATCTTCCGGGGGCGAAACTTCCGTATCCCGTTCCATCTGCCTAATCCGACCCAAAATGAGGATTGTAGGCCTACGTGTGGTGAAACCTGTAAACCATTCCGACAATAAGAAAGGCGTGCCATGAAATAGGCCTAGGTGATAAAAGGTGATAATGAACGTGAGTGGCCACCCTCACTTGCATTACTTGCACTAATCGACCTAAAACACACTTGTTCAGCTTAACCTTCTGCACAGGTTGAGTGGCGTCGTAGAAAGTCCTGAGTGATGATGATGATGATTAGGCCTACTTGACTTGTTTAACTTCTTGCCAGAGTTCTATTAACTTGAAAGTATAAGTTTATCAAACTTATTTTTCTTCAGGGTCTTTCCCCTGTCAGGTTTTTAAGTTCAAATGGCGTCATTGAGCATCGTACCATGACTTTTATATAGCGCATTTTGATTTATCTCAACATGCCATTCTTCCCTCTGAGTAGTTCCCTGGAAGAGGCGCTCTATTAATCTATTAATCTATGACTAAATTTGCTGCACAGATCGGTAGACCACCAGTTCATTAGCATTTGCCTGAAGTCTTCTTAGTCTTGGACTGGATCGTACGTGTTAGATTATCCGCTTAGACTATATTAGTTGAGATTATATAAGTTTAGAATAATCCAAGATTATGAATTATAAGGCGCATGTTTCAATATATTATTATTTTAATCAAGTGGATTTATTTGTAATCTGTAATTAGTTTAATATTCTTTTCGTCCCTCCATTCTGCCTTCTCCTTTTCTCCAATGCCCAATTTATTTAATCGTAGGCCTACTTTCATTGTAGCCAACACAGATCTATCCGTCCTTTCAAAATATTCTCAATATCTCTTCAATTCGCCAGATTAGATAAGCGTTGCCTTTGGATTTGGACATACATGTAAACCTAGTCCAAGTTGCTTAGACTTTCAATTTGAAAAAAAATTGACGTTTTGCCTACGTATCCAGAAACATAAAAGTGAAATTAAGGTATTTTCGAGCAAAGTATACTACTGGTTTTAAGTATAAACAGTAAACATGTGCTTAAGGAACAATAGCAGGTTTTCTCTTAATGCGCTGTAACCTTCGGAAACGTCTTTAGCGGGAGCAGCTGCGTCCAGAGTCGCTACGGTTGATGGCGATGCGTCTCTGCTTCGTGAACAGATTCGTAATCTGGAGATCGACTCTGACGTTTCTCCTTGATCAGATTCGCCTTGGTTTTCAATTTCTCTGTAATACAAAAAATCTGCGTTTAATAAGCCTAGTAGAACTACAGAAATGTGACTATAGTGGACACAAAAGATATATGATATGATTAATATGATATAATATATGATAAGGGATTTCTGCCAGTTTTTGCAAGGAACATAGGTCTGGCCTTTTTCATCACCCACTAACTGTGCAACATTAATTCCAGATACTGTGGAGTTATTTACAACACAAGCAATGTCTGCCAAGCTCGAAACAGGTGTGCGCCTAAATGCTTGCTTAAATAAGCCAAAGCACCAGTCGGGTGCAAATTTCGTGTGACCTGTCACGAGAAAATTTAAAGTGATAGTTTCGTGCAGACCAACATAGCATCTCCAGAGCAAATACCACAGCATGTAACGATTTTTATTTTGTCCGCTACAGTTGTCACAGTGTAAATGCACGTTAGTCTCACCAAGCCCAAAATTTGAAAAAAAATATTCCAGGTAACTTATTACAGAATTTGAGCCTTTGCTGCAAGAATGGGCTTCATCAATTAAAAAATTTATTTGTTGGGGAATGCCTTCACAGCAAATTCCAAATACTCCACACTTCCGGGGGCACAGAAAATACATCGGGCCAGGCTGCATGGGATCGCTGGGATAGTGCACTTGTTGTGCGTAGTCAAAACTGTAATGCATACTTTTCTGCCGACTACATGGTGCATTCTGTGACAACTGCAAACCAACAGCTTCAACTTTGCAGTCTGCTACCATACTTTGATAAAGCGATCTTTCGCTCACAACTGTTACCAAATGTTTCTCCTGCTTCAAGAGTTTTGCGCTCTTCACACACTCTGGAAGGTTGGCAGTTCTGTAGATAGCGGTGTTGTTCTGGTGACATTCCCAACAGATGTCGCTCCGTGGTTTTGTTATGACAATGTTGGGAACAATCTGACGCCAAAGTTTGCGAAACGTACTGTTTCCAACTGCTCTTTGTTCTGTGTAAGAAAATCGAACAATCATTGTACTAATTACCATTAATAGTTTTGTTATATGCAACCTTTTAGCGAGCACCTTAACAGTTTGATAAAATAAATGTAAACCTGGTTTAAATAATAGAAATGAAATTTTTTTTATTGATATTTGCATATTTCTGATAGTTTTCCCATAAACTAGAGTTAATTGTACTAATTAATGATAGGTTTAGTTGTATGCAATTGCTTAGCGAGTACCTTGGCAGTTTGCAGATGAAAATAAAATTAATGTAAACCTGGTTTTAAAAATAACTTTTTTTAATTGATATTTGAATATCAAATTTTGTGCTAGTTTTCCAAAAAAACTCAAATTATTAACAAACCATTGCTGATCATAGCTGCTTTATATTTGCGCCAGACTGAAGATCGAGTCTCGCTTGATGGAAGAATTTTAACGTCCCATTTGTAGAACGAGGCAACGCGTCCAGGCAGAACAATGGCATTGACTTCAGCAAAGTTCACCAAGAAACGAACGACGCTTTCTATGTCCTGGAATGATAAATTTCTTTTCATGTTGATGCGGCCACCGCTTCGTTTAGGTCGAGGCTGCAGGCCGTTTTCTCGATACCACTTGATAAGTGTTGTCAGCAGGTCTCGGCTTATCCTGTTTGCAAAATAAAACAATAGCCTGGCCATTAGTTTAAAATATTATTGTTCTATAATCGCTATAATCTATGGAATCAACTACCTCCATTGACACGAGCCTCTGTATTAGCTGGTGGCCCAAGTGCCTCATTCCGCTGTCTTAAAACCACTTTCTATTCACTGGGTCTTTCACACTGGGAGCACCTCTGATTAGCGAACACTGAGAGGCGCCTATAAATGTTAGGATACGATACAATGCAATAAAATACAATAATAATGATGCTCAAAACATAAACAACATTTTAAAAGTCAATTCTTGAATTATCTCATAAAATATCCTGTATAATGAACATACTCAAATCACTGAGATATTGTAACATTCTTGTTAATTACATTTTTCTTAAACAGTACAACAATCAGATAATACCACTTACAAATGCAAGAAGCGGAAGGTTTCTCGGCAGACTTGCTTGGATTCCACAAAATAGGTTGACTTTGGATGTAATCGTTCTTTGTTGTCAATGTGTTTTGATCGACATGTTTTTTCTGACAAGTTTATGTTGCAGCTAATCATACCCAACAAAACCAAATCTTTCTCACCTGAAAAACAGCATTCCAAACTGATAACCATTAAAATAACTATTGCAAAACATGAGATAACATTGTTTTCAATACCAACGAACACGTATAGCAAAGAAAGTATTATGTATGACAAATAAAGTTCTATAATGTTTGGCAAAGTATTTGGTATGGCATACAGGACAATCGGTATTATATATATTCCTTTAATGAAACACCAGGCGACACGACGCATCTGGATACAATTGTTAGCAGAAAATAATTAGTTATTGAGAGTTAATTTAAACACTAAAGGCCAAGATTGTCAGCTACGTGGGTATAAAACTCGGGTATGGATGTATGCCAAACACTGTTGTCCTGTGTGAGTACGATATTACATTTAGGTTCAGGGTTAGCCCAGCACTGAGTGACTGCTGGGTAGCTGGCAGCACTTCAATTGGCAGCCTTTACAAAATTAATGTGTTCTATAACATAATTATTTTCAACTTTTGATAAACATTATACATACCGCTTGATAATTCTTGCATTGCCATACGTCGTCGAATAACCTCGTCATGGTGGAACTGAGTATAGCATGGTTGACCGGAATTTAGCTTACAGCTACACATAAATTCTTTTACAGCGGATAATTCTTTGTCAATATTGGTGTTGGCATAATCAGTTGAGACAGGGATTAACAAGTCAGAAGCCTCGTCAACGCGGCATTGACGCATGTTGACGGCTATTTCTGGCATCTCCTCATCGGTCAAATCTCGTATTCCAGCACCCTGCATATCAAAGTCAACTTCGTCACGATCACTTTCTCCACACTCGTCTCCTGCTTCATGCGAATCATCCTCATCGCTCAGGTCATCGGTGTCGTTCGCGGTGCAGAAATAATCCTCAACTAACTTTTTCAAATCTTCCGCAGAACACGCAGATGATAAATTTGATTTATCGAGCTGATTCAATGCTGCAGCTACCCTATTCTCTTCCGAAATTGACATGTTATTTATGTTTTAACACGACATCTCGAAAAATTTCACACCCACTTGTTTTCATAACAACATTAAAGGCGGGCTGTAACCTAAATTACTGTCCAATCAGGCTGTCGAATTTTGATCACGTGATTCCGTTGCTAGGGTCCAAGGTCAGACATTTAATTAGTGTTGATGCAAATTGGCCTACAGGGGTCTCGGCATTTCTGCTATGATTGGTTGACTTTTGAAAAATGAGGTTGCAACATTAATGAATTTAAAAATAGACACTCAGAGCTTTCTATACATGTAAAACAAGCTACGTCCATTCGCTAGATGGCATTAATAGAAGGCGATATATTTGCATTAAAAATCGCCGTTTTTCTTTCTTCTGTTCAGGATCTTCTACAATAATGCGATTTTAGAAGGTTAAAACGCAAAACATTTTCATCCAAATAATTTTTTTGGATAAAATAATGATTATGTTACACGAAATTGGTTCAAACTCAAAACACACAACTTTGACCCTGCACGTCATTTTTGGCCTTTTTCTCGAAAATTGTATTTTGCGACAAGCGCCTGGTTTCGACGGAGCAAATCACATATGATATTAGTATTGGATTGAAATAATATTAGGCCTATAATGAGTAACGGGATCTCGTTGACGATATATCTATATGGTCGTCCCAAATCTTTGCTCTGAAGAAATGTGTTTTTGTTCCGCCATTTATATATTTTGTTCGTAAAGGTACTCTGGGAATAAATTGCGTCCGATTCCACTTTTCTTCTGCTTACTGAGTTCACCATGTGGCATTTACACGTGTTGGATGTTTCCTTAACGCCTACGTTAAACACCGCATGGCTGCCTCCCTGTGTTTGATATAGGCTTAATGCTAAGCACAAATTACTATCAGGGGCCGTCCACATATTAGGCCTACGTACGCAATGAGGGGGGAGGGGGGAGGATTTTGGCGATTTTGCGTACGGGTGCGAACGGGGGGGAGGGGGGGGGGGACAAAAGTGTACGTACGCAAAATAAATTTCTAATTATGACGTCCACATTAGCCTATTTATAACTCTGTATTGTCCTATAGTCGTTCGATGGCATTTTATTACATTATATAAAAGCCATGTGCAGTTATTCTGTGCTGTGAACGAGATACCTATAATTTGTCTATATTGGCCCTCACTCATCCTTCAATCTGGACTACAGTGCAGACAGTAGAGGCACTTTCTGCAGCTGGTCTTCGGGGGGGGGGGGGTGAGCGTCAAGTGTACGTACACAGGGGGGGTGTGGAAGAAAGTACGCTTGCGAACAGGGGGGAAGGGGGGGTCAAATTTTCCCGGATTTTTGCGTACGTAATATATGGATGGCCCCTCAGCGCTTGTCTTCCAGCAATAACTGGCTGCTCTTTTGAGTGATCAAGCAATATTTAACAGTATGCACATTCAGGCAGAAAAAATATTTTTGAAGCAAATAATTGTCACTTTTTACTACTGTATTTCAGGATTAAAACGAGCAACAATGTGCAAAGTATCACAGCGCCACCAACTACGATATAACCGATGACAGATCGCCAAGTTCCTGGAACTAAAGAAAATTGTAAATGACGTTACATTGAGAGAGAAATTTGTTGGTTGAGCCTGATATAAAATAATGTCCTTCATAATACAATCATGCGGCCACTTGCATGTTGTGTCGATTCAAGCAGTGGAAGAGGCCGCAATGGCGTCCCTACCACTAGGCCTAGCAGTAGAAATGTGGGCACAGGTTAAGCCCTGTAAACAAAGTTCGCATAGGATTTTGTTTCCAGAGCCAATCGCAGCAAGGAGGAGTAGGCCTATGTCATTATGACTGGAAATACTGAGCAGATAAGTTGCATTTGATTATAATTCTTCTTGAATCAAATTGAAGAGCAGTCCCGTGTGCTAGCTTCAAGTCAGCCATGGGTATGAAGTGTTAGCGACTTCATTTTCTAAGCCTCGACATATGACTGCGGGTGGCCAATCCTCGCCGTCTGATCTTCCCACCGACAGTGTACGGTCAGTGTACTCAGTATAGTTGAGTTCGTTAGGGGACGCAAGTGGAGCAGACACCTTGAAACAGATTTCTGCCCTGGTGGGAATTTAAATCCCCAAGCTCTTGGTTGCCAGTCCAGTACGCTAAGGAGCCATCCATATAGTAGGCCTACGTACGCATTGAGGGGTTAACCCAAATGCATGAGCTTGCGTATGCTTGCATATGGGGGTCCTCTGATAATGTACGTACTGTACGTACACATAGGAAACGGGGGACCTATAATTTTTCTATATTGGCCTTCAAGTTGATTGGCCTTCAAGTGAGCCAGAATTCAGTCTTTTCAGCTATCAGGTACTACCAGGGAAAGTAGGACTGTGGGAGAGGTGTCACTTGTATGCCACCTTAGGGTCCTTAGTCCTTACCTCTGAACGCTATTATTAAACTATCACACAGCTCAGCAGTGAGTCCATGGATTACTCATCCTTAAATCTGGCCTAAAGTGCAGACAGCCGCTGCCTGGACCTGTCCTACTGACACATTCAGCGGCTGGTCGGGGGGGGGTGTGCGTCAAGCTTACGTACGCAGGTGGGGTGGAAAAAAGTACGTGTGCGTACAGGAGGGGTCCAATTTTTTCGGATTTTGCGTACGTATACTATATGGATGGCCCCTAATTATTAGACTATCGCGCATCCGCAAGTTTGAGAAGTGTCAAGTTAACGACAGACTTTATGTTGGAGAAAGGCACATCAGGATGTGTCTACGAGGGCCCGACGAAAAGAATTGCCCCGATGCCCATGTGACCACACACACGCACAAGTTTTCTTGTAATGGCCATGCGACGATACGATTGAAGTGTTGTGAAAGCTTTGTGGGGCGTGGTGGCTCAGTGGTAAGTTCGGCGCCTTGTGACCGGAGGGTTGCAGGTTCGAATCCCACTCTAGCCGCTGCGTACGGACCTTGGGCAAGTCCTTCACTCGCAGTTGCTCGTGGCGCTTCGGCGTGAAAATTCCGGCACAGTATCAAATGCTGTAGTCGGGAGCGCCTCTGAGTAGTAGTTGACTTCGAGAGGCGCTATAGAAATATCCGGAATAAAAAAAAAGTGACCAAGGGCATCTGCACAAAATGACTGAAAATGTCGACATAATTATAGGCCGTAATTAGGCCTATAGCTTGTGGTAAAACTAGACTATTCAGCCACTTCACAACCAATGCAGCAGGCCTACACTGCGAAACGCTGTGCAAGAATCTTACACAATCGTAAGGTCAGCAATTTCTCGACGCCCAATGATAATATTAAGTCGTTTGAACTACCTTAATATTATAATTATTAACAGTCTCTCAATCAGATTTAGGCCTAAATTGGTTCAAACGGTAGAAGAGTCGGCATCTAGTCAAAATCCAAAGATCAGGTAGATCTAGAGAGCTATTGTATTGTATTGTATTGTATATGGGCATTTATAAAGCGCCTCTCGCGGTATAGACCATTCAGAGGCTGGAGATGACTTTTAGAATTAGGAAGACAAGACAGGAAAACAACAGTTGGGACTGTAGTTATTGAGAGATAGGCCTACAAATTAGTGAAAATAGGCCTACAAACTTTTTTCCTGTTGGCAGTTTAAGTGGATTGATAGCCAGCATGAAAGTGGAACGCACTGAATTCCAGCAAAAAGCCGACGCAGTCAACAGGTAGGCCTACATGAAGATACGTGGTGTGAGCAACGACCTCCAAAGGTCAACCAATGGTTCGGGTACATGTGGACCGATCGACGGTCGATGGATGAGACCTTCAAAGCAGAAATTGCAACCGAAGTTCACATGGAAATACTGACGCGGGTCAGCATTTTCGAGACGCCCCAGATGCAAGTCTGTATTATCTAAAGATACCGGTACAATGGAGCTCTACGTTAATTATTACTATTGTAACATAGGAGTTTATAAGCAATAATTACTATAATTACTATTATAATATAGGCTAATCAATAAGTAGTTACCGGTACTATTAGAATGTATGATAATCTATAAGCGATTACTATTATAATGTAGCCTAGGCCCTATGATCTATAAATCGTTTTTATAGGGTCAACATATAGATACACTATGCATACACCAGTATGTTATCTAGATAATAAGCAGCATATAATATTATGGACAGAAATCTTCATGCATACGCACAGGGCAGCCACTCTAGACAAGCATTTAGTAAATAACAGGCTTAAATACAGACTGTCGCACGACCCCTCCCCCCCGTTCCACTACTTTTACCAGGCCGAGTGTCGTGGTCGGGAAGTCTGCGGCTTGCGTGTAGATTCTACTAGGCTCGTGAGCATAGGCGTAGACAGGGGGCGGGGGAGGGGTGGGGGCGCAGCCGGGGAATGTGTCCTCCAAATAATTGACATGGACTGTACAAGTCATTTTCCGGTATTTGGATAAATTGGAAATACGGCTGTCCCCGGTCATTTCTCAGAAAACAATACCTAGTCTGATCATGCTAAGTGATTAGATTAAAACGTTATAGATCAGTCAACAATTTAAGACCTTTGAAAGTAATTCAGAGCAATAAAATAATTTATTAAAATTTAATTTGAATTTAAAATGTTCCACTCCGTTACCGTCCCTAGGCCATAGTAGGCCTACATATTGATTCGTCTACAATTTCAAAATGATTTGCATTAAACAAAAAAATGTGTATGTTTCTTTTATAATAAACATAATTGTATATTTCTAAAAACAACTTTGTGAACGGGATCTTCAGTATAATATTTTTAAATATATTTTAACTTGTCCCCGGAAAATTATGTCCGCTCCGTTAACATGTAAAAATGATCTCGTATCTCACAACCCTTTCAGTTCTTTGGTCTCGCAACTTAACACATCTCTTCTGTGAAGATCTATGTAAGTAAGTATGTCTTTATACAGGATCTGAATGCTAAGACACATTTCTTACAAATTTTCATTTATTACGTACCTGATGTGTTTTTTAAATATACATCCACTCCGTTACTGCATTTTTGCAATGATTATGAATAAATTTAATTAAAATAAAATTTTTAATATAACATTTATAAGCTATATAATGAGTGTACCGACGATTAATGTGGACGCATGAGAGATGATATTTACCGTGCCGATACACAATTTGTCCACTCCGTTAACTGTCCACTCAGTTACCATAAATATGACCCTTGAGGTACTAAAATTTATTCCACTGTCAGGATACGTCGTCTACTTAAATTATCATTTCTAATACAACTTAGGGGCCTATATAACAATATATGACATTTTTAATAAATTTTGTTTCGGCAGACTGTTTTTTTAAAGTTCACTTTTCACATTCTGTGCTCAATTCTCGACAGATGGTAACGGAGCGGAACTTTTTATGGTAATTTTTTTAATGTAATTTTGATGCTATGACCAGATTTTTAAGACAACATCATAAATATTTTAATGTTTTTTTGTTCATTTGATCACTGGTAATGATTGACTCAAGTGATTTTTATTTTGTTATTTGGCCAAAAAAATACAGTTAACTTTACATTGATTATATTCCCAATTTTTCTTTCGGTAACGGAGTGGAATTTCTTAACAAAATTTAAAATGTGATGGAATTAAATAATCATTTGTATTGTAATTTCTTTTATATTTATTTTATAAACATTAATACTAAAAACATATTGGCATGTCAAACTACGCAGTAGGAAGCTGTCTACTATATATAAATAGCTCATATGTGTTTTGGTAACATTTTCGTAGGGCTATTTTTTTCTGCTAAAAACTTCATAATTTTACATACTAGTGCAACACCAAATATATATTAGTGAAGTAGAAATATTAAAGATTTGCTCCAAACAAAAATCAATGTAATTAGCAAAAAAAATTTTTTGCTTCTTCAAATAGTGAATGTGACATATTACCGGAAAATGACTCACAAACAATGCATTAAGTGCATAATGAATAGCCAAATGCCCCCCCCCCCAATATTTTGGACAAGTTTACGTCAGTGCTCATGAGTCCACGTTGTTTACCATAGCACGATAACGCAACGTCACTTAATAGATGAATTCGACAGACGAATGTTCAATTCAACGTTTCTTTTCAATAAAAAGATTCAATTACACGACTGTATAAACTGTTTTATAGATGTTGTTTATTGGAATTTCGGGAGCACTCATGACCAAGATGATGGCCCACAATATTTTATAGAGCCTATCAACTCATCAAGTGCAATTCTCTAACTGACCGAATACCGACTATGCAATCATTTACCTCGTTAAATAGGAAAGAGGGGACAGTGTGGAAAACAGAGGGGACAGTATGGAGAGATGGGGGGACAGCGTGAGAGACAGGGGAACAGCGTGGAGAGATGGGGGGACAGTATGGAGATATGGGACAGTGTGGAGACAGAGGGAACAGTGTGGATACATAGAGGAACAGTGTGGAGATGGGGGGGGGGGGCAGTGTGGAAGAAGCGAAGTGTGGAGGAGAGGGGGAAAGTGTGGAAGATTGGTCTTCAAAAAACTGCCTGCAGGCAAGGTGAGTTGTGGAGGAGAGGGGACAGTATGGAGATGGGGAGCAAAGTGTGGAAGCAGCAAAGTGTGGAGGAGAGGGGGACAGTGTGTAAGATAGGTTCATCAAAGGAAAGGCCAAATTGTACAAAGCAATTTCACAACAAGACAATCAACGTATATACATTCATTAACAAGTAAATTAATTGCATGCATATATTATTATGCAATACTATATATGTTTGCATCACTGTGAAAGTTTGTGCATCTGTGTGCGTGGCAAAGCTCGTGGTGTGTCTGCATTCCGTGGTGTATAGTCCAGGCGACTATGTGTGCCACAAAGGTGACATAGGAACCGAAATGTACAAAGTCAAGGCAGGGTTGCTAAGCGTCATTACCGACAATGGCTGAACCGTTTATGCTATGGTCACGGATGGTGGATTCTTCGGAGAAGTCAGCCTGCTCAACATTTCCGGAAATCGAAGAGTGGCAGACGTCGTCAGCATTGGTTTCAGCGACAACTTCATCCTGTCCAAGGATGATCTCTGGAAGACTCCAGAGGAATAGCCTGAGGCAAAGGAGAAGCTTCTCGAGGCAGGGAAGGATCGACTGCATAAAAAAAAGATGTACGATGAGCAGGCAGCGGTACAAGCCGAACGGAAGAACGGCAATCAGTCATTGGCAGAACGACTTGTTGCCATAGAGAATAAGCTGCTTAAAGTCGGAGAGAACCTCACAACAGTCCTAGTGGAATTTGGCATCACACAAGAGAAACAAAGACCCCTTGTGTCTGCGTTGGAAGAAAGAGTGTTCAAACAATCACAAGGACAAAGAGGAAATAAACAGGAAACTCTGTTGAACAGACAGCAAAATTCTAAAACGTTAGAAGCTATGTAACTATTGGAATATACGCCTCAAGACTGTTAAACACTTTAACGACGAACTGTATTGGTTTCCCAGTCACTTTTAGTAAACTTTCGTCGTTAAGGCGTTGAAGTAGGTTGGTTAGACAACAGCTCACTGATATGATTTCTTATTTAAAACGTTAGAAGCTATGTAACTATTGGAATATACGCCTCAAGACTGTTAAACACTTTAACGACGAACTGTATTGGTTTCCCAGTCACTTTTAGTAAACTTTCGTCGTTAAGGCGTTGAAGTAGGTTGGTTAGACAACAGCTCACTGATATGATTTCTTATTTGAGTGATACTGCGAAAAATGTACTGAATGTTCAATTTCTGACAGACTGAATGGTTGGCTAACCCTACAAGAGAACTGTCACACAGGTGTTTAGGCCTACAACTAGCGTAATGTATACAATATTCACAATAAAACGACATTAGTTCACGCAAAATGTAAAAAAAAAATAATAAAATCGTCTTCATTCAATGATTTCAGCGTCTCACACGTTTTCAGCAGACACAAAGCCGCAAACATGCTTTCCAGTTGCCTATGACTTTCTATTTGGATGCAGAGCCAACAGCCACGTGGAAATGCAGTGCTTAGCTTTGATCTCTTCGGGGAACCTACCATCCTGTAGGGCAGGGATCGAGTAGTTGGATCCGGAGTCATCCATATAAAACTTCAGCACATCCCGAAGGCTGAAAGGCAGAAAAACATCACATGGTCAGCATACTTGGTAACAGCGGCAAGTGAAATAATCAGACATCACCAGCCAACCAGTAATCACAGACAATGGTAACTACCAGCATCATCTATGCTACTGAATCTGTAACTTTGTCACTGTCCAATTCTTTCTCAATATGTCAAAACCCTATACTGTGTCTCAGTTTATAAACTGAAGTAAACTTGTTAATTAAAATGTGGCTTCATTGTGTGGCTAGAGTTTTTTAAATTTTAAATTATTATACACAATGAAACCACATCATAAACAGTCTTGTGAACAAACACTGCTACCATGGATAATGATGATGATGATGATGATGATGATGATGATGATGCTGAGAAGGTAGAAGGAGGAAGATGCCTTCACATTGTGGTCTGTAACTGTAATATAATACAGCAACTTTACCACCTTATATGTGCATATATACGAGATATGATACCATAGAAACATAGATCCTTGAGCTCACAGGATACCTAAATTTGCACAAAGGCCCATATGTATTGGGTTTCAATTTGGCTTTTCCAATGAATAATGACTTTTGATTGCGATTTTACTCAAAGTGACCATCAACCATGGTATCTGGTTTGGTACCTGGGAATTTATAAAGCACCTCTCACAGTGCGAACTATTCAGAGGCTCTATCAGCGTGTAAGCCTCAAGGAAACAGAAAAAACTTTAAATGATGAACAACAAAGAGAGATAACCAAGCAAGTATGGTCCCACACAGTACCAAAGGAAGAGAGTTCCAAAAGGATGAGCCATGTCTTGGACATTATGAGAACTACATTGCAGAAATCATTAGATTAGACAGGCTATAAGAAATGTAATAGAAAATCAGTGCCATTTACGGAAAATTGCTGTTGTCTGTGTAGTCTTCGGCATTCTCGTTCTGCTTCACCGTAATGTTGAAGATGATGCATTCGTAAAGCAGAATGAGGAAAGAATCCATCTGAATATGTTGAAAGCCAAGCTTCAACTTGGGCTTCAAATCATCTGGCACTGGTTCTCTGTACTTCTCATCAATATTTTCAAATGCATCCTGCAAACACAAAAAAGAAGGCATTTTATACATCTAATTTAAAAGGTGTCCTGCATTTAGATAGCTGTGGCTGTGTCTGCACTGAAGTTGCAGTTTCTCAAACCCTGTGACCACACCTCTCAGGGGTTTCCATAACCTCTGAGAGGTTCCATAACCTCTGAGGGGTTTCCACAACTGCATAAAGGTTTCCATAACCTCTAAAGAGTTCCATAACCTGAGGGTTTTCATAACCTCTGAGGGTTTCCATAACCTGAGGGGTTTCCATAACCTGAGGGGTTTCTATAATCTCTGAGGGATTTACATAACCTCAGGCCTTTCCATAACCTCTGAAGGGTTTCCATAACTTCTGAGGGGTTCCATAACCTCAGGCCTTTCCATAACCTCTTAAGGGCTTCCATAACCTACAAGGTTTCCATAACCTCTGAGGAGTTTCCATAACCTATGAGGGGTTCCATAACTTCTAAAGGGTTTCCATAACCACTGAGGGATTTCCATAAAGGCGTGCAAATCAGTGTATCACCAATGCCTTTTATATTTTTCTAATAATTTTTCTTACAAAGACTAAAAAATAAAATAAATACCAAGATACTATTGTATCTGCCTTTTTGAAATAAGGTTACAGTAATATAAGAAAGTTTATTCTTTAATTTTTACTTTAAGAAAATAAAGAATTGGCATTCACTTAATGCATTCACCAGCCCATCTACATAACTTTGGCACTAACACAGGACCCTACCTGTCCATATGTTGCTTGCATTCTTGCTCGCAGGAATGACAGTAGTAACCACAAGGACTCCACATGCTTCAGTTTGCATGTCTCAAGCTGGAACAACAGACACTTCCATTAAAACATCAGCTAGTATATTTTTGCCTTAAAAGTCACAGCATGTAATCAGACATTTTTATTATTGTGGTAAAATAATGTGGCAATATTCATTAACTTATCAATTTAATTAATATTAATACCCATACAACCTAAGCCATATTAATCTATTTATTTTATAGCAGTGCTATATTTAGTAGCTTCCTATATTTTTTTATCTTGTACCATTGAGAAGATCAATAATGCTACAATGATGACATCCAAAGTGACAAACAAAAAGGTGCTAAACAACAAGCGTTGCAAATCTTTACTTTAAACAGTGCGACAAATTTAATTCCTGAGAATTATTTAAGTAATTTTGTCAAATTCAGTCACTAGTGTTCTGACCTAATGAAACATCAGAGCTGCAACTTCATTAGCTGACCCCAAACTGGTCTAATGTATTGATTTAAAACAAATTGAAAGTTTTGCATCACTGTATCTTAAAGAAAGGAAAAGAGTGTTTTGTACTCTGGAAAATAAGGTTGAACTTGCCCTTGCAGCTATTTGTGGCTGTTTCATTTTCAGTGTATTTGACATAAATTGTAGGATTTTCATCTCAGGGTCTCCACCAATGGAAACGAGGAAACCAACGGCAATGTTGAGGCTGGCTAGGAGATCAGTCACATCAGTAAGCCGGTGCTTTAATTCTCTCTCCATTTCAGCCTGTGATGGAAGGGGTTCCTTCAAGCAGGAAAAAAACAAATTGTATTGGCCTTACAACTGGGCAGTGGTAAAAGTCATTTAACACTTTAATGACGAGCTGCACTGGTTCTCAGTCGCTTCTAGCACTCTCTCATCGTTTAAATGTTAAAGAACACAACAACGTTCAACAAAGGTAACACTGATCAGTTTCCTTATTAGTACAAACACAATCAGGCTGGTAAGATAGTAGTCATCCATCTCAACTTTTCTGTCAAATACACTGCAATTTTGCAGAGCAGTTCACCATCGACTGATGCATTGTATCTTGTGATAACGGCACTACGGAAGTTTCTAGATTAGATTAGATTAGATTCAATTCAATTCAATTCAATTCAATTCAATTCAATTCAATTCAATAAATCTTTATTGGTACTCATGACAATCTTTAACCAAGTTATTAACATCAGCCAAATGTATTATGTCTAGTGTAGCATTGTTTTACTGTCCGACAAAATCAAGAGTAAGAACATTTGTTAAAATTAAGAGTGTGTGGCTTGTGGTATATTATGCATATCCTGTTGTCTTAAATACCAAAGGGTAACCCTAAAGGGATGGAAGTCCCGCTAAACCAGGGATGCCCTATTATTTAATTTACTTTTTTAGAATGATGGCAGCTAAGATGACCCATTGACGGATTCAACATCTGTTAAGAAGTGCATTTGATTAAGTACTCAGTTTGGTCTTAACTAAACTTAATTATGAATTATGAAAGAACAACAAGAAATGGAGAAATGGAGAAACAAAAGACAAAAATGAACCCAAAAAGAAAGAACTAAGTAAAAGAAGCCTACCAAAGCAGGCTACAGTAAGTCCCTACTGGGACTCTAGTCAATCGCTTAAAGTAACAACAAATAACTTGAACCAAGTTACCAAGGAGTATACGATGAGCAATACGAGACTCTTATACTTGACCCCATTGTGACCTAGACCAAGTTTACTCAAGTCGATTCAGGGAGTATATGCTGCAGGTTAATTATTCATTGATTAAATATTTTTTTAGGCTCTTTTTAAAGATAAACTTACTTTTAGCATTTCTAACTTCTAATGGCATCGAGTTCCAAATTTGTGGACCATTTGATTTAATGCTGAATTTTCTCAAGTTTGTTCTTGTTTTAATGGGTCGGTAGAGTGCAGCACCTCTAGTGTAGTGTTCATGTACTGCTGAGTTTAAAGTGAAATAGCCCTCAAAAGAGTCTGGTAGGAGATTATGACTATAGGAATAAAGCAGTTCGGCAATTTGGAGGGTGTTAATCTGTTTAAGATTCAGAAGCTTAAGATTTTTAAATATAGGTTTAGAGTGATCATTTCGACCTGCCCCCTCTATCATTCGAATTGCTCTTTTCTGCAGCAGAAATAACTTCGTAAGATGAGATTCATAAGTTGAGGCCCATAGTAAGTTACAATAGCTAAGATAAGGAAGGATCAGGGTATTGTAAAGACTCAGTCTGATAGTTTTAGGAAGGATTTTTGCTACTCTCGAAATTATTCCAATGTTTTTTGCTATTTTTAAGGAGACGTAATTAATATGGGTTTTCCAAGTAAGATGTTGGTCTATGAAGACGCCCAGAAACTTGGCTGAGTCTACTTTGGCGATAGGATCGCTATTAATGGATAGGTTACCAATTATTGGCCTAATTTTCCTATAAGATTTAAAAATTATGTAATTTGTTTTTCCTATGTTGAGTGTCAATTTGTTTGCAGTAAACCAGTCATTGACTATGGTAAGCTCCCTGTTAACAGATTCCATGAGTGTTGCCCAAGAGGTGCCAGACTGGAAAATATTCGTGTCATCCGCAAAGAGTACAAAGTGAAGAGACGTAGAGATCTTTGCAAGGTCATTTATATACAATAGGAAGAGAAGAGGCCCCAAGTTAGATCCTTGAGGTACCCCCGAGGTTATAATTCCCGGCAAAGAGAGTGTCCCATTACAACTTACTATTTGAGTACGTGATTCTAAGTAGCTTTTAAACCAAGTGAGCTGGATCCCCCTAATTCCGAAGTTGGCTAGCTTATCTATTAGTATAGCATGATCTACACAATCAAAAGCCTTGGCTACATCGATAAACACCCCTACTGCATATTCATTGTTATCCAGTGCCTTAGAGATTTTATCCTCCATGTCGAGGAGCGCCATAAATGTAGAATGCCCGGTCTGGAACCCATGTTGGGAGGGGTGAAGAGCTTTAGTCTTAGTGATAAATGAGCTTAGCCTATGATGCATTATTTTTTCTAAAAACTTAGCAAAAAATGGTAAAACAGATATTGGTCGATAATTTTCACAATTTTGTTTATTGCCCTTTTTAAAAATAGGTATTACCTTAGCCGTTTTTAATTGATCCGGCACAATACCATTTGATAGTGAAGAATTAATGATTACCATCAGGGGGTATGTAATTAAGTGTAAGTTGGGCAACGCTATATACGGATCAATGCCATCGAGCCCCTTCGTATGAGTTTTTTTTATGCTATGTCCAATGTTCAATATTTCTTCCTGCGAAGTCAGTAACAAACCCATGGATGATGGATTAGTAGCAGGCATGTAGTCCTCGTAATTTGTGGAAGGAAGAGGTAGTTTGCTAACTAGGTCATTCGAGATATTAATAAAATATTCATTAAATCTATTCGCTATTATTTTAGGATCTTCTGTATTGATGTTCTGTATTACCAAGGAGTCTATTTTCATGCGTCTGCTATCAAGCTGCAAGGCAGAACGAATTAGTTTCCAAGTTGACTTGAGGTCATTTTGATGTTTTAGAAATTCTTCTGCGTAATAACTACGCTCAGCAGCTAATCTTAAAGTTTTGAATTTGTTTCGATATAGGGTGAATTTGCTTTTATTATCAGAGGTGGGGTTTTTTTAAGTATTTTACATATAATCGGTTCTTTTTCCTAGTGGATTTTAATAGTCCCGAGGTCATCCATGGTTTTCTTAACTTATTGTTTTTTCCTTTGCCTTCAGACTGAAGAGGGAACGCATCGTTATATGCCTGTTTATATATATGGAAGAAGGAATCATAAGCATCATTAACCCTTCCTTGTGTGGAGTACTCAGCTACCAGCTCCCATCCCTCCCCCATTAGAGTATCAGCAAATTTTTTTAGTCCATTGGGAGTTACAGATCTACGCTCTTTATTCAGGGATTGGATGGTGGAGCTGCTATCAAATGAGAACTGGGCTAGGATGGGCAAATGATCCGATAAATCAGAGACAATAATTGAAGCCATAATCAGCCTGGACCAGGCAGTGGAAAATATATTGTCTATTAAGGTCTTTGTATCAGAAGTAATTCGAGTCAGCTTGGTAATGGCAGGGAGGTAATGGTGTCCAAGTAAAGTGTTGTAGTATAGACCTGTTTCTTTGTGATCATTGACTCTCAACAGATCAACGTTGAAGTCTCCAAGAAGAATTATGTCTTTGGATTTAGGTTTCAAATTTGACATGAGTTGATCAAGGCCAGTAATGAAGCCTTCAAGTCGTTGTCCCGGAGCTCTATAAATGACACCAATCACAGGAGTAGTATTCTTTAAGTTGAGCTTTATAAATAGGCTTTCAAAATTTTCTTCTTGCCCTCTCTCTTCTCTTAGATCTAAAATTTGATAGTTCAGGGAATCCTTGATAAGGAAACCAACCCCTCCGCCCCTGCCTCTTTCTCTAGCTTTACCAATGAAGACATATTCTGGTATATGAATCGTATCCAGTAAATTTTCTTCCAGCCAGGTCTCTGTAAGTGCAATTATATCAGCGTTTGTTTTATTCGCTATTTCACTAATTTGATCAATTTTATGCGTGATACTCCTGCCGTTTATGTGTACTATCGTTAAGAATGAATTTTTCTTTTCAAGAAGTATCAAATTTTTTTCTAGAACATCTAAGGCAGTGTAATCACTAGTCCATGATGTGGATCTATAAAAATTTTGGTCCGGGTCAATATTATCGTTAGTATCAGAGCCATTAGTTTCAGTTACGGGTGAGAAGACCTGAAGTTCAAGATCCTGCACAATTTGCAAGTTTAGTATCGAGTCTTCATCCCCGCCAGAGTCAGATGAGTCAGTATAAATAAAGCCATCATTATCATCAATCATTCTAAAATGTTTGTTATCCATACTAGAGTCCTCGCCTATGGGGTGCGGAGCCTTAGTAGGGCTAGTGCATCTTGCAGCCGAAGTCTCTTCCCGTATTCTTGGTAATTGGTCACAACTGGAGTCCCGGAGAGGAGTAAGCGCCGACAGGTTGGTATATACGCAATACTCCTAGATATTGGGGTGCTAGTTCTAGATCCGCTTAAAAAGCAACCAAAGATTCATGCTACAGCATATGCAACTTTCAATAGGGTATTCTTCATAAGAATTATACTTAACTAATCATGGTGAAATCAAGCTGTAATGCCACAAGGCTATAACAGAGCCGTGTGTATAACAACAAGATCATAATAGCAAACAAGGTCAATGAACACTCATCCGTAGTGAATCAACTTAAATAACACAAGTTAAGGTAAATAACACAAGTTAAATAACACAAATCAAGGAAAGACAAGGCACAAGGCTATAACAGTGCCGTGTGTATAACAACAAGATCATAATAGCAAACAAGGTCAATGAACACTCATCCGTAGTGAATCAACTTAAATAACACAAGTTAAGGTAAATAACACAAGTTAAATAACACAAATCAAGGAAAGACAAGGCACAAGGCTATAACAGTGCCGTGTGTATAACAACAAGATCATAATAGCAAACAAGGTCAGTGAACACTCCTCCGTAGTAAATCAACTTAAATGACACAAGTTAAGGTAAATAACACAAGTGAGATAACACAAATCAAGGAAAGACAAGGTGACTAAACGGTGACTATCTCCTCCGTAGGATATTATATTCAAGTTATCCACCATTGTGCATCCATCCACGAGTCAATTAGACAGAACCAAACCAACGCAATAAATCAGCAGATATTCATGATTCTTGACTGAGTTACATGATATCTAATTAATGATTTAAAGTGATACAATGGTGTCCGTAATTCTTGCACACAGCAGATTTAGCCAAGACAGCCAAGATAGGCAATGTAGTCCTCATCCAAGTAACAGAATTCAGGTGAATCTTTTTCTCAAACATGAGGGGTAACAACTAGCTAATAAGTTAATTACAATCTATGCATGCGTAAGACTTATTAACTTTGCGATAGTACTCACTGGAATAGGAAAATTATCACTAGCCAGACAGAGATTAGTGGGTAACAAGGAATTGTTACTCAAGTTTTGACATCACATTTTGTATTTCATTTTCAATCTTAGTCATCTTCATAGAATTGTACCGTTATCTGTCAGACTGTATAGTAGTATACCGATAATATAAATTTTTCAAATAAGGAGATGTAACTCATAAGTGACTACATGCAGATTAACAACATTATTCTCAGGGTTTAGCATCGTCAACCAGTGGTACAAAATTGTGTAATGTAATGACGCACTTAAACAGTACCTCAACAAGCAAAATAAACAGGCATTCCTGAAAGAAACTTGAAAGATCTGGGGCAGATTTAAAATTTAGGTAAGGTAAGTTAGTCAAACAAAATTCTCAGAGGCTTGTTTTTTTGTTAGAATCTGTTCATGTGAAACAAAAACACACTGATCTGTTTAACGTGATTGCAGTTCAACAGGACAACCTATCATTTCAGGTTAAACGGTTCAATAAGGACTTGTAAATTCTGCATCACAGAAGAATGGATGGAACCAAGAATGATGTGGTGATGGCCTGAAGTGCTATCAGCCATCATTCCAACCCCTATCATTAACTTCGAATAATAATATCTTATATATAATATATATAATATATAGACAATATATATATATATATATATACATGTATATGAGATATTTGAGACAGTAATACAAATCTACCTGAGGTATTCTGGATCGCAGCTGAGAAAAGATGGCAGCATTCGTACAATCCTCTCTATATAGGATGAATTCCATTCTCTGCAGAAATACATAACCATTTGCTGATTAATTGCTTTGTACCCTTATTTGTGAAAATCTTAAAAGTTGGAGCTCAAAAACAAAATTAGAGTTAGAAAATAATCATAATATCAGTGCTTTGTGGTTGAAAATTTATGAGGCGATGAAGTAGACAACCTACATTACAGAAGTAAAAGTTCATAAAACTGAACCTCATGAAAAGACCACAACCACAGTGAATCTTCAGATATAATGCATGAACTTTTTGCAGTTCATGCACTGAAATGAGTAAAATAAAACAAATATTAAGGCCATAATACCGTGAGTTTAGAAACAAAGATTAAAGTAGACCATCATACATTATAGTTTAAAGATAAATAGCATAAATAACCTTAACGTAAATTAACAGCTCACGCAGTAATTTTATCATTCCCAAGTCTTATAATAAAATGACAGTAGATTTACAGTAAAAGTTATATTCACATATTGTATTCGATAGGTTTATAAAAACTCTGCCATTTTGCAAAGTGCTTAATGTAACGTCCACAGTACACTTACATATACAAAATGTTGCACCACTCTGAAGCTCTTGGAAAGGACACCATAACACAATGAAACGAGGAGAAGCTTATTCAAACAAAGGTCCTATCCATATAATATAATATATTCCTGTTTATTCACAAGCTCATTGACAAAGATAAGTGCAGCCAGGAAACAATTTCGGAGGGGGCTTTCCAATTTCGGGGGTTCCATTGGACATGGTCACAGAGTAAGGGGTCAGTTTTGAAAAGTTAAGCATTTTTGTACTTTACAATTTATTTCAGGGGGTTGAACCCGTAAATATGCCCATGCTCACAAACCACAGCAAGTTACATTGACAGTAACTGACAGAACAATTATCAAGATCTTATTGAACACAACCTGTTAGGCGCCCGCTCATTTTACTGCTGCCCCACTAGGGAGTGGAAGGTTGAGTCAACCTGTCCAATTTTGTGCTCACGGTCACAAACAAACAGCACAGACATTTGAATACAAGGCAGTTTATTTATTATTATATATATTGTATGTAATTTTTGTAAACGAGGACTTTGGAAGACGCATTCATGCGGACTTACTCCAATTCCGAGTCTCGGCCGACCACGGATAAATCTTTCTGTGATCTGCTTTTCCATGCTAACAAAGTCATATTCAATTGTAGTTCCCTTCCCAACCTCTAGCGAATAATTACAGTTGGCCAGAATGATTGGCTGAAGGTCATGAACTGGATGGTATGCGATCAAGTGAGCATAGCTTGCGTCGTATATGTCGACATGTGTCTTCAGGCTGCAACAGCAACAAGTTCTTCAGCACAAAACGAAACATTCTACCACTTAAAATGTGGTGGTTGCACAGTTAATATCTACACCCTGATCACTGACTCAATGACTGGGTTTTTAGAGCACATGAGAATAAGAAGAATCGTTTAGTGTCTCATACTTATGGAATACTTTGAATTACTCATTCTTCTCTTCTTTTCCTTCAGGCTCGAATTAATCCCTCTTTGGAGAGGGGTCAGCCACTCGGATCCTTCTCTTCCACTTGTTTCTTTCTTGAGCATCTTCTTTCTTCAGTTTTAGGAGTTTTAGGTCTTGTTGTATCGTGTCTTCCCATCTCTTCCTCTGTCGTCATTGTTAGAGCCTTAACAGTTGCATGTATCGGAACTAACTCTCGTTCCACCATGGATATTCTGTGCTTCTGGCAGTTTTAGTGGGATGTTGTAAGCTTCCCTTATAACAGGCTGCCATGCATGACATTACATGTATCATTTGTAAGAAGTTGCGGTTTGTCAACTTTGATTCATAATAAACTAAATTAAATATATACGTTTAATATCCAGCAAGTTGCTGTGATACAAACACATCCTAACTAACTGGTAATAATCGCAGAAGACATTGGCTGTGACTGTGCACTAGGCATTATCAGTAAATAATGTTTACGTTTCCTTTCTTTCTTTGCTGTAATTTTCAAGGAAGTTGTTCTGCAGCTCATGCAGATAGCAAATGAGTGCAACTGAACACAATCCCCAACCACGAAGGGACGGCAGAAGCATCGCCAGTCGACTCTTTTCATTTACTGGCTCTTGAGTATAATCCATTGGAATTGTATAGCCACTAAATGCTACAAGAAGAACACAGATACATTCACAAATTACCTGAACATCCAACAAAACCAGGTATGATAATATGTTACATGTCATCCTGTCTCCCCTGTGCACACGATGCAGAGTAAAACCAATGATGATGTCATATTATCATCTCAGTAGTCCTCTCTAGATAGAACAACAGTCTGATAAAAGACAATCAGTCTATGGCAGTGCTTTCCAAACTGTGGTCCGCGGACAGGTGTTGGTCCGCGAGCCCTCAGTTGCCGGTCCTTAAAGTAAGTCAAGAAAAACTGAAAAAATAAGATGATAAGATGTTTTCTCGATTGAGTCTCACTTCAAACTATCTTAAAAAAACACGACTGTCTTGCAATCAAAGCCAAATTTTTAATATAAATTAAAAAGATTTGCTCTGGGAGCAAATGTATTTAAGCTATTGTAATGAAAACTGCCAAAGAAATAGTTATTCGACGAATTGCTGACGGTACCGGCACACTATTCTGGGGTTCCGCTATTCCGGGGTCCGCTATTCCGGGGATCTGTATGTCTCTATATGTATGCATAATGCATGTCTGTCTGTCTGCCGGTTTTGTGGTTGTCTGTATGTATGCACAATTGCACATGTATGCATTCATGCATGTCTGTCTGTCTGTATTTCTGCCTGTGTATGAATGTATGTCTGTCTGTCTGTATGTATGTATGTCTGTAGGTATGTATGTATGTATGTATGTATGTATGTATGTATGTATGTATGTACGCATGCATGTCTGTCTGCATGTCTGTCTGTCTGTATGTATGTATGTGTTTGCAAGTACAACGTGTGCATTGCTCGTTATAAATGGAGCCCAGAACTAGAATGGTGCAGTCAGGCGGATCCCGGAATAGCGGATCCCCGGAATAGCAGATCCCCGGAATAGCGGATCCCGGAATAGCGGACCCCTGGAACAGCGGACCGGAACCAATATCTGTGGGTCAACTAGAAATTTTATCATAACATTTGTGGTTTTTGGCCGAAAATTAGAGACCGGATGTGACGTATCTCTTTTGTCTTTAATAACCTGGTCACTGCTTCCATCAATAGAAAATAAACACGTCTGCTTTTAGATTCGATATTGTAAGTATATTATAAATTTGAAAATTATAACAATTAATTAAAAATACCACCCCCAACCCAGAGATGAGGAAGACATTCTCCATGCTTAAACACACTTCTGTTATATAGTTTCTTAGAGCCTGAGAAATTTTTCGTACCTCAGGTGTTAAAAAATTCAAAATAATAAATATATTAATAAACAGCTCTAGCATGTATATTTATCAATTTTTTGAAAAAAATGCAACTTTTTTATTCATAGCACATCAGTACAAAGTATTCAGTTGATATTTAGACTCATTTAGTACTGAATTATATACACGCGCTACTATTAAACAATAACTAAACTTTTTGATCCAGTTTATAGATAAAAATAATTTTAAAATTGGGCACCGGTCCTGCTGCAATGGGAAAGTTCCTGCCGGTCTCTCACACTGAAAGTAAATTCCTGCCAGCCCGTCACAGTGAAAATTCGTCTGGGAAGTGTTCGTCTATGGCACCCTAGCAAATGTATGTGAGGGATTCAGTGGCGTCGCCAGGGCTACGAGGTTGGGGGGGCAAGAAATACGTAACAAAAGCGCTGCGAGCGCCGAAGGCGCGAAGCCGCGATTGCCGAAGGCAAGAAGCCCCTAACGACTAGGGGGTCTGGGGGAGCGTCGTGAGCTCCCCCAGCGGGGTCTGGGGCGGAGCCCCAGAAGCCGACGCAATTTTGAGCATTTGCTGCCAAATGGAGTACATTTTGGGCTCATTTTTACCTCCAATTTTTCAATGATGAGTTCGAAATAAAACTACCTAAACCATCTCGATCACAGAAAAAATGCGACTATATTATATGTGAAGAAACTGAGATTTCAGATGTTAGAAATCATAACTGAAAACTCAACCATTCCAGCGGGGTCTGGGGCGGAGCCCCAGAAGCCGACGCAATTTTAAGCATTTGATGCCAAATGGAGTACATTTTGGTCTCTTGTTTACCTCAAATTTTTCAACGATGATTTCGAATCGTAATCATAATCTCGAGGTTTCTAAGCGCCCACAAAAGCGAAGTCGCGGGAAACAGCTTATTCACGGGTGTTTATTCAAATCAAAATCGATAGGCGTGGGGGTGAAATCGGTTCCAGGTCAAGATTCAAAAGGTCAATCAGGCAGACAGTCAGGCGGGTGGTGTTTAGAATTGAATCGACATTCGCTATAGGCGAAAGAGGAGGAGTCGAGATAGAAATTTTACTGCTTTACTGCATTGTACTGCTGCCACCTAGGGAGTGGAAGGCTGAGTCGACTTAGAGGGGCTTACGGGTATCGAACCCGACTATTCTATTCGTTCAGATATTTTAAGCCAGTGAAGAGATTTCAGGACAAGAGTGATAAATCAAACCACCGTCTTAAATCATCTTGATCTGTGAAAAAATGTGACTATAATTACGTGAGGAAACCGAGACTTTAGGTGTTAGAAGTTAATCAAAATTTAAAAACTCATCTATTCACATTGCACTATGACTAGGAATCCAGCGCAGCGCGCTGTCGTACAAAAGTCCTGTTATAGCGCGCTATAATCTTTAGTTGTATTGTATTGTATAGAAGACACTGACCGTCTTAGGCTATCCGCATATGACTCAGCATAGAAGCCTGTCTTTGTATCTAACACCTTGTAGCGACCTGCAAGCCGGCGAATTCGTGCACCAGCAGCTTTCACACTAGCTTGCTACGCCACGCACCCTTGTAATGGCATGCTTCTGAGGGGCCTATGCCCAAATTTATCCAGCTGCGTGGTGACCTGGTTTGACCCAGCCGGGTCATCTCAGCCACCCCAGCGGGTCATCTCAGCCACAATCCTCCTCTATCCGCCTCCTCCTCCTCTGTGCCTTCGCTGCTTCCATACAAGGCCCTGCTCCCTCACTCACGCCTAACTGCCACAACACAGCGCAGCCACTCTGCTAGCCAATTTCTTACAGCGCTCCGCACCAACTTCAACTGTAAGAATGTACTGTATTTCCATCTCCTGATCTACGGTGCAACAGCTCTTTGGATATTTTCAAACCTAATGGAAAGACATGTCCAACCACATAAGGGTACCCACCCCCCCCAAAAAAAAACTCAACGGATTTGCACGAATCCCACGACCCAGCCTGGGCATGGATGGGGGGGCAGCTGCCCCCCCTTGCCCCCCCGTGGCGACGCTAATGGAGGGATTTGTCCTCACTTACAATGACCATCTCTCATCACAACTCAAATCCATACTCTTTACATTATGTGGTGAGCCTCAACCTATCAGCTACTATTAATTGACAAAAACAGATTCTCAAGAGTTACTCTACACTGATTCATTCCAGCCTGATTGTAGAGTTAGAGGTAAAAGAGAAAAACTCCTTCAAACTGGTATAAGGTATAATCGCATACATCAGTGTAACTCAAATGCTTGTCTAAACATATGCCTTTCTCGATATGTAATTTGCAGTTTTCAGCCAGGTTTATATGTAGTGTAGCATTTAATGCAATGAAATGCAAAACAGTTTATATAGCCATTGAAACAGGATAAATCCTGTTGGAATCAAAAGGCAGAGAATAAGCAGCAGTGGTCTTTGACGACAATTGGAAAAGGTGCAATGCTGAGCAATGGAAGTGTAAAGGAAAAGTCACTGGCAATTTAGCCAATCGTGCAACAGACAGAACAACACAGTTGTCTTTACCTGATACAAACTGAAGACTCTCTGCAGTGATACATGATATCATGATACACATGATATCATTCAACAAATCAGTCAAGATCCAAAGTATGGACTTGGGTTGCGACACAGCACAAGCTAATATATGTTCACTTACACTTTACAATGCAAATGCCAAAGATTTTTCAGACTTAATCAGAAACAATGGTGTTATATTTACCATAGTTAGCCAAACTGGGTCGAACACAGTCCCAGGCACATGCAAAGTCATTGAGAATGAGGTTTTGCAATTCCTGACGTTGATTTTCTGCAATAACCAGAAACAACAGTACATGCATGTGCATTTCAGGTGTAAAAAAGACAGAAGAAGCCTAAAAGCAACTCTCAACTCACAGAACTCAGAAAAATCCTTCGTGATTAACCAATACGTATTTAGATTTACATGAGAGGTGTCCTTTATTTTGCATTGATGATGGCAAAACATCAACGTGGAAAGAACGTCCTGCTAAACGGGCTGCCCAATTTCTCATATACATAATAATTATTGCAGCACAGGTGCTTCATTAAGCACAATAGTAGTAGTGCATAAATACATCCACACTGTACTTTGGGCTAGCCACATTTGAACAAAACCTATACTCATACCAGCATTATGTCTCATCAGGGATTTTCGGTTTAATTCCTAGAAACTAAAATAATACCCGTAACTAATCTTCATGTGGCACATGAAGTTGAGCAACTGGTAGACAAGTTTCACAAACCATCTTGGAGATCTTCAAGAAACGTTTCAATTGTCAGCGTAGTTGCATCTGAACTGTCAAGACATCGATTGAGCTTCTGCAGCAGCAACCGATGCAGACGAATGATGTTTGGCAGCAGGCGGATCGCTCTCAACTGATTCTCCTAAGCATCAGAGAAGACACATCTCATAACAAAACATACTAATACGAAAGTCAAATAACTACATCAAATTTACATATCAATTCTAATCATGACTTCTTTGGTGCCAACACTTACATAACCATATGACTTAGGTAACCACATGACTTAGATAACCACATGACTTAGGTAACCACATGACATACATAACCACTAACCGCATGACTTAGGTAACTACATGGCAGCACAAAAAGCATTAACCACAGAAGAAAAAAAATTAAAGTCAGTAAACTGAAGAAAACCCAATTTCTGGTTGCCAGAGGAGCACTATGTTGTAAATGTTTGTAGTGTTATGCTAGCAGAAATTCACAATGTATTGCAATTATAAAGTCAGTAATCTGTGAAGGACTGTAGGTTGTACATTTTAGTTTACAAATCCAATAAATTGGTAAAAACTGTAGTCAATGACCAATTACATCTTTAAGAAACAGCTGCAGAATCGGACATATCTGCTGTTTCTTCTTCTCATTTTCTTTCTTCTGAGCCATGTTTTCATTGAGAGAATGAGCGAGATGCTCGAGAGAGATGTGTGCCCTGAAGCGCCAAAGAGAAGGTTCCTCGTGGATTTTCTGGATGTTGGCTGGGGCTGTTGGAATATCTACTTCAAAGACAGTTCTCATCAAGGGGTTATTCCCTGTAAAAATACCAACATTAAAAGAAAACTAATTAAACTGATTGTACTGGTATTTGTAATAATTACTAAATGGCAAATAAACAACTTCTTTTTTGTCTTTTAGCTACTATACTCACAACCAACGTAAGACAGTCCACATGCATGAAATAGATTAGGTATTCGTTCCTCGTTCCAATTGTAATTAACAATAAGAAAACAGAAGCCACTGCCATCTTCAAACATTCAAGACTGGTTTGGTTTGTTGGGTCAGAAATTATGGGAGAAAATTCAGCAAGTGGTGATGTAAAAATCCTGACTATATTACTTTACAAGATTAGCTTATTTTATAATTTCTATCAGCCCAATAACGTCCTGCTAAGATAAGACAGAAAACAACGAAACACTAAACTAACCCAGTCTCTCATCATTGACCATTCTGTTGTTGGCTTCTTGCAGACGAGCATTTAGTCCCTGCAAGAATAGAGTTTTGCAGATTTGCTATCAAAAGAACTGGCTATACAAGCTAAGTACTGCATGCAACGTATAAAGTACTACAAGAAGCTTCTCATACGTGCCGTAAAAGCATAAGTTGGTTGATATAAGTATAAAAAACAAGACAAATCTAAGTTTAATCACCTCCATTTCTCCTCACCTGATCAACATTAGACAACTGCCAATAGTGTTATCGTAATTTCTACCATTTACATGTACCTGATGTAACAATTAACTACAGCAATAGCTTGTAGACAAGACTGAAATCACAAACTCGGCTAAAACAGAATGAAGTAGCATGATGACTGTGGCATCTAACATGGTAAATCCTTAAATATGCGAAGCTGCTATTGCAGGAATCACTTACATTAAGCATAGGTGTGATGTATGTTTTTACGTATACATCTTCCCATTGGACTCGTGACGGTTTGGTTTGAAGCTTCATGCTGTTATCAAGACCAGCAACTACAGAACAAGACCATCCACAAACACCTCAAATGCAAGCTCCACTTACCCATTGTTCATGATGCATTGTACCAATTAACTCATTCAAACATCAAATATCGTAACAATAAACTCAATATACTGCACTGTTTGTAGCTCTCAAATCAAGTAACAGAAAGAACTAAACCACTTAACCCTTTAACGACAAGAGGGATTAGTTTTCCCATACATTTTAGTATAAACTCATCGTCAGAGGAATAAACAGTTCTAAAGAGCGCCAGACAAAATCTGTGACCAGAAAGCAACATATTCTCTTTGTCTCAATAAAGCTAATTAGGCTTAGAAAGTAACATTGAACCAGCGCCATACTGTACAGCGCCCTTTTCTTCGGCCTCAGCTGTGCTACGGCACTATATAAATTGTCTTATTATTATTATTATTAGAACAAAAATCATCTGTCCTTGTGCAGAATTCAGCCCCAAGCCTCTAGATTAGCATTCCAGCTTGCTAAAAACTGCACTATTCCGGATTGAGCAGAAATATGAATAAAAGTGGTTAGAAATTAGTATGTCATCTAAAGGAGATAAAGTCTGACCAAATTGATCATTATGAAGCATGGCGTCAATAAGGATGTGCATGAAGACAATGACATCGTCTTTGCTGAGCCCAGTTGCACTGTGAATTGTTTCTACATCAACTTGAGCGTGATCCAGAAGAAATTTTGAAACTTCTTGAGGTTGAATGGGTGGAAATATTGCTGGGCTGACTGCCTGTTAACACAAAGAGAAAATGCGGTGACAACAGATCAGTTCGGTCTTCATGTCTTAAGCTCACACAACTCATGACAACAAGTGACAATTTATTGTCACTTGTTGTCATGAGTTGTGTGAGCTTAAGACATGAAGACCGAACTGATCTGTTGTCACCGCCAGTGTTATTTTCGTTCCAGGGAATAGAATAGGAATAATAATTATTTAATATTAGTTCCACGGAACGAAAACTGGAACGAAAAATATTTGTGGAACGAGAATAGAATAGGAATAAAAATTTCAATATTTTTCGAGATCGAGAACGGAATAGAATAAAAATTAATTTTCAAGACGAGAACGGAATAGAATAATAATTAATTTTTAAGCTGCCCAACCGATAATTCTAACGTTAACTAATGACTATACGGAATGACGACGGCTCTTGATCGACGTCACGGTGCGGCGCTATGAAGCTTCTCCGCATATTCTATATTCTATAAATAATATACGCTCTTTGATTCAAACTTCTGGCAACAAGAGTGAGGTACTCAGACTCCCCATCAAACATGCTCCAGAACTTTCTAAATACATTCAGGAAATTGAAGAACGTGTCGCTGTTCCTAGTCTCTTTGACTTCTGGCTGAGTAGACATTCAGTTTACCGACGGCTCGCTGTTATAGCTGAAGATTTAGTTTCAGCTCCTGCATCAGAGGCGTTCGTCGAATCTCTTCTGTTGCAGCCTTGCAGGATGGATGTCTATCATGTCTACAGGTCGCAGAAATCGATTGAGCAAATCTCTTGAGATGCGGGTGTTTTTGAAACTCAACAGTAAAATAATTGACTGGTAACTTTTTAGGGTGTCTGCCTATAAACTGCTTTATTATCAGTCGCATTCACATTGTCCGACAGACATTAACCGTTCATGTTAGAACTGTGATAACTGTAAGTGGATTTGGAAGTGGAACTACAAATAATTTTTTTGGGAACTAGAACTGGAACTAAAATTATTTATAAAGAGGAAGTGGAACTAGAATAAGAATAAAAATTATATGTGAAGAAATTTTGTTCACATAAAATTTTATGAAAATTAAGAACTATAACAGTAACCATAAACTTCAAATTTCTAAAGCCACTATTTTAAAGATAAGGGCAAGACGCCGTCTTATTGACAAATCGCTATGTTGTGTCAGAGTGATTGTCCAGAGATGTCCGGGAAGAACATCAGCAAAGATAACAATACCAGTCATAATATTATAGGTGAAATAAATTACACATTAATCAAACTCCTTCATCAACTACAATGCTCAAAGACAGCCACTCAGCTACCAGCGCTCACAAGGAAGCTCAGCGTCTGTGAATAAGCAGGTGCCCTGTGTTTAGCTTTAGAGTAGGGTTTTAGAAATTCGGAGTTTGTGATTATGATTACTATATACTTACATGCAAAAGCACGAAAATTAAGGTATGATAATCCAGGTAAGATGAGGTAGGGAAATCAAATTAATGTAAAGTACTTACATACACAAAGTTACTGCATTTAATGAAAAATAGTGCATACTATTGGATATATATATATATATATATATATATATATATATATATATATATATATATATATATATATATATATATATATATATATATATATATAACTCAGACCTGGTTGGAAATATTTACCTGGGGATTTTCAAGTGAACTCAGGTACATAGACATGTGAAGTAGCAACCGTAGAATTGCGGCTGATGCAGGGGACATGTTGCGTTCTGGAATTGGAGCACGCTTCTGTGGCTGACCGAGAACATGACCCCTTCGAGTCGTATCAGCACTGGAGCCATAACACATTTACAGTGTCACATGGTTATTGAAAAATAATAATAATCATAATGATTATTAATAATAATAGTAATAATAATAAGACAACTTGTGTAGCACTGTAGCACAGCCGAGGCCAAAGGAAAGGGTGCTGTACACGAGTTAAAAAAGTCAATGGCAGTCATAAGATTGTAGAAAGATAGGTCTTGAGCTGTGACCTAAATGTCTACAGAGATGGCACACTCTTTGGTCAGGAAAACCGTTCCCTGAGGCAGGTCCAGCAACAGAGAAGGAACAGTCGCCAAACCTCGTAGAAGACCGTGGGACTTGTAGCATATTTATCCATTGGATTGCAGCCAACATCTGCTCCAGTTGTCCACTACCCAAAACGTAGAAGTCTGAGAAGCAGTCTGGCATAAGGGCATTCACTGCCTTGCAAGTTGTCAAGCACAGTTTGTAGGTGTAGACCATTCTACTCACCTTGTCACCTTGTGCTGTCAGCTCGTGGAGCTCTAGCGATCGTCCTGTTTCCTATTCGATGACAAGTCTCTTAATTCCCCCAAATTCATGCCAGTTACATCTTGTATCTCATCCATCCATCTCCTCCTTGGTCTTCTCCTCCCCTCACCGCACGCCAGCATCATTTCCTTCTCCAGACCATCAGATCGCATAACATGCCAAAGAACCTTAGCTTGATTCTTGTTGCAGTTTGTTTTAACGACTCTTCATTCTCGACTCCAATCTCCTCTCGTATTGATTCGTTCGTTCTTTTCTCAGTCCAAGATATTCTCAGCATCTTCCTCCATATCCACATTTCACAAGCGTTAACCTTATTTTCCATGTTCTTTGTCATTGTCCACGTCTCGCAACCGTACAGTACCGTAGGAAAGATTAGTGCTCTCACGAGCCTTTTTTTGTTTCTATGCTCACATGTTTGTCTTTCCATATCTTTTCCAGTCCGGTCATTGCAGCTTTCCCTATAGCAATCCTTCGTTTTATTTCTGGATCACACTTTCCCTCCTTTCCAACCAGTGATCCTAGGAATGTGAAGCTTTCTACCACCTCTATTTCCTCTCCGTCTATCTCAAAACTATCCCAATCTGCTGTTGTCATGACCTTTGTCTTCTTTATGTTGAAGTATAAACCAGCTTTTTCACTTTCTCTCCTGACCCTTCTTATTAGTTCTGCCAGATCCTCTTTTCATTTTGCCATTAATGCTGTGTCATCCGCGTATCTATTCTACTACCACTACAAAATTCTAACAAGATCAAGATCATAGGAAACAGGAATATTTGGCTTAAATGATTCATGATCCAATGTAAAGTGATCCAAAATAAACTTTTGTGTACATAATGTGCGAGAAAAAGCCGCTTGGGTTCGTTTCCAGCTCTCCATAAATTCCTGTTTCAATTCTTTATTTCACTCACAACTTACAGAAAACTTTAAAAATTGTTTCCGTTTTACTTAATCACTGTTTAATTTAAAAAAAACAACAAATTCACATTGACTTTTTCACAGTCACTGTTTAACTCAACTATGCACAGCTTTAAACTCATAGTCTGTTGTTGTTTTTAGACCTGTCTCCCCTACCTTTATCAAAGCAGCCAACCAGCAGCATTCATCGCAGGTCAGTGATTCTCCCATGTGCAAAATATTATATATATATATATATATATATATATATATTATATATATATATCACTGTTAACAGCAAATATGTTGCAAACATTATCAACATTTATTTAAGAACCTCTAAAAAATATTGAATCCTGAAAAAAATATTGAAACTGGTTGTATTTCACACTTTAACGATGAGTTGCATTGGTTTACTAGTCACTTTTAGTAACTGTCACTGTTAAAGTGTCAATAAGCTGGATGGAAGGTACTTCACAAAGTGCAGCAGGAATCAAACCTTAAATATGAGAGGAAAATATGAAAGCCAAATATGAATGCAAAATATGAAAGCAAAATATGAAAGTAAAATATGAAAGCAAAAGGCTGTGTTGGTAGTTGAATATCTCAGTCATCTCTCCATGAATAAAAGGTTGCAAAAAATCCTCTAGTGATTCTCTGCTAATGATGCATATTTATGATGTAGAATGTGGCAGGAACTCTGAAAACGTCTGACCAACGCCATATGCAGGTATTGAAAGGATACCTTACGGCGAAAGAAATAGCCCACCAACTTCTTTACCCTGCCAGCAGAGGAGTGGTCACCACCTGGTACAGGACCAAGAAATTTAACAAGATGAGGACAATCAGATCTAACCATATTAACGGGTCTCCTCAACAACGGAAGGGAAGAACGGCTTCAGGCCGGAACGGACAGAACAAAATGGAGAAATCTTGTTCAAACGTCATTGTTGGTGCACACGTGATGGCAGTGAGAAGATGTGGCAAATAAATGTAAATGGTAAAAAGCACATTTCAGATGCTCTAAAATAGGGGTCCACCAGTAAGACATTTTCCGCCGGAAACCGAATCCGAGTATTTCAATGTATTTTTGCCGGATCCGGTAATGAACCGGAAACGAACCGGGTACCATTTGTTCCATATGCGAAGCTTCACATTTTCATGTAATAAGAAATTATCGACATAAATTTGTGTACTTGTAATAAGTGACTAATACAATTTGAATTGTAGTCATTTCTGTGCAGTTGTGAAGTTTTCTGTGTAATTGTTTTAAGGTTCAACATTTATAATTTTATATACGTAAGTTTATTGAATAAGTTTTTAAAGAAAAAAATTTTTTTTTAAAGAAAATTTGTTTGCAACTATTTGTGTCTACAATACTTGCTGAGGCGAATACTTACGGAAACGGGATTTCCCGCGAAAGCGAATATCCGAGGCGGTTTCCGGTGGACCCCTACTCAAAAATACTCGGAACGTGGATGTCAGAGACACACACAAAAAGTGCGCAACTTAAAGACGAATTGAAAATATATGTTACACCACTTGAAGCAGATTTTCAAAACCTTTGGAAGCTAAGAAAGGCTCATTCTAATACAGTTCACATGCCCTCAAATGCTTTAATTGGAGGTGTCCTTATTTACTGGCTATATGATACTGAGTAGCTCCCATAAATCAGTTGAATAGCCCATAAATTCCTCATTAACTTATTCCCATGTAGAGTTAGGAAAAATGTCCCTTCTGTGAAAAATCCTCTGTTTCTGTCTGTTAGCTACAACGTTTTTGTTCTCATATTATTTAAAAGATGGCACCAGCATGAGTTGTTGCATTATCCAAATGTACTAAATGAATCATGGACCACGCATGCATACAAGGTTTTTATTATATCTGACTGTGCCTGAGAAAACCAAGCCAAAGTATGAAAACTGAGAAAATTATTTTTATCGAATTGGATTGGGCTCTAACTGTTGAACATTTTGGTGAAAACCACATGGTTTCATGTGAAAAATAGCAAAAGTTACATATTGTATAATTTTTCTGCAAAAGGTATATAAAAACTGTAACATAAATTTACTTTAAATTTAGCTGTCTGACATGAATTTAAACAGATTTCTACATGCAAATTTAGCCTAAAGTTTAACACAAGACCACTTAACACTTTAATGCATTGGTTTCAAAGTGACTTTTAGTACACTCTCGTCACGAAAGTGTTAACATCTATGAACAAATTAGGCCTAGAACTATTTCATGCCTAATTGCTTTCCAAGCACATATCTCACATGTTGATTTTCCCAACTTTGGCTGGGTTTTATCAAACACTCACACACAGAGGCAAAGTGACAGTGACAAGAGTTCACACAGATGTTTTAGTTCATGAACAGTTAAAACATCTACAGAGGAACTGCTGACCTCAGTGGTCAACATCCTGTACAGAATTTCTAGCCTAACCAGCAAAATATTATACAAGGCCCCAGTTGTAAAATCTGAGCATCCAAGACTCATCTGTGATTACAAATAAGGAATAAAATTTCCACTCTGCAACACAAGATCAACTAAACGAAATCATCAGTGACATCCAATTACTGCAAGATACTTACGGCTTAAAGCGGACATTATCACAAACTAGTTGGTGGTTCAAGCCACCTATGCGAGCCCGACATGACATACACTTGCTCGTCTGATTTGGGTTGCCACACTGTCAGCAAACCATCAAAGAAGACAAGAGCATTACAGATAACCCTTAAAGCCTTTTGAGTTAAGCCTGAAAGAAGCCAAAATTTCAACTGCTGTTAGTGGGGTTAGTACAGGTTAAAGCAGAAACTGTTTAAAAGCGACACAGCATGCAAGCTATGCAGCCTTACTTGGCAACCATACGAGCATTTCCCGGCTGCAATTTATGGCCCAGGCCTCCTACACCAGCACCACACTGCAGACAGTTTCCCACAGCTGCAGGTTGGCCACACTATGAACAGAAGACAGCAATAATACATTAAGAAATGACAAAGCACAACAAAAACAAAGTATGAAAATATGCAATGAAATGAAACCCATTAGCAAGAACATTCACAACATCACCGAGACATCCTCCTCCTCCTCCTCCTCCTCCTCCTCCTCCTCCTCATCATCATCATCATCATCATCATCATCATCATCATTCTCACCCCTTCCTCCAACAGTAAACACCATCATATATAAATGTTAAGTTTAATCAGTCTAATATGGTACTACACCACTCCAAGTATACATATACTGTCTGTATGTCTGTATCTGATAGTTCATATTGTACGGTAATACATATTAATTCTGTACACATTTCAGAAAAATAAATCGATGTATGCACGTGTGGTTTCACAAGCATGTCCTCATGTATGGAATTCATTACCACCAGCTTTGAGGGACTTTTCTCTACTCTTATTTCAGTTCAAAAACATCTGAAGACTTATCTTTACCAGCTACCCCACTTTTAAGGAGAATCATGAACTAGCACAATAAAAGCTGATTAATTATAATAACAAATATGATCCGATCTTATATTAAAACTTCTGCAGAGCCACTGCTAAAAAGCACTAGACGTTAATCACTGATAAACAGCTGCTAGACATGATTTCTTAATTGAAGTGATAAATTGTTGGACAATTAGCAAAGACTTACATCTCCAATGACATATGGATGGCCATTGGGGCATTCTGAAATAACAAATTAAATGCCAAATGTAATAGGACTTCTTGCGTCATCCACACCTCATATTCACTGCACATTATGCAATAAAAATATGATGATGATGAGTTCTCTGCCCAAAGGCACGTCCATTGGCTTTATACCATCCGTGGATGAGATGAGTGAGGTGGTTTCCCGTTGCCTTCCTCACAGACAACTGTAGGTGAGCAATTTGTTCAAGTTTGCTACGCAGTGGCTCGAGGTAGATTCAAACCTGTGACCCCCCGGTTACAAGGCACAGAACATACAAGCTACACCCTCCATGTAAGGGCACTCTGCTGAGACCCTTCTTCTTCATCTTCTCTCCAATATCTATTGTGCCATTGACAGATCTGAGGTCACTCTTCTGGCCCTTTATGACGTGAGTGCCGCCTTCAACTCCGTTGACCATGACATTCTTTTGCGCTGCCATTTTTTATCGTTTGGGATCACAGCCTTACCTCTATCCTGGCACGCATCCTACCTGTCTGATCGTTCCTGTTACCTTTGGATATTCACGCTTTCTCTGGCTTCCTGCTCTTTTTGGCCTGCCCAAGGCTCTGTTCTTGGTCCTCTACTTTACATTCTCTTCACGGCTGATCTAGGCTTTCTTCTTGCAGCCTGCTTGCTCTTGAGTCACTGCCATGCCGATGACGTCCAATCTTACCTCACTGCCCTGCAACTGAGGCTGCTGCTGTTCGGCTAATATCAAATGCTACTTCCACCATTAACGCCCGAATGTCATCTCATCGTCTGCGTTTCAATCCTTCAAAGACTCGGTACATATGGATTGGCACTTGTCAACAGTTGGCCAAGCTTGTTTTGACACTTCTTGCCCTCCTTTACCTTTTCTACTTAGAACTGTTCGTGACCGACGTCTCATTCTGGACCAGGAACTCTCCTTCTCTAGCATATTCATGAGCTGACTCGTGCTTGTTACTACCAACTGCACCAACTGCATGTCGAATCCCACTCCCTTTCATTCTCCGCAGCTTCCACTCTGGTACATGCATTAATTGCAAGTCGATTGGATTATTGCTCCTCTCTCTTTGTTGGACATCCTCAGACTCGCCTTACTTGTCTAGGTCGGCTGCACGCTTGGTTGGCGGTATCTCCAGGTTCGGCCATGTCTCTGAGTTTATGCGAGTCGTCCTCCATTGGCTTCCTGTCCAGCATCGCATTCATTACAGGGTCTCCTGCATGGCATGGTATTGTATCCTAGGGCGGACTACGGCCTACCTCTGCGATCTCTTTACTTTAACTTCTGCTTGTGCGGGGCGTCGTGCCCTGCGCTCGGCCTCTCGGGGTGATTTTGTTGTCCTCTATGCTCGTACTGCTATGGCGCAGTGTAGGGCATTCTCCGTGGTGGGTCCTACCGTCAGGAATGACCTCCCTCTTTCACTTTGCTCCCTCCCTAGGGACCTCTCAGGCACTTTCTATAGGTTTCTTAAGATCTTTATTTTTGACCGGGTCTGAGTTGGGAGCGCCACTGAGTAGATTTCTTGAAAGAGCACTATATAAATGCATTACAGATAGATAGATCGATAGGTAGATATACAGAAAGAAATATAGATAGCTAGATAGATAGATAGCTAGATAGATACTAGAATGATAGATAGATAGATAGATAGATACATAGATAGATAGATAGATAGATAGATAGATAGATAGATAGATACTTTACTTTTCATTCATACTATACCTCATGAACATTATTTTCAGGGCCTGGTTTTGTCCCCATCATTTTCTTTTTCTTTTTTGGTGCCATCTTATTACTATGTAACAAATAGGCAGCCCTATTTAAGCGGGACCTATGTCCCTTTTGGGCTTTCCCTATTGTATCCCGAATGTTTTTACATTCCGATTGGTGCCTACTGTACTTTTGTATTGAATTCGGATCAATAAAGTTGAATTGAATTGAATTGAAATTGAATAGATAGATAGATAGATAGATAGATAGATAGATAGATAGATAGATAGATAGATAGATAGATAGATAGATAGATACCACAACACCATCATGTCCCTCTAAAAAAATATAAATACTACTAATAATAATACTTAAAAACCTAAATGGAAAATTTACATAGATAAATAACCCAAAGAAATAAAAAATTCAGACATCAGAAAATTCTCTACCTAATGTTCATTTAAGATGAACAGTTAAGGAATCTATTTACTTTAAGTCAGAGCTACCCGGTAGTTCTAAATTTTAGACAGGATTTCAGTAATAACGATATAAAATGTAAGACAAAGAAGTTTCATAGTTAGTCAATAAAATACAATACCTAACTGCATTCGTTAAGCGAATATACATTACAGTTATATTATTCATTCACTCATTCTAGTATTTACATAGCACCTCTTAAAGAGGGGTTACTCAGAGGTGCTCCCGACTCCAGCATGGCGAAATAGGACAGTTTTCAGTCTAGTGTAGAACATATCAGAGGGAGTTCTGAGGAGCAGGGACAGCTCTGGGGTTAGCCCATTCCATGCCGTTGGGCCCATATTAGCCCCAACTGGCAATAATTGTTTAATCCGAAACTACCTGCAGGTGAAAACAATACACCTAATAATGTGATTTCTTCTCCTGACTGTTAAAATTAAAAAATTCTCTTATAAACTGTAAAACATTTAACTGAAATGCACATACGGTAAAATGCAGCTCTTCCTCTACCAGGTGTTGCCATTGCATCCCTTATGTCATCCATATCATCCTGTGGCATTGTTGGTAGGTAGGCATGCTAACAGAAAGAAAAACGAAAAGTTTGCAATTTTCCTGAAAAGACAGCATTTGTCAAGAATTGAAAACCTGCTGAGCTTTGTCATGATGTAAAAACATACACATAAATTGCTAGACCTGGATTTTGAAATCTAAGTGTGTCATGCGACAATGACAATTGAAGTCACCTGCTTTATCTATTAGTATTTGGTGCTTTCGATAGTGTAGTGGTTAGTGTGCTGCACTGTCGATCAAGAGGTCAGGGTTCAAATCCCCACCCGGATTTCTGCTCCACCTGTACCCCAGACTCAGCTATAATGAGTACACTGAACGTAAGATGAGATGCGAATGAGAGGACTGACCACCCGCCCTCATATGCCAAGGCTAAGATAGTAATGTCGCTAACACTTCATACCCAAGGATGCCTCAGGGCTAGCTTAAGGAACTGCAGATTGTGTTCTATGATAAGGAAACTTGGTGCATAGTAGGGCTGTACCGAATATTCACTTCGTATTCGCTTCGGGGCCGAATAGTGGGCCAAATAGCTATTCGGTATTCGGCCGAATAGTAGCGGTCGGACCGAATACGAATAGTGGTCACGTGACATCTGTTTCTGCATATGCGGCTGCTATAGCGCGTGGAGTGAACGTTAAGTAAGTGACAATTTCTAAGTTTAGTTAAATTAGTTCCATTCCTAGTTTACACAGACTGGCAGAAGGATGCAAAAATTACATGTAGTTGACGGTTTACTTTTAGTTTATGTATTAAATTGACTGAACTGAAACTTTTGCTTACATTTGAAAAGTCGAATGTTGTCGGTAGACCTATTTTGTACACTATTCATATTTGTATTCATATTTGGCCGAATAGTGAGTCCAATTATTCGTATTCGGCCGAATAGTGATAATCACCTATTCGGTACAGCCCTAGTGCATAGTCTATTTATCTAGCATCATGTCAATTATTATATTATACTACCAGTGTTGGGTAAACTCAGAGAAGAAATGAATTAAATCAAAACTCAACTCATGCACCTCAAAATGAGTTAAAACTCAAACTCAACTCATCCTAAGTGAAATGAGTTAACTCAAACTCAGTTGTTAAATGAGTTAAATCATCAGCTCACACGTCTCATACTAGCATGTTCTAATCGAGAATACACGGTACTTCAGCCATGTTGTTCTTAACTGTTCAAAATATACAAAATATGCAGTGCTTAAACACTGTCCGCCCGCCGCTGCTGGCCGTGTTTGCGACCCTCCCTGCCGTCACCACTCACCAGTATGGAAAGCCGACGATATAAAAAACGGCTTGTTTCAACATAATATGTGCCGAGTGCCGAATAGTGAGTTGATTTCAAAATAATTGACAGTTACAACTCAAACTCACAGAAACTATGAATTAAATCAAACTCATAACTCACACTCTTTAAGGTGAGTTAACTCAAACTCATAAATCACAGCAAGTGAGTTAATTCGTGAGTTTCAACTCACCTGAGTTAACTCATACCCAACACTGTATACTACATGTCAACATATTTCATTTTTGGTAATAAATGAGGATATTGCTCTTACCTCCATGTTCTGAGGCGTCATGATGACGTCAAGAAATGGCTTCTGAAGACCATTTTTCTTGCAATTGGTCAGCAGAATCTTGAAGTGTATGATGAGTTCAGTCAACATGCCAGTCTGGTTTGGCCCAGCTTGCAAGCAGCCTTTCATCTTGTTACCAACAATTTCCATAGCCAATTCCTGCCAAAAATTGAAAATCGGCTAAATGGACATGTTGAATTGGATTGATATAACATGTTTTGGCTGGTATGGGTGTAAGGGACAACCTGTTATACCTGCATCCAATGTAATAATAATATAATAATAATATAATAATAATAATAATAATATATTTGTTTTTATTCACAAGCTCACTGAGAAACCGCAGTAAGTGACATTGAAACACCGAAACATGATAGTAGAATTATCAAGATTTGTTAGGCTCCCACTCATTTAACTGTTGCCCCTAAGGAGTGGAAGGCTGAGTCGACCTGAATTTCAAAGGAAGGAGTATGATGTGAAATCAATTTGGTACTTAGTTAACTAGAATTAACAGAAAACAATAAAATATGATATTCATAATATTAAAACATAGACCCAAATTTTGGTCTAGAAGTACCCAGACTCTTTTACAACAAAAATCTAAACTTTGTATCACATGTGGCTTCAGCAGCTCATAAGGCATTTATCATTATCAAATCACAATTACTATGCATAAATAGAGTACTTAAGTAGAACAAGTTAAAAAATAATAATTTATTACCCAGTACAAAACTAAACTTTAGCTAAGTCCTAATTTCTATGTAACAAAGAACATTAAATGCCTTCAGTTTAAAAAGTAGATACAAATATTTTACTTTATTCTTGATGAACAGACTCTGAGTGCAGAAGTTTGTTAAAAGCTGTAAAACCTGAAACAGTTTTTAAAAGCAACAAACAATTATAACATGCCCATTAAGCTATTAACAGACAACTAGTAAAGAACACAGAATGTGCAATAAAAATTCTTTTGTAAACTAAGTGTAATACATTTGAATTGTACAGTAACTGTTTACTCAAATAGCCTTGCTCACAAGATGTAATTTCTTGGCTTCAAATGAGGCTTGATAAGTTATTTAATTTCAAATAATTGTCTGCACCTTGAAAAGAAAGTCCATGTGTTGTATAATTGTTATTCTTTCACAGGAACAAATTGTCTCAGTTTTGATGCTGGTAAAGGCATTTGCAATGCTGCAAACTTATAAGCACTTACTCTAAAAATAGAATTTCATTAGGCAAATGATTTCCTTTGACAAATCATCACTAATTTTGAGAGTGAAATGAATGCATTACCTCTGGCGTAGGTCTGCGCCGAAGATCTGCATGGATATTGGCAGCTGTTACTTCCCGATAGATCGCAAGCAATGTCAGGGATTCGACAACCTCTGGACTATCATGAATTGTCTGCAACCACAAGGCAATATAATTTTTTTTATACAATTTCAGTGCAAAACCACTCAGCCAGACAGTATAAGGTTAGGCAGGTCAGCTAACCCAAATCAAAATGGTCACCCTATCAACAAGCCCCAGGAGCCCAGTCACAGGACTGCAAAGGTTTGAGTTCAAACAAGCTTTACTTTCAAAACACAGCTGAAAATCGATCTAAAAACTTCTCTATTGGTATGTTACAGCCAAGCGAAAATCACGGATCAGTTTGAAACATAACAGTACAAATCACGGGTAGAGGGAAATAGTCTATCACAAACGATTAAGACACAAAACTGACAATAGGAAACAATAAAACAACTGATATTTTCGTGGCTAGGAAAACCAACCTTCAGAGCTTCTTCAAATGATTCAAGGCCCTTTCCAAGGACAATCTCAGCCACCAATTCCCTGAACTTTGTGTAGTTCTCACCACACACAACAAATCGGTCTGGAACAGCATCAGTCTAAAAACCAAAACAGACAAATTCTAAAAATAATTTACGGTTACAAAAGAAACTAAACTGGACAAGTCTCACAATGTTTAACAATTTAATGACAAGCTGCATTGGTCTCCCAGACACTCTTAGTACACACTCATCGCTAAAGTGTTAAACGCTGCTAAACTGACTGACTGGTTTTAGTGACTAACCATTCTGCTTATCTGCATTCATAATAACCATTTAACGATTAAAGGGATTAGTTTTCCATACATTTTAGTGCATATTCATCGTTAGCGTGGTGGCTCAGTGGTAAGTTCGGCGCCTTGTGACCGGAGGGTTGCAGGTTCGAATCCCACTCTAGCCGCTGCGTACGGACCTTGGGCAAGTCTTTCACTTGCAATTGCTCGTGGCGCTTCGGCGTGAAAATTCCGGCACAGTATCAAATGCTGTAGTCGGGAGCGCCTCTGAGTAGTAGCTAGTTGACTTCGAGAGGCGCTATAGAAATATCCGGAAAAATAAAAAAATAAAAAATAAATAAAATAAAGTGTTAAAGACTGTCCTACTGGAACCGGAAAAGTTTTCCCCGAAAATCCACTTCCGCAAACAGCTCAAGAAATAGTTTCATCTCATGTAAGTTGTACCAGGTAAAAAATGTTAGACAGCCACATTTCAGTGCCTTGGAAAAGTTCTTAAAATACAATACATAAATGTTCAGATACATAATTAAAAGTGTCTTGGAAAAGCCAATGTTCCTTCATCAATCATCATCTCAATAGTTATGAAAAAAACTGTCTCAAATTACTCAAATGATTCACTGTTGAAATCCTAGTATTCATTTACAGATTGCAATCTGTTTTTAGCCATGCAACTCATATGCCATATAATAATAATAATAATAATAATAATAATAATAATAATAATAATAATAATAATAGTAATAACAATAATAATAATAATAGTAATAAAAGCAATGATGATTTCTATCACACTGTAAAACAGCCTAGCCGTGACAAGGGCGCCTCACAATTAACTCATTTTGGTAGTTGAGTTGTTGCACATTTTTCTTCAGTTCAAAGTTCATAGCCAAGATCTACCTCAATGGACTCAGAATGATAGAGGCATTCATTAAATGAGTGATCATTTACCTTACTAATGTAATTTTACTAATCTTGCACTGATTCAAAGAAATTCCTGACTTAAAATCACACTGCCAGGTTATTCAACCACATACCACATACTCATTGGTACTGTTCTAGTCTTGGGACTTCAGCAGTTTCAATAAATTTTAACAATGACGGGTTGTAACAGCAATAGAAAACAAACACAAACATAAAACATGGCTAAACACTTTAATGCTCAGTACTTGCCTGATTTTCTTGGGCTTCTTTTGGTATGACCCACTTCAAGTTTTGAAGTTCAGAAATCGACTTCAGTGCATCCATTCCAAATCGTCGGGTAAGCTGACGCATCAGATAGACTCTAGATGATCATAAATTCACTGACTCTTTAGACTCTCAATATGTATACTCTTTTGGATTATTCTTTAACCTTTACCCCTCCAAATTTTTTTCCGCGCCAGCCAATGTTCCCTCTAATTTTTTGGAGTCTGTGTGTGCATAAAATTTCTTTTGTGCAACATTGTACAAAGACAGCAAACTTTTGTGCGCATTGCAGAGTCGGCGGATAATCCTAGACAAGTTTCTAATTTAAATATCTCATTTACTCCAAGTGGATTGTTTATTTTTCCTCAATTTCATTGCAAGCAGCAAGCTCCTCCTCTTTAGCAAATTCTAAAACACAGGTCCAAAACCACCACTGACCTGGCACCCTTCACCAGGTAACTGCTTTGAGCATACGAGTTGGCCCTTACGCTGAAGATTCTTGACTTGTCTTCTTCTTTGGTTCTCTGCCCTTAGGCAGGTTCGTATGTCCAACGGCGCCATTCCTCTCGATGTTGAGCTTCCGCTTTCATCTGTCTGTAGCCGTCCCTCTTCATTGTCCAGTCTAGGAACATCGTTCTTGGTCTTCCTCTTGTCTTTTTCCCTTCCATTCTACCCTCGATGATATCTCGTAGCAGGGAATTTCCTCTCATTATATGGCCAATCCATCTTCTTTGACGCTCTCTGATTGTCCTCATCATGGATCTCTCCTCTTCCACCATTTGCAGTACTTCGTCATTTGTCTTGTGCTCTGTCCAGCTGATTCTCTCCATTCTACGCCATATCCACATTTCGAAGGCTTCTATCCTTTTGATGTCCTCCCCTCTTATAGTCCACGTTTCAGATCCGTATAGAACCACACTCCATACCAGCGTCTTAACCATTCGCTTCTTCAGATTCCTATTTAATTTTCCTCTCAAGAGCTCCTTTCTTTTATAGAAAGCATCTTTTCCCATGGCTATTCTTCTTTTTATCTCCGTATGGCACTTCACATCCCTCGTGACCATACTTCCTAGGTAACAGAATCTCTCAACTTGTTCGATGACCACTCCATTTACGGTTATTCTAACTTCTTTTTCTTCTCTTTTGCTTATCCTCATGACCTTTGTCTTCTTGGTATTTATTTTCATTTCGTATTCTGCTGAGATCATATTCAGGCGATCCATCATTCTCTGCAGTCCTTTTTGGCTTCTTGCTAACATTGCCTGATCATCCGCAAATCTCAGCGCTTTCACCAACATACCCCCAACCTTTATTCCCTCGTTCACTTCTTCCATCGCCTCCCGTACAAGCTCTTCGATGTAGATGTTGAAGAGTATTGGAGAGAGCGGGCATCCTTGCCTCACTCCTCTGCCTATTCTTCCCGGCTCTGAGTATTCACCATCTATTCTTATTTTTACTTTCTGTCCCATGTACAGGTTTCCAATAAGTCTTCGTTCTTTCCAATCCACCCCTATTTTTCGTAATGCATGCATTAATTTCCTCCAATCCACCCTATCGAAAGCCTTCTCATAGTCGACGAAACACACATAGACGTCCTGGCCATGCTGGAGGCTTCTTTCCGCTAGTATCCTCACTGCTGCAATTGCATCTCTTGTTCCTCTTCCCTTTCTAAAACCAAATTGATCCTCCCCCAAGCAGTCATCTGTTTCTGCCTTTGCTTGCAGTCTCTTCGTGATAACTCTTAGTAGAATCTTGGATGCATGTGTGAGGAGGCTTATAGTTCGGTGGTCTTCACATGTTGTTGCATTTGGCTTTTTCTTGAGCGGGATCAATATAGTCTGTAGGAAATCTTCCGGCCAAACTCCTGTGTTATATATGTCTTGGCATAACCGCACTAGTTCTGTCATTGCCTTCTCTCCCAGGTTCCTCAGTATTTCAATTGGGATATTATCTATTCCTTCTGCTTTGTTGTTTTTCATATCACTGATAGCTGCCAGAACCTCCTCCCTTAATATGTCCGGTCCTATGTTATCGGTACTTGGTGTTTGTTCTTCCCCGAGATCTTCTTGGCTACTTTTTCCCATATATAAATCCTCAACATATTCCTTCCATCTTTTCCTGATATCGTCTGCGTCCTCTAGCAACTTGCCATCCTTGTCCTTGGCATAACCGCACTAGTTCTGTCATTGCCTTCTCTCCCAGGTTCCTCAGTATTTCAATTGGGATATTATGAAACCTGTTCACACTTACGCTGAAGATTCTTGACTTGTCTGCTGAGTGATATTATTCGATTCATTTGTGTTCAACTTGTTACAACATCTAAAACTGCCCACTCACTTATGCACACTATTGTCCAACATGGCACTTTAAACCTGTTCACACTATCACCACAGGGTGCATCCGATAACGACGTACCCTGGAGACTCTTAACATAGTATAGACTAGAGCTGTACCGATACGGCTTTTTGCCAATTATTCCGATACCGCGTATAGCCGATTTTTACAATAGCCGATACCGCGTACGAAGCCGATTATTTTTTTAATTTTTTTTGTGAAAATGTTCGGTTCCCAAACATAAACCTATTAGTACTATAACTACTACTACAATGCATTATGCAAACATGTGTTTTGCTGCTTACACTTGCCGTGATAAAAATGAGCAAAACTTCTCGTGATTTGAATGTTGTAATTTTTAAAAATTTTATGAAGAATTGTGTCAGCCGGATAGAGTGTCAGAGGCGGAATAAAAAATGTTGGTGGTCCGAATCTGGCCCGCGGGTCATAGCTTGTCCACCCAAATGTAAACTGTATAATACGTCCTTGGTTTCTACGATGCCTACTAAGTAGTGCAATGCTAGATATAAATCAATAATAAGAAACAAAATATAAGATATTTGTGCTCATTTTTATTTTTTGTAACGATTATTTTTCAAGAAATGTAAATTGTAAAATAATTTGCATCGGCGCCAATACTTTTTGCCGAAACCGATTATGTAGATTCATCTAATAATCGGCCCGATTACGAATGCTCCCGATGCATTGGTACAGCTCTAGTATAGACTAAAAGCTCTATCTGTTAAACATGCTGTATGCTTCAGGAATTCTTCTGAATTAGCCATTTCATGCTTATCAGCCAAGTCACATGTTGCTCTACAAGCTCTAGTTCCTATAAATGTAAACTAATATGACGTTATATTCAACATTCGTTACAACTCTTTACATCAGCATGAAACAGTTTCAAAATTTCTTAAGTCACATCTGCTTAAATCTGTTAAGTAGCAGTGTAGCGCCTTTTTTAAAGCATCTTTGAGGCACTATATAAATGGTCATTTACATACATCATTGTCCCTTGCTGCTGTTCACTTTCAAACAGACATAGTCAATTTATTCAGCCATCACCTCATGGCATTATGGGAAAAAATTCCATTTCATTTCACCATTTTTCAGAAGCCAATTCTTTGGACCTCATCCAACAACTCATGTCTAATGTATCTACATGTTTTTTCTGATTAGTTCTGTTCATTGACTAGGCTTCAAACTCCATCAAATCTACGCCAAGGTCAAAGAAACAATTTTTCAGCAATACACTGATGATACTCTACTCTCTGTCACAAATCTCTAAGCTGAAACTGAAATCGTCTCTAAGCTAAAACTGAAATCATCTCTAAGCTAAAACTGAAATCGTCTCTACGCTAAAACTGAAATCGTCTCCACGCTAAAACTGAAATCGTCTCTAAGCTAAAACTGAAATCATCTCTACGCTAAAACTGAAATCGTCTCTAAGCTAAAACTGAAATCATCTCTACACTAAACTGAAATCGTCTCTAAACTAAAACTGAAATCGTCTGTAAGCTAAAACTGAAATCGTCTGTAAGCTAAAACTGAAATCGTCTGTAAGCTAAAACTGAAATCGTCTCTAAGCTAAAACTGAAATCATCTCTAAGATAAAACTGAAATCATCTCTAAGCTAAAACTGAAATCTTCTCTATGTTAAAACTGAAATCGTCTCTAAGCTAAAACTGAAATCATCTCTAAGCTAAAACTGAAATCTACTCTATGTTAAAACTGAAATCTTCTCTAAGCTAAAACTGAAATCGTCTCTAAGCTAAAACTGAAATCTTTTCTAAGATAAAACTGAAATCATCTCTAAGCTAAAACTGCAATCGTCTCTACGCTAAAACTGAAATCATCTCTAAGCTAAAACTGGAATTGTCTCTAAGCTAAAACTGCAATCGTCTCTACGCTAAAACTGAAATCATCTCTAAGCTAAAACTGAAATTGTCTCTAAGCTAAAACTGAAATTGTCTCTAAGCTAAACCTGAAATCGTCTCTACGCTAAAACTGAAATCGTCTCTAAGCTAAAACTGAAATTGTCTCTAAGCTAAAACTGAAATCGTCTCTAAGCTAAAACTGAAATCAAAGTCTGCTCGTCTTCTCTTCACATTTGGTTCTGCTTTGTAATCAACTCAGACAGGTTAGACACAATTCTTTTTACAATCCATCAGTCTTTTTCTTCACATTCATCAGCTGGCCTTGGGGGAACCAAAATCCTGTTTTCAGACAAAATTAATATAAACTCTTGTCTTCACAATTGATATCTTACTCACTACTACTTCAAACGTACGTTCTAACTGAAGGTCTTGTTCCTACCACAGAAGGGTCTTTTGTCATATCAGGCATTCTCTAACTGATGGCTAAAACAAAGCCAGGTTGGTTCTCTATCTATCTATCTATCTATCTATCTATCTAAAACATTTATATAGCGCCCCTTCAAGGAATCTATTCAGAGGCACTCCCGACCCAGGCCCAGTCAAAAAGAAATGTCTTAAGGAGACTGTAAAAGGAACCAGAGAAATCCCTAGGAAGGGAGCGAATCTTAAGAGGTAGATCGTTCCAAACGGCAGGACCAACCACTGAGAATGCCCTACGCTGTGCTATGGCGGTATGAGCGTAAGGAACAACGAAGTCTCCCCGGGATGCTGAGCGCAGGGATCTGCGCCCCGCACAAGAAGAAGTAAGAGTAAAGAACTCACAAAGGTAAGCCGGTGCCCGGCCTAAGACACATTGCCAGGCCATTGAGGAGACCCTGTAAAGGATGCGCTGCTGAACTGGGAGCCAGTGAAGGACATCTCTCATGTATTCGGAAATATGATCAAATCTGGAGATACCCCCAACCAAGCGTGCAGCCATCTGCAAAACCCTCTCCAGACAAGAAAGACGGACCTGAGGGAGTCCAACAAAGAGAGAAGAGCAGTAATCCAAGCGATTTACAACAAATGCGTGAACAAGGTGGAGGCTGCAGAAAAAGAAAGAGAACGGGAAACGACTCGGAGCTGACGCAGTTGGTAGTAGCAAGCACGCGTCAGCACATGGATATGCTTAGTAAAAGAAAGTTCCTGATCCAAAATAACACCAAGGTCACGAACAGAAGAGGAAAAAGTGAAGGATGGGAATTCAGTGGCAAGGGAGACCAGGTCAATCTTGGCCAACTGTTGGCGAGTGCCAAACCAAATATATTGCGTCTTCAAGGGGTTGAGACGCAAACGATTTGAAGACATCCAATCATTAAGGGTGCTAGTAGCGCTAGACATGAGCCGAACAGCTGCAGCTGCCTCAGTTGCGGAACAATGGGTGTAGGATTGGACGTCATCCGCATAGCAGTGACTCAGCAGTGAGCAAGATGCGAGAAGAGAACCTAGATCAGCAGTAAAAAGGATGCATAGTAGAGGACCAAGAACTGAACCCTGGGGGAGACCAAAAGGTGCAGGAAGCCAAGGAGAACGAGTAGAGCAAAAGATAGTAGAAGAGGAGCGGTCAGTCAGGTAGGATGCAAGCCAGGCTAGAGGCAAGGCCTTAATGCCAAACGATAAGGAAAGGCGGTGCAGAAGAATTTCATGGTCAACAGAATCAAAGGCAGCACTCACGTCATAGAGGGCCAAGAGAGTGACCTCAGATCTATCGATAGCACGGTAGATGTCAGAGAGGAGATGGAGCAGAAGGGTTTCAGTATAGTGCCCCTTCGAAAGCCAGATTGGCATGGAGGAAGAAGCTTGTTGGAGTCTAAATAATTAAACAGTTGGCAAGCTACCAATTTTTCAACAATTTTAGAAATGAAAGTTACATTAGCTATTGGCCTATAGCTAGATGGAGTAGACGGGTCAAGCCCTGTCTGTTTCAGGATAGGCGTAATGATCGACCGTTTCTGAGAGGCCGGTAGGACTCCTTCGCGTAGAGATGTGTTGCAGAGGAGGGTGAGAAATGGAAGGAGGATGTCAATCGATTCTTGAATGAGGAACGACGGCAGGGGGTCAAGCTCTGAAGACTTGGGCGAGGATCAGTCGGCGCAGGTCGATGGCAGCAACAGGCTCAAGGGAGGACAGGCTGCAGTCCGTTGGGATGAAGTCAGGCGGAGATGAACCATCAGTGTCAGAACGGACAGAGAGAATCTTGGAGGTGCAGTAATTGACGTAGTCGGCAGCTGTGAATGGAGGAACATGCGTCGTAGTAGTAGGTTGAGGCTGACCAAGGAGATCTTTGAAAGTAGACCACAGACGTCTGGAATCACCAGAGTTGGAAGAAATCCTGCGCTCCCAGTACTCTCCTTCCTTCTCCCTATGGCGTCGATTCATTGTTCGAACGAAGCGTATCCAGGCAGAACGGTCAGTTGGCAAACGTGTACGTTTTCTCAATCAGACTATGCAAATGCAGTGTTGTATGGAAACAAATATGTTGCCCCATTTTCATTGTTTCTTTGCATGTGGCTAATAGTGACAGCTCAATAGCTCTACAGTGGTGATATGCAAATATCTATTTTAAATATAATTTATCCTACATGACTTTACTGCATTCAGTTGTCCCTTACCTTGGCCACCTCAGCTGCTCCTGATCACAAATCTGTTTGGCAGCGTTGCACAGCTTTTGAATTTCTGGAGCAGAAGTCTTGTTGACATCTTTGACGACATACAACCGATGCATCCACTTGGCCGTCTCCATTAGTCCATACCTGACGCGAGCTATTGCTTCAAGGGAGTCCAACTGAATGCCAAGCATATCTCCATGCAACAGATTGGTTGAGTGGACAAGAAGATCCTTTGCAAAGTTTAAGCGCTCAACATCGCCATCATACTGTGCACTCTGTCTATGATGGTGGTCCTGTTTGAGACAAAATGATGAAGCAATTTACCTCAGTTCGAATAAAAGTAAACAATTTCAACAGCAAAGCAATTAAAATCATTTGTCAGGGTTGCCACAAGGTTACTACAAATTCCATGATTTTCCACTACCTTTTCCACGACTTTTGAGACTTATTTTAGACGAAAAAGGACCCACTTTCTATTTGCTTTATTGATGTAATATTTTATCGAAATTTAAAAATGAGACTAGAAATATGTCTAACAATTTATTCAAATTTATTCATAAGTAAAAGGTAGAAGCTTCTCTCTGAACAGAAAAAGCTTAGAATTTTGAATACTGAAATATTGTTATTATAACTATTATTATTATTATTATTATTATTATTATTATTATTATTATTATTATTATTATTATTATTACTTAGTTCCCTCAGGGTCTTAGATATTACAAGTGTGATGGATCTGGAGCGGCTATATCTCTTCGATCACGGACAGAGATTTGACAAAAGAACCGCTAAAAGCCACAGCATTGAACCATTGGACAGTCACCGACAGTTGTTGGAATAGGAAACTGGTCTCTCGGGCTTTGCCTGTGATCTGTGTAAGGTCACTACTATTGATCCAAACAAGAAAAAAAACAAATAAACAAGAGCTTCAGCTAAAATAAAGATAATGAACTTTTTATGCAATGTAATATATGTCTATCTTGGGAGTGACATCTGTTTTATTTTATTCAGTTACCTCTAGACACTGAACACAGAGCACACACAGCTCCACGACCTGAGCCGAGTCAGTCTGCACAAGAGCATGTGCATTTTCAAAGTACTGCTGCAAGTACTCATGCACCGAGTCGATGCTAAAACAAACCAAACACTCAATTAAGGAATCGTATCAGGATATTTGGATTAAAGGGTCTTTTGTGGTCGCCTCTTCTGACCTACATACAATATATAGCTTTAACTGTTTAGTCAAATACGCAGATGACACCTGCCTGTTGATAGGTTCATCCCTCTTAGCCACAGCATATTTCCTTCTGGGCTAAGGCAAGAAACCTTAAATTAAACCCTTCAAAGACTCCAGAAATTATAGTTATGGATAGAAAGGCAGGGACGGGCCTCTGTCCCCCAGATAATTCCGGGGCAGAGTGGGTGGGTTCCATGAAAGTGCTAGGAGTTACCATCAGATCGGACCTCGACATGTCCAGCCAACTTGACGGGTTTTCTCCTCCTGCGCTTCATCATACATAAATTATGTGTTGTCTAGCCTCCATCATAAACTTCATGGTGCACGGGGTGTCCTATTTTAGCGGGACCTCGGTCCCTTTTGGTCCTCCCTTTGCATCCTGATCTTTTGTTAAATTGATGTTGTATTAGACACATGTTTGATTTTGGATCAATAAAAAGTTATGTTATGTTATGTTATCTTTATATGCTTTAAGAGTCCTCCTCCGTTCACATGGTCTTCAGCCTGAGGCCATTCATGATGTGGCAAAAGTGACAACACTAGCCTCATTCATGTACGCTTCTCCGACATGGTGGGGTTTCACTTGTGCAAAAGACAGAGATAGAATGGAGCAGTTTTCAGGAAGGATGGGAAGAAATGGTTTTCTTCCCCCTTCGGCCCTGGGCGCAGAAGCACTGGCTGAGACGGCTGATGAAAGCCTGTTCAAAGCTATCACCCCTGACCCAATGTACGTCCTTCGACAGTTTTTCCAACAACCCAGCATAATCACTACCACCTCTGCACCCGGAAACATGACTTTAACCTGCCTAACAAAGACAACCGAAATTTTATTTCTCGTGTTCTCTTTAAGAACATAATTATATTAATGAAAATGTAAACAAGTTGCATCTGTGACAGCCTGTATTTATCAAATAAACAAATATTGAATTGAATATTGAATTGAATTGAATAAAGTCCCAAAATGGCAATATTTTATTTTAAATGGCAAAATTGCAAGTTAAATTATATCGCTGAAATCTTATAATAAACTACACTTTAACAGGAACACTAAAGCAAACAAGGCTTATCAAATGACTTGTACATTTAAGTAATTAGGGCTTAGAACAAGCTAGTCAATTATAGTGGCATTTAACTAGAAAGAGTGCCACTATAATATAACAATTTCAAGCACTGGGTGAACTGTTGATGTTTGCTAATTAAAACAGCACATGATCCAACATGACGGATGAATTTCCATGGTAACCAAAGAAGCCAACGAATGGGCTAGAAACATACCAGAATATACTCAAGAAGTGCACAGGCTTCCTGTTGTTAAAACAATAACATTCAAGATCATCCTCTTTCTAGGATTGGCATCACCAGTCTGCACTGCTCCAGCATATACGAGAAACTTAATGTTCCTGTCTTGAGTCAACTGGGTTGGCAACTGCTGCATCTGGTATCCAAACAGTTGCCACTCTTTTCCACATTAACTTGAGCCCATTGGGCTTTCTGAATGTGTCAGACCCCACTTATAGACCAGACTTTCATTGCATACATACACTGTTTTATTTGACTCTGCTTAGAAAACATTTCCAACTTTCACTTACATCTGCTTACATACGTAAGATAACTACGTGTGCAGTACCTGCAAGATGTTCTAATAAGACCCTATATTAAGCGCCATGATATATACATAAATGTACTTTAACACCTTTAAACTTACTCGGCCTGGAGCATAAGCTGCAGCAGAAAGGATCTCACGACAGGAGTAGGATCAATGCTCTCTTCAAACATCTTCTTTGTCTTTTGCTGAGCGGCAAGAGCTCCGCCTCCTACTTTTTCTGCCAGCTTAGACCTACGTGTCACATAACCCATCAATTTCTGGATGACTTTGTTTTCAGGTGGAGTGTTATCCGTAAAGCAGAAACACGACACAAGATCCATAAAGAATGTATTACACCGCTGTTTGTACAGAGTGTACTTTTCTTGGCCTCCCCTAAAACAAAGGCAGTGTCATCAGTTATTATGTCATTATCAGTCACTGAAACAGATGAAACACAAGGTGTTGTTTAAATAATAGTCTAATCTAACAGATTCCATACAGTCAATAAGTGTTCATCATATCTGCGACAAAGCACCAATTTAGCGGAAAAATAAAAAATTCCTTTACGTTATACAAGACAAGTTTAAGGTACTAGCTGTTTTGGTCCTGTTGTTCAGGCACTGTAAACTTGTCATACATGTTGTACAGTTATAAATACAGATCCTTAGTAAAACATTACATAAAGTAAAGGTCCTGTGTCCTATAACAGGACTTAGTGAAAGGTCAGTGTACTCATCATAGCTGAGTTGGCTAGCGGGTGCAGGCGATACAGAAATCTTAAACCAAATTTCTGCCCTGGCGGGGATCTAAATATTTAATTGAGGTAATTCACCAGCCTCTTTATGTCTTCTCGTAACGTCCACTTCGCTCCTCAAACAGATTGGATCTTTTAGTTTCTCATACTAGGACAGCTATGGCGCAGTCCCAGTCTTTTGCCTCCCTCTGGAATACACTGTCTCCTTCTACTCGCTCTCAAATTTTAATAGGTAATTCCTCGTCTGGTTTTGCTTTCCTCAAGACTTATTTCTTTTCTTGTTGCCTTGAGCACTGGGAACGCCTCTGAATGGTTGGTTCACCCTACTAGGGGCGTTTCATAAATGTTTTAATACAATACAATACAATAATGTATGTTCAATATCATACATATCAATGTTGTTTAAGTTAACAAAAACTGAAAGTAACTTTATCGTTAACTGAAAAGTTCTAATTTAGTTAGCTGAAACTAAAACTGAAAAGTTCTGAAAACTGAAATTAAAAATTAAACTTGAAAGTTTAAAACTGAATAAATTTTATCTGTGTGGCATACAAACCAAGTGGCGCACATGTCTGCAACCGTTAGAAATAGGGCTGGTGTTAATTTAGAACGATGGTTTTTTAAACTAAACAGTCAAGTGCTTCAAACTGCAGCTCAGTAGCATGAAAGCATGAATTTAGTAGATCTGTTGTTGTTGCTAATCAAAATGAATGTCACTAATAAAACGGAAATTTAATGGATTCTATGGAATGTTTACAAAACTAAATTAAAACTAGAAAGTTTTGAAAACTTAAACGAAAACTAAAACTGAGAAGATCTGAAAACTGTAGAAAAAACTAAACTGGGAAGTTAAAACAAAACCAAAACTATAACTGAAACTGAAAAGTTAACTGAAACTTAAATAACAGTGATACATATTTATTTGTACTAACTTTTTGGCGGTAACCACTGCTGCCTTAATGTCTCTTGGAAAGGGCTTTTGGCATTCTGTTACAAGGCATCTGTAAATCTTCACTTCCTTTGCTTCAAAAAGACAGCGAGCACAGAGAACATGACTGCACGGAAGTTTAACTGGAAACTCAGCCGGCTTCTCACAACCAGGACAGTTCTCCTGTTTTCTATAATCAAATGATCCAAATATTATGAAGAATAAAGATGATGGTAAGAGAAACAGCAGAGACAAACAAAAAGGGCGAGACAAGCAAAGCAGCACTGGAAACAGATAATCAAGAAAAACAGAAGATATAAGTAAAGTTGCATTTTTAAACCCTGGAAATTGGATACCGTTAGGAAAAAACAGCAGATACAAGCAACACATCACTTAAAGAATCAAAAACAGGATAATATAAAGAAAAAACACAAGCAAGAGTACAAGCAAAATAGTATTTGAAACACTCAGGAAAAGAACTGTTATGAACAGACGAAATACACGAAACAGAGCACTTAAAGAAATAACAGGATAATGCTAAGGAAAAATCAGAAGATCGGAAGATACAAGTGACAGCATTTTGAACACTCAGACACACTGCTAAGAACAGACAGAAGATACAAGCAAAACAACACTCAAAACACTCATTGTATTGTATTGTATTGTATTGCATATGGGCATTTATAAAGCGCCGCTCGCGGCATAGACCATTCAGAGGCGCTCCCAGTCCGCGAGACCCCGAGAGAAAAAGCAGGATTTAAGGTGAGAAAAGGAAGCAGCAACGCTACCACAGAGAATGGTGGTCATATAGTTCATGTAGGACACTGAATAAAACAAAGATACAAGTAAAACAGACGACAGGGTTAAGAAAAAGGAGAGACAATCAACATGGTATGTCAGACTGATGACAAGGTTAAGCAAAAGGAGACACATAAAAATCTGTATAAAACACTGAGAAAGTGGGTCCATGCTAAGTAAAATAGATGAGACAGGTGACCCAGAGACATAAAATAAAAACAATCAATTAACACAAACAGACCCAAAATATAAGTCCGCTGCGTTTTTGTTGCAGATTCTAAGAAAATTCTCTACTCTTTCGAACGATTTCAGCGTTTTAAAATCAGTGCTGTCAGTGAGTGCCTGTAGAAGAAAAGAACAAACAATTTGCTAATAGTAACAGAATAGAATATTCTTTACTGATCCAATTGCAAACAGCATCTTGGTGTACATAAACACATTCTCAGCCCTGTACAACTGGCAGCGACCAAACATACATATATAACCGAACAATTTTGGCACACATAAACATCCTGTTACTAAGTTTCAATAAATAACTATCAGTGATACAATATGATGAACTCTCTTGTGCTCTTATCTGTTGCACAAGGTTAAATAGCATAACTGGGTGGACTACAGGTCATTTTATTGAGTCTATCAGCCCCGAGATTTGCTTGGTATCAAAACCAATTACACAATATATGATAAAGCCATACCACCAATCGTTTATCTTATATTACCTAACATAAAATAAAGCATTAACACTAAATCCCTCCCTTCTGTTCATCGCTTGTGTAATTTCCTTCTCTAAGTTTACGACTTATCTCCACTACAGGCAGTCTAATAATAATCTTTTCTTTAATTAAGCGCCTGCAAACGCACTGCGCTGTACATTGAACATACATATAGTAGAAACGGCAGCCACGCAGGGCGCCTTACATACATGTATTAAGTAGAAACACACACATGATAACAGTTTTACAGGAGTCGAATATAACTGCTTAAGCGGCAGCCACATACGGCGCCAAATCAATAAATAAATAAATAAATAAATAAATAAATAAATAAATAAATAAATCTGGCGGTCTATCCCTTGGCGGACTGATCTGGACATTGAGCCGATTACAGCTTGGTTTGGTGCACCATCAGTTGATGCCTTGTGCATCAGTCACAGGCACTACAGAGGTCGAGATTTAATTAATAATAATACTGAGCAGCCTCAAGACAAAAAAGTCTGCTGTTAATAAGCAGATATGCAAATCAGGTAATGTAATGTGACCCCTTAATGAAAGGTAGATTAATAAATTAATCTACTAATTTAATCTGTTAATCTATTAAGTAATCTGCTAATGTTTGGAAGCTATTGCCAGTGCATTTAAACTTGGGGTTGTTTTCCTGGGGTTTGTGCCCACCTTAGTTATTCTATGGGGGTTTAAACTAGAGGTTACCTTCCCGAGGGTTATTGCCTATGGGTTATTGGCTGTTGGGTTTTGGCCAGTATGTTATTACCCTAGAACTCAACATTAATATTTAAAAATCCTGCTTTTTAACACTTCAACAATGAGAGCATACTAAAAGTCACTGAGAAACCAATGCCGCTCATCCTTAAAGACCAGCAACACCTCCGATGGCCAGCAGGACATAAGGCATTAATAATAATAATAATAATAATAATAATAATAATAATAATAATAATAATAATAATATTATTATTATTGAGTCTATCAGCCCATGAGCTCCAAGCTTAACTAGTCTATTAGTAGACAGTCTCTTAGGGCCTGAGGGATCCTAAATACCTCGGGGAAAAAAATATAATAATAATAATAATAATAATAATAATAATAATAATAAATATAATAATAATAATAATCTTCATTAAATATTTTCAAACTGACAATTATGCAGTATGATTACAAATCAGTATGAACGGATGATCACAAGTTATTACAGGAGTCGAATTTTAACTGTATACGGCAGCCATGGAAGGTGCCCATTACGTCCTACATCTCATTTTCACAACGCGCCATCTCGCGAATGATAGGCTGAGTGGACCTTTGGGAGGGTTGCGGGAAGCGATCCCGCTACCTATTGCCCACTACTCTATGGACCCCCCAGATACATACAAGTAATGTGGATTCAGCTGAGCAAACAGCTGGAGATGAGAGAGCGCCATACACCAGAAACCCACAGTAAAGACATCACTTTATCTACGAATACAAAAGTAGCAATTTTGTAGAGACTACAAGAATGCCTACTGTCCAGAGCGGCATACAGCGCCTGACACTGAGAGCAGTATCACCACCATCTGCTGGACAGACATGTTCGATGAACAGCTTCACAGCACCAACACGATTCCATGTGAATCTGAAACAAATGACCATTGTTCTTTCATTCTCACTGGTAACAAAGCATTTACGCACAGACCCTCGCTTGACAGCAACCAGAAGAGCTCCCAAATGAACCATGGTAAAATAGAATGGTGGATTATATTGGATGCCTGCTACTTCACAACACGAAAGTTACCAGAACTCTATTTTTGCATCTTTGAACTCAACAATCTGCTTGCTTTTATTGCTGTGCTCAATTTACACGTTCCTGTTAGTATAAATAATTGCCATGGAATCCCTAAATGGCTAAATCTACTAAATGTGGAGCAATCATCATCAGGAATATACCATGTGTGATTGTAGCTAAGGAGGCATGAACTGCTAATGAAAATGACCTTCATGGCTATACACAGTTGAACAATGTGATCTATGTTCCTTTCAAATTATCAGTATGGCCCAAGACTCAGAGCATTTAATATCACACTTTGGCAGCTAATCAATAATAATACTGAATAATAAATAACTGTATCAAAGTTTTGAGACATAGCAAGTGATTTAAACACTTTTGGTCAGATGAGTTTCAAGATGGAAGAATTCTTCAGACATCTTATGTAAAACTTGGAAAAAATAACACCTGTGTTTTGGACCAACCATCTTTGAGAAATTCAGATTATAAAAAGAGACATAACTAAAATAAAGAAATGCCGTCAGTATAGAAACCTGCACTTGTCACGAAGAGCCAAGTGTTCTTGTGCGACATCCAAGACAGATTCCAGCAGGCGTACAACTATCGGACTCATGCTCCTCACTTTCTCAACCCACATCTGACGACTATTGACATTGTCCAACTCATCTTTTGTAGGAATTAAGTAAACCTCCATCAGGAGAATGAGGCATTTCAGGTCCAGAGGCTGAAATCAGATTCAATACAGACTGATGGCGACAAATGTACCTAGAGTCCACAGATTACTACTGGCCTCACTTAACACTTGGCAATCACTTTAGCACTTCTGCTCCGTTATGTTCCTCACACAATCAAAGTAGTCCTTTTTAAAACAATTGTCTAAATTCGTAATGTAATATAATGGAATAAAAAAAATCTGTAGCACTTCTAACACTGTAAAACTAGCATATATCTGTTAACTCCTCACATTTTTTTGTTAGGATAACTTTTAATGCTGTCTGAAGTAAGTGTATGTGCCAAATTGATTACAGTCTGTCAAGAATTTTAAGAGTGCATAACATAACTCACTTGTTAGCTAGTAAAGTACAGCTGCTGTGTTCCTGATGGAAAGTAAAGGAAGCAACCATTTACAGAAATTGGCAAACCAAGGTCCTGGACATGGGGCCAGTGCATCTCAGGGCTTGCTGTTTTCTTCTGATACCAAATTATACTGCTTTATAACAGAGGTATGTGTGTGCAACGACTTGACCAGAGTCATTACACAAAATCCATTCCCCCGTCTTTGGCATAAACAGAATTCGGGAGGCTGTTTTTTGGGGGGTGTCTATGACTGACTGTCTTGGCTTTAGCTCCCATATTGAGCACATCTGTATTAAGGTGAATCAATCCCTCTACGCCAGCGTTTCCCAAACTTTTTAGCACCGCGACCCAATTTTTAGAACGACAATCTATCGCGACCCACCACCAATTTCCTGCTATTAAAATTCAGTTTTAACGATGTGTATTCGGACAGATCGATGAGTTCTTCGTCAGCCTTCGTCGATTATCCCAGTCGTCTTGTCACCCTGAAACGGATTCGCAATCCAGTTCTTCTGCTCACAGTTTTTCGTTTCTTCAAGGAAGTAGGAATAACAATCAAAATTCTCCTTCAACGCGTGCAAATGTGCAGGGATCTCGGTCATTATGCCAGCAGCTAGTTTCGCATCATTTTCGATTATAAAGGTTTCAAATGTCTCAAAACAGCCATAGGGCCTTCTTGCGGTCTTCGATGTTCCTCCCCACAAACCTTTTTTGATGAAACTTCGAACTTTGTCACGAACTGCAGATATATCTGCTCCTTCCGTTTCGTGTAAATACAAATTCAGTTCGTTAACCAAAATGATCCTATGTCCGCCAAATACCTAATTAAGCTTCAGAACAAATTCTAAATCGCTTTTCGTCCAGAAACACGGCGACTTCTTCGCGGAGTTCTACAAGTCTTGTTAGCACTTTCCCCCAGGGCCGTTTTATCCACTAGGCACAGTAGGCACTGTGCCTAGGGCCTACGAAGCTTTCAGGGGCCTACGAAAATCTGAAAATCTGAAATGAGATATTGAATGATTGACCGGGGAAATGAAAAAAGGAAAATTGCAAACACCAGCAAGTTCAAATTTAAGAACTTTGTACTGAAACAGTTTAAATTAAGCTGTGCTAGCCTACATTATGTGAACTTTGCGGCTCTTTGCATTACCAAAATCACATATATAAGTTATAACGTCTTCAACTGTCATTTCCCGCATTAAGTCGTTTTAAATTGAAAGCAGTGCAATTAGCTTTAATCCAGGGTTGACAGTTTAGTTGAGGTCGTAATCGTAATCGTAATATCCAAACTTCTAAGGCGCCACTCGAAGGCCAAGCGCAGGGCACCAGCCTATTCACGATATATGTTGGTGATAGGACTTTGAAGTGGATTCGCTCTGGGATTTTTAACCACTGCATGGAGTGATTTGAGGATGGGAGTGATATGGTGATGTCTGGGCATTCTAGTGACAGCTCTGGCTAGTGAGTTTTGGATACGTTGAGGATGCTTGATTTGTGTGGAATCAAGGTTAAGAAAGAGGGAATTGCAGTAATCAAGCTTTGAATGAATAATGGAGGCAGCAATGGTGGAGGCAGTTTTGAGGTCGAGCTTTAAGCCGAATGCGTCGGAGGTCACGAAAGTGGCTGAAGCAGGAGCGCGAGAGGTTGGCGATGTGGTTAGAGAAGGACAGACGTGGATCAAAAGTGACACCAAGATTGCGGACGGGGGAGGGGGAGTCTAAGGTGAAGTAAGAGACGATGAGTTAGTCGATAGGTTGTGGAAGGGCCTACGAATGCAAGAGTGCGTAGGGCCTACGACGACCTTAAAACGGCCCTGCTTTCCCCCTCGACAGCCAACTTAGGCCCCCTAATCGTAATCGTAATCTCGAAATTTCTACAGCGCCCACAAAAGCGAAGTCGCGGGAACCAGCTTATTCACAGGCGCTCAATCAAATCACAATCGATAGGCGGGGTGGTGGGTGAAATCGGTTCCAGGTCAAGATCCAAATGGGTCGTCAATCAGGCAGACAGTCAGACGTTTAAGGAGGGTGGTGTTTGGAGTTGAAACGACGAGAGAGGTAAGGGGAAGAGGATGAATCAGGATAGGATTTGTGAAAGTGAAATGTGTTGTGTTTTGAACGGAAGGTGAGTGTGCAGAAGAAGTGATATATGGACACTCCCTATCCCTCGCACAGCCTTTCAAATAGGCGCCATTGCAACGGCCTTGACTTTAGTCTGCCCCAGGCTACGCCCTGACCACAGGGCTTTTCAGGCCTACGTGTTTGTACAGTTGCTGCGCACAGCCGCACTAAGCTGTAAAATTAGCTGATCCTAGCGGTGATTCTGCATCTGGGGGTGGGAGTCTGTGCGTATGTGTGCGTACATTAGGGGAGTTATGACGGTAAGTTCGTGTCAGTTTCTCGTTGCAACTGGACGAACCTCCTTCCAGTAGGTTCTCGAGTTATAAGTAAACAAAAATCACATTTCAAAAACTTTTCGCGACCCACCAAAAATCAGCTCGCGACCCACCAGTGGGTCGCGACCCACAGTTTGGGAAACGCTGCTCTACGCTATCCACTGCCTCATTGCCCATGGTCTCATGGGACAGCGCCTCCGTGACGTTGTCCGTGCCACAACGCTTGCCCTCTTACTCTATGCCTCGCCTGCCTGGTGGGGATTTGTTAATGCAGGACAGCGTTCCCGCCTGTGTGCTTTTACCAGAAAATTGATGCCGGCTCAACTACCTGCCTGCTGGCTTTGACTCCTTCGATGTTCTTTGTGATAGAGCCGATTCCGCTCTTTTTCTGCCGTACTTGAGACTCCCAGTCATACCCTCCACGGGCTACTCCCTCCCGTTAAGTCTTGTATCTATTCACTCCGACCCCGTTCGCACAACCGTGAGATTCCTAGAGCCGATGCGCTGACCAGGAAGAACTTTATTTTGCGAATGCTCTACTTATGAATATGTTCTTTTGGGTCCGGCTGATGTTTCGTAGATGTTAGTTATCTTTCTTTTTTGCTTCATACACTTGCTAATTATTGCATAAACTGTTTGTTAGCTGCAGTGCGTTTGCAGGTGGATCATTAAAGTACATACTTACTTACTTATGAATGAACTGTCAACTTTTGATTACAGACCTAGCATCCTAACCAAATAGACCACAGGGTCACATCAGCTAGGCAGCACAAAGGCAGCCAATTCTCTCCTTTACCAAAGAAAGTCTGCTAGTAAATTAGAATTCAGACATAAAGCTAACCATTTTTTGTGTGGTATTTGGGTTAGCCAAACCCTGCAGGCTTTCAGGCCAGATCTGGACCAGCTCTGAGAATAATGTCAGGCGCTTGCGAATGTTCTCGTACGTCAGGTGGATTCTCGGAATGGAGACGCCTGCAAGCTCAGATGGATCAATAAAGTGCTTTTCCTCAGACTGCTCTCTGTCTTGTTCTTGTCTGTATTGGCAACGCATCGCATACTCAATATCACTGATCACAAGCTAAAAAACATCAATATACCATACGTTTATAATTGAATCTGCTCAACATCATCTTAGTATGACTGTTATTTATTATTTACAGCAACATGATCAACTAATAAATGTTGCAACATTATGCATACTTGCATAATGGCATAATGCAAACGCAATGAAATACAAGGGGGCAATGTAATCACATTTTTAGCAGTATCCGGTTTATAAGAATTACACAGAAGTACTCGAATACCCATGGCTGCAGAATAAACAGAATGATCATAATTGTAATCATAATCATAAGACCCTCCCGGCCTCATAACCCAATTGTCTTCAAAAGCTGGTGAAAAAGGAGCAGAGAAGGGTGAGAATCTCAGGTCATAGGCTACATGGCAATCTCTTCCAGGGTGAAAACCAACCAAACAGAAGTGACGATGTTGCATTGGGGAAGTACAGGATGGAGGAACAACCAGAACATCTTGTTTTGCAAAGCAGAGATATTAACAATAGGTTCGTGTTTATTGACAAGCTCGCAGTAAGTAACACTGAAACATGGCAGTACAATTATTAAGATCCTATAGAACACACGCTTTGGCAGCCTGTTAGGCGCCCGCTCATTTTATTGCTGCCCCTAGGAAGAGGAAGGCCAAGTCGACCTATAGGGAGCTTACGGGTATCGAACCGCGTTTTTCAAGATCTTATATTCTTCGAGCAAGAGTGTTACCATTCATCTATCCCCCTCCCCAGCCTTCTCTACAGTCAAGGAGAGATGATACTGAAACAATTGCTCCCTTGACAAACTGAAATACATAGCTACCTCAGATGGGATTGAGCACAAACGGTCAGGGATTTGTACATCCAGAAGTAAGTAGAATATGAACGCACACTGAAATCCTACCAAATAATTGCAGCCACCATGTTTAAAACAGATTTAAGGGTTGGCTAATGCAAAAACAGAGAGAAGCATGCACAAATGCCATTATCAAAATTGATCCTAGTACATATGAATGCACACATGATAGTAAAAGCAGCCTCATCAGACAGCAAGTGACATACAGTATGAATAAATCTGAAGTAAACTGACTCTTTCTGCACAAAACAACTGTAAACCATCACCATCACAGAGATCAGTGTTTCTAATGAAGGCACATATATGCGAGACCAAGGTCAATAAAACAAAAAAACTTGACAAATCATACAAGTATATTTTCAAGCAAATACAATGTACGGTTTCAGTTGCATATAACTGCAATTCTCTCTTCCTCAACCTTGAATCACCCAAATCAAGCGTCTGCAGCTTATCAGAAACTCACCTGTCACTAGAACACCCATCCACAAATCACTACATTGGCTAAAAATCCCAGAGCGAATCCACTTCAAAGTCCTATCACTAACCTACAACTCCATACAATATTCCCAGCTCAAGTACCTCTGTGATCTCTTCACCATCCAGCCAACCTATTCCACCTGATCATCCTCATATCTCAGTCTTTCTCGACTCCCGGTCACTACTCATCTCAAGTTCTCCAACCGAGCCACATTCAACACAGCATCACACCTCTGGAACGATCTCCCCTCTGAGTTCTGCAGATTATCGGTTACTCCATCCTGCTCCTCGTACTCCTCTACCCCTGGAATTTCCACTCAAAACTGAAGTCTTACCTTTTCAAGAACTCCTACCCTGACTCACCTGATCCTCCACCTTCCAATTCTTCTCACCCTAAACGAAACCCGCCTTAACAGCTGCTGTGCCTCCTCTCTCGACCTGCCCCCATGGTTATCAGACTCAACTTCCTCTGGACTACTCATTGGAAAACCCCTCTGATTTGACACAGCACTCGTGAATAGGCTGGTGCTTGGCCTTTGAGTGGTGCTTTAGAAGTTTGGAGTTTACGATTACATTATTATAAAGGCAAGTGAAATAAATATGACTTTATTACATTACAACAAAATACTTCACACAGTAACTGTTGTAGCCCTCAGGCTGAAAAAAGGAATATCTCCTAACTTCCAAAACAGGCAACAAAACCTACATCATATTCAACATCTGGTTGATGCAAATGAGACTTGTGAACCATGCGAACAAAGTCGGCAAGATAACGCTGATTCACTTCCTCCATCTTGTCTTCAGTCGCAGCCTTTTCAAGCACCTTCCCAAGTGCACTCATCTGAAGTGTACTTTCAACCAAGATCCTTGTGTCCCTCGAAGCTAGTCAATCAAATAAAACTTCAATGAATGTAAGGATTCAACTTCTCAATTGAAGAGATGAATAATTTGACCAACAAAAACAAAACAAACTATTTATGGACACTGCTCAAAGTGCTCTTCTGAAACTTACATCTTACATTTTGAATCAGGAACTGTTGCAGACTATAAGATATACAGCTTGCCGATAATATACAAAGTCACCGTAACATGATCTATTTTATTTTATAATGCAGCATTTTAATCTCACTTTTAAGAGTGCTGGGCTGCAGGCTATAGCAACTCTTTTTAAATGCTTTTAGTCGGTGCGCCGACAAAACGGCGCAGGATAAAATGGCGCAGACATAACGGCGCAGACAAAACGGCGCGGCAACAAAACGGCGCAGTACAAAACGGCGCAGACAAAACGGCGCAAAACGGCGTAAAACTGAACTAAAGAACAATAGTTTATAGTAGTTTAATATATACTAAAATATATACTAGAAATAACTGTGTAACTTCATCAAGTCTTTTAGTTCATAGTTCATACATTGTCATAAAATTTGCGCGCCTACCCCTTCTTTGCCTGCCGATATAAGTATCTTCCCAATAGTCCGCTGAAGGTGCCAGAACAGGTGTAAATTATACAAGAAGCGGGAAGAACGATTAAAATGTAAATTAAACTAGAAGCGGGATGAACGATTAAAATGTAAATTAAACTAAAAGCGGGATGAACGATTAAAATGTAAATTAAACTAGAAGCGGGATGAACGATTAAAATGTAAATTAAACTAGAAGCGGGATGAACGATTAAAATGTAAATTAAACTAGAAGCGGGATGAACGATTAAAATGTAATTAAACTAGGGGCGGGATGAACGATTAAAATGTAAATTAAACTAGAAGCGGGATGAACGATTAAAATATAGCTAAAATATATCTAAAATGAGAAGCGGGAAGAACGATTAAAATGTAAATTAAACTAAAAGCAGGATGAAAGGCACTTTTTGATCGCTAATAAGCAAACAATCACCAGACGGGTATCATAATCTTTGTACTGCGCCGTATTGTCTGCGCCGTTTTGTCGGGGTACTTTGAATTGCGCCGTTCTGTCTGCGCCGTTTTGTCTGCGCCGTTATGTCTGCGCCGTTTTGTTGCCGCGCCGTTTTGTCTGCGCCGTTATGTCTGCGCCATTTTACGAACTGCTTAACCCTTCCAGTGTGGATACTCAAGTTGCCAATATCTCAACATTTTCGTACACAGTTGAAACCGGACGAACTGCTTAACCCTTTCCTGCCTGATTTTTTCCCGGTAACCAAGATAATCGATGGTGCACAAGGTAAAATGACAACAGTGCAACAAGGGTTACAGTTAAGTATTGTAAACTAAATATATCCTCAATCAGCAGACTTCTGGCTCTGAAATTCATATTTTACAATGCACAAAAGTTGTTTTACAAGTAGCATTAGTATAACAAAGTGCAAAACAGTCACCAATACACAGAGGGACATTGCATTTCTCACAACAGGTTAGAGTGTTAGTATCTTGGTGTCAGCCTGTATCCTTTAATGCTTGGGACAACACAAAACACCTGGCACCATGGTTCCATACAAGCTGATTACTGCTGGCCTTAAATCTCCAATAATTTCTTCATCAGGATATGAAATGCATCATCCATTTTATCATATCTGACAGATTCCAAGAAGTATAAATAGGCAGAAATATGCAAAAACACACGGAGTCCATTAGTAAAATATAAAGAAAGGCAAATCCATGTACCATCAAAAAGGAGACTGATGCGAAATTTAGTGTGTGATGACTGCACTTACCATCCTGCCTGGCTGCATAAATCAAGCGATCAACTTGTTCCTTGATAATCCAGGAGAATGGCAAGCGTGCTCCAAAGAACTTTCCGTCAGAACCGGTCGTTTTAGCTTCAAAATCTGTCAGTTCCATTCTCTGCGTTGCAGTCTGTAGATCTCTGTCAAGTAAAGATTCAAACACAAATAATCCTTCTTGTCATGCTATACAGTACAGAGCACCAATGTAGCATATCACTTTAACCCTTTAACGACCAGCATGTACTAAAATGCATGAAAGTACATACATGCACACTTGCACACAGAATGCACACACACACAGGAATAAACACCTTGAGTGCCCCAGTACAGTGGTTCTCCATACTAACTTGTACTTGATCATGGTAATATCAGCATTGCTGAGCATATCCATCCACATTGAGGTGATCCAGACGCTGTCCCCATCTTCCATGAGAATATCCAGATTGGCATTTGTGTCAATGTATGCAATGACACCTGCCAACAGAGGAGTAACTCTTGTCTCCAGGTACTGCCAAAGGGCGCGTCTGAAATGAAACATACAAACAGTCCTCACTCCTACTCATCCTTCTAAAAATATGGTATGCATATGCAAATGCTTGCATGAATACGATAATGATATGATAAACAATTTTCTTGTCTTCTTATATAAGTAACTATTCTTTTGAAACAATTATATCTTGGCACCTTCTGAGAGCTAGTTGCTAATCCAGAACAATGACTTCCATGATGCAACTGAACACTACTTTGTTGCATATTTATTTTCAAGTCCATAATGAAATAATAATTAATTTGTTAAAAATATTTTACTTTATCTTAAATACAATTAATTAGATTTAAGAATATCCTAGTGAATAGTAAAGCTCAAACCAAGGAAATCAGCAACTAGCAATACTTTTGTTAAATAATGCAGTCTTAATAGTAAGAAATATTAAGAAGTGTTAACATATCTACTATCTGTAATATTATAAATGAGAGATATACAACAAAAGAATGCAAATGAAAAACACTGGGGTGAGGAGTTGATAAGAGATAAAAGAACTGGATGGGACTGGATGTACTTCATGGCAATTTACCCCTGAGAACTAAAATACAGGAGGAAGAATGGATGCAAAGAAGACTGAGAACTATGGTGCGGGATTGGATGCTGCATACAGGAGATGCAAGGCATAGAAAGGAGGAAGGTGGAGTCCTAAAACTCTTGATCCTGCCTAAAGCAGAATACCCAACACAATTGTTTCGTACCGGAAAGTTCCGGCTCGACAGATGGCTTCAAAAGAAGCTGCCTCGTTGCTCAGCCATCCATTAGCTGTTGCAGCGTTCATAGCAGTTTCCTCTTTATCCTTGAGTAGTAAAGTGAGTCTCTTCCTCAAGACATTCATCAAACTCAGTTTTTCTATTAAGTAATATTAAGAGAGATAAGTTATACAACAAAAGAATGCAAATGAAAAATACTGGGGTTGGAATAGGAGCAGTTGAAAGAAGTTTTGTAAGAAGTACAAAATAAGTAAACTAAACAACCTTATTGAAAAACTCAACAAAGCAGTCAGTATAGACACAAATAAATACTACTCTAAGTACTCTTTAACTTCAGTCATATTGATCCAAGAAAATTCAAGTGCTTCTCCAAGTGTTTTTTCTAAGCCCTACTATCTAGAGACAACTCTTCACCTTATGGCACTAAGTTGTGTATGCAGTGTTTTCTCAAAATCCCTAAACAAAATCATCTTTGGGAAGAAATGTACATGCAACCTTGGCAGTGTAGTTGTAATTAGTAACTTCTATTGCGCTGGTGTCTCATGCACAAGGCATCAACCGATGGCATATCACAACCAAGTCTTAATCAGGTCAATATCCAGAAGATCAGTCCGTAAGACAGAGAGGCTGCCTATGGTGGATGAGCAATTTTAAACAAGTAAGTTTTAAGTAGAGTATAGGGCTCAACCACTCAGAAAATGTGTCACAAACAAATATGCCTAAGAAACTGGAAGCTCTAGATGCTCAGTCAATGTGTGCCTGCTTCTAGAGTAACACATTGACTGAGCATCTAGAGCTTCTAGAGTAACTTTCAACTAGCTTGCACTATCTGCATTATAACATGTATCGATACCTTCAGCATGCTTTTCACTGAGCAATTCCATCAACAGCTGAAGTCGACGAGTTTTTCTTAGTTTAAGGGCCTCTTCTTTTGCAGCATTCTTCAGCATCGCAGTGGCACCATGCAAACAGCTCCTGATGATGCTATCAACGTCCAGTGTAGCTTCCGGAGATTCCAACTTCTCCTTTACAAACTTCACACCTTCTTGGGCTTTTCTCCGCTGTATTTGGGCCAACAACTCGAAGCCATCATCAGTCCTTTCTCTTTCAGCCTCACCTGGCATTTTGTCAACATCCATCGGTTCTTCCTCTGCTTCTTCCTCTGCTTCGTTTAATGGTGTCAAATCTTCCATAGATTCAAGTACTTCCTCCTCCATCGGCTCCTCTGGTGTGTCTTTTGCTGCTGTAGCCGCTTCAAACAGCATCCCAAGTGAACGGCCTTTCAGAGCCATGAAAGATGGCATTCGTTCATCATGTGGATGGAGATCGTCTATATGATATGACATCCACTTGCCACCCTACATCAAACAGATAAAAATCAACTAACCATGCTTTGGAGAGGAACATACCATTAATGATGATGATGAATGCACTGGTGCACATTAATCCATATATCATAAATGTTCTACACATTAATCTAATAATAATAATAATAATAATCCAAAATAATAACTTGAACAAATACCAAGACAGGATGTGCTCCTGATACTACGGAACTCAATAGGAGCTCCGAGGCTCATTCACATCTTGCGCTCCACACCCTGTCATGACCACCAGGGCCTCACAAGATTCGATGAAGGACTACGCTCAGGCATCGAGAGCATTCTCAACATCTCTCACTCTCTGACCGTCAGATCAATGGACACTAGGGTGGGGCAAATACCGGTTGCTTCAACCAGACAATGATAAATAGAAGCTCCCTCATCTACTGGTTAATGAAATAATTAATTTTCATATTTTGTATCATGTCTAGGGGTCGCAACTTTAAAAAATATGTGACGTAATATATTTCATTAGACATAAATAACAAATTCATTAATCTTATTACAATAGGGTCATAGAAACTCATTAATTGCTACTATAATATATTACACAATCACTTTAATACACAAATTACACACTACACAGTACACTGCGATATTGTACTGTATTGTTTTGAATTTCAAAACTTATAAGTGCCTCTACCAAGTGCCCATGGGTGCACCAATTAGAGGCACTCCCAGTGCGAAAGTCCTCGGGAATTAAGGCAAGTTTAAAGACAACGAAAAGCTGTGGCAGAACCACCGGATAGTACTGCAGCCCGGGCCGAAGGAGGGAGCTGATCCCACAATGACGGGCCAATAGTAACAAAGGAACGAGACTGGGCCATCACCGTTCTCACTGGGAGAACAAACGAGTCAAGTCGATCAGAGGAGCGAAGAGGGCGAAGAGAGCTAGCTGAAGTAGGAAGATGTAATGGGTCATAGAGGTATTTAGGAGCAAATCCCAGGTAAGATCGACAAATATATATATATACCGGTAAGTACCTTTAGTTGGAACGATACTGGACCAACACCGTTCTCGCTGGGGGAACAAATAAGTCATATATAAGTACCTTTAGTTGGATGCGGGCAGTAAGAGGAATCCAGTGAAGATGAATGTGGAAATATGGGAGAATTGTGGGAGACGGGCGATTAGTCTGGCAGCTGCTTTAAGAACAGATTGTAGAGGGGAGAGATGGACTTTGGGGAGGCCAACAAAGAGGGCGTTACAGTAATCAATGCGAGAGCAGATAAAGGCATAGACAATGGAGGTAAAGACTGGAGAGGAGACAGATCTTCGGATAGCCTTGAGACGTCGGAGATGGTAGTAGCACAAGCGGTTGAGATTAGAGATATGGTCAGAAAAAGAAAGGGAACTATCAAGAATTATACCCAGGTTACGGACAGATGCAGAGAATGTATAACAAGGAAAGCTTTGAGATAAAAGAGGGTAGTCAACCTTGGCCAGTTGTTGACGAGTGCCAAACCAAAATCAATTAGGTCTTTGCTGGATTTAAAGAAAACAGGTTTAAGGACAGCCATGCTTGAAGGTCATGAAACAGAGCATTAATGCAAGCAATAAAAAACAGCTAAGCATACGGGGGCCATGCGTCATCGGCATAGAGGCGACCAGTGGTTAAATGTGTTACAAGGGTAGAGGGATTATCAGCTGTATAAAGCAGGTAAAGGAGTGGGCCAAGTACTGTCCCCATGGGGGACACGAAACTTGACAGTAACCCAGTGTGTTCTGGAGTCACCCCAGATTATCGTTTGTGTGCGATCTGTAAGATAGGACCGGAACCAAAGAAGAGACGAGCCCTTGAGACCACTCGAGGACTCGAGAAGTTGCAGGAGGAATTCATGGTCAACCATGTCAAAGGCAGCAGAGATGTCAAATACAGCAACAAACGAGATCTGGGATCTGTAAAACGCAGTGTAGCTACCAGAGAGGAGATAAGAGGACAGTTTAAGTAGAGTTTCTGCAGTCTGAGGCCGAGTTCACGGACATGACTCGCGCCACTGTGTTATCATTCAAATGAAGAAATCAAGATTGGACTTGCCAACTATAGAAACTAAAGCTGATTTCCTGAACTAAGTTAAAACACACTGCAGTACTGTGCCAGATGCTTTTTCATTTATTTTATTACTCATTGTTGTTTGTAGCTCTAACTTTGGGTTCTAAATTTGAAAGTCATAACCATTAAACCGGCTGATGTAAGAACAGCTCTCATTTTTACAACATATTGCGTTTTCGGGCTAGTGTTTCAGACAAAGTTCCTAGAAAACGGTGATATATATCACAAATCCATGTTTGGTGCAATATCAACTTTAACATGGACCTTTGATTTAGGTTTGTCCGGGAACTGAACTCGAGTTTTCATTACTTTTTGCCCCACCCTAATGGACACTAGCCTCCATGCCTATCAGGATGGGCGGACTGGGAATAAGGAGAGCTTCTTCGTGGTACTTTCAGCTTTTTTTAGCCTCAGCCACAAGATCTCACCTCACCCAATCGCACTACCACGCCCTTACCCAGGTGCCCGAAGACTCTATCTTGGAAGTAATGAGATGCCAATGGCAACAGTGCACTGTGGAAAACATCGCCATCCCATCTTTAGACTACAAACAAGCTTCATGGGACACACCACTGTTCTCAGCTGCAACGTCAGACATCGCGATCTTGGGACTCGTATGATCGGGCCAGACTAAATGCTATACAGGCCCTGCATGCCTCAGACTGGCTCTAAGCCCTTCCGCTAGCAGTTCAAGGCCTAAGACTGAGCGATGAGACGCTGAGTGTGGCGGTGGGCTTAAGACTGGGGGCAGTCATCTGAGCCCCCCCCACACATGCGCATGCGGAACAGCGGTTTCAGCCACAGGCTCACATGGAATGGCTTGCTCATTAGGCTTTGGCAGACAAGCTAGACACTCTGCAATAAATGACATCTTGCTGCGCAGCCTCACTAGAGCATGCACCCTGTCAATGAGGGAACCAGCTGGCCTCTCCCGACTACACGGGAAAAGACTGGATGGTCAAACCCTGATTCCATGGAACAGTGGGCGTTCCTTACTTTTGGATGTAACAATTATTGAAACTTTTGTGCCATCGTGCTTAGCCGAGACGTCTGCATCAGAGGGAGGAGCTGCAGAAATAGCTGCAACTCGAAAGAAGTCAAAATATGCGGAGCTACTGATGAAATATTGTTCCACTCCAATTGTGATGGAAACGATGGGACCTATAGACCATGAAGGTCTGGCTTTCATCACGGAAATCGGCCGATGGTTGACGAGCCAAAGGAAGATCCTCAAGAAACCTTCTTTCTGTTCCTAAAATCTCTATAATAATAATCGAAAGGTTCAATGCTATCATGTACCTGGGCACGATGGGGAACTAGAACTCTGATTTTAATAATGATATTAATGATGATGATGATGACAATAATAATAATAATGTGTATATTCGTTTATTAGGCAAAACTGGTTGGCACACCGCAACCAGGAACAAGAGGTGACCCGTCAATTGCGCCCGACAAATGCGCCCCGACAATTGCGCCATAAAAATCCCGACAAAAGCGCCCCGACATTTGCGTCACATAATACCCATATTGGCTCCACGTGATAGCATGTTGCCTGTAATTGCTATTTGTACAACGAATTAAAAACAGAAGGCGGTTAAAAACAGAATTTAAAGGCGGTAGTGGTAACAAGGGAAATCGAGACGATTGTAAAACGAATTAAAAACAGAATTTATATATATGTTACTGTATTTATGTTACTGTTTTAATTTAAAAATAAATTTTAATTAGAGTCGCTAGAGTAGAGTAGAGATATTAGATATTAGAGTAGAGATATTAAAGCTATTAAATCGAAACGAATTAACGAAATTAGAATCGTTAAGTGAATGAGCCTAAAGATCGACGTAAAGGACATCATAACGACCGCGACTAAAGATTTTGGCCTATATATGTTACTGTATTTATGTTACTGTTTTAATTTAAAATTACATTTTAATTAGAGTCGCCTAAAGATATTAAAGCTATCTTCTGTTTCTGCTAATTGCAGCAAATCATCGACGTCTGTACTGAAATGGAAGTAGGATTAGCGATGACACTAAAGCTGGATTAAGGGGCGCAAATGTCGGGGCGCAATTGTCGGGAATTTTATGGCGCAATTGTCGGGGCGCAATTGTCGGGGCGCAATTGTCGGGGCGCCGGAACAAGAGAATAGATAATGTAAATAATATAAATAAAGTTATAAAGGTTATGGGTTATTGTGGAATAATAATATATATGTATTTTTTGATAAGCTCATTGACAAACCGCGGTAACACTGAAACATATGACAGTACCATTATGAAGATCTTATGGAACACCTTGCTAGGCGCCTGCTCATTTACAGCTGCCCCCTACAGAGAGGAAGGCTTAGTCGACCTATAGGGAGCTTATGGGTATCGACCGTGTCTCATATATCATGAACATTTTAAATATTTGTGTGGTTGCAAACAGTGTGTATTCCTAACTAAATAAGTTTTACCTGAAATCCCACAAAACATCCTCCAGCGATTCTTGGCAACTGAACAATGAAAATGACATGAAGCAGCTGTCGTTCGAGGGTGCCATCGTCTGTAGACATTTGACAGAATTCATTCCAGATGTTGTAGCGTGCACAGGCGATCAGTTCAGCATGTACGTCGCCAGAATCACACTGCAGCAAGAGAACACGCCGACCCCTTCCATGACCTTCCGTGAAGAACTCTCTGAAAAATAGTGGTTATGCAATAAAAAAAATAAAATTCTGTATGCAATGACTTTTATTGACTGCCCCATCCTTCCTTTAATTCTAAAGGACTAATATCTGGGTCTTACCGATGACTTTCTAAACTAAATACATTCAACTTCATTAACTTCAGTATCAATTTATTATGTTTAACCCTTTAACAACGAGAGTGTACTAAAAGTGATTGGGAAACCAAAGCAGCTTATCGTTAAAGAGTTAAGTGGGCAGTTTGGCACAGTGATGCTTGTAGGCATTCTGTTTAATCAAATAAATTTTAACCATCACAAAGTCACACAGAAATGTGACTCTGAGGCATGATTGATCAGTTGCCAGGTGAAGAGCAGTTAGATAACCATATGTTTGAAATTGTGAGTTTTGAGGTGTATCTTGAAGAGAGAAAAATTTCGAGCATCTGAGGAATACAGGTATTTGGTTCCATTCCCTGAGGCAGCAACATGTAGTACATGAACCAAGAGAGTAATTACATGGTGGTTGCCACCCAAGTAAGTGCTTCCCTTGGCTCTTGTGCTATCCAGTGAACACCGGGTCATCTGGGCTAACTCAGTCTGTCATCTGTCTACGATAAGTAAAAGAGGATAAACTGGGGGATTACACAAATGTGTCCCATTGCTGGATTGCTAAGGTCATGATTGCATGTTAGCTGAAAATCCTTTAACCCAGCATAATGCTTCTGAATACTTATAAATTAAAAACTTTAAGGCACGTCAGCAAGGTAATACCATTGCTTTTTCCCATTTATAAAAGGTGAGGAGATATTTACCGTAGCATTCGGCAGAACTGCTGCTCTGTTCCGAATGCATGTAGTGCTTCGAGAAACACATCTGCCTTCTTCATGTTGAGAACGTTGGCAATATGCAAGGCATCGCGAGGAAGCAGCAGACGGGAATGTGTTGTTATCTGCAGAATGACAGCCTTATTTTATTCACCATAATTCTCAAATAATTTAAATATAATTGAAGTGTCTGTTTTAGGCCACTTCAGATCTTGACGCCATGATCTAATTTCCAGTATATTTGCCCTGTGACCTAAGGTTTGAGCCTGCCAAGCATTATGCTGCGTAATAACTTTGCACATCACTGCCACATCTGCAAGCAGTTTTAATACGATATAATCACGTATCCTATTTGAGTTGAAAAGTAATACTACAGCTAATCATAGTGATCATATACAATGCTTCAATAAAATACAGTGAGAACAACTGACCAGAATGTGTCATTGAAAAAGCATGAGGTTCAAATTCTGGCCTCGGCATCCACTTAATTTCCTAGTGCCATATTTCTGAAGCTGATAAAACTGGCAGGAAAAGAATAAAAAACAGAGATAATACCAGTGCTTTTTTCTAGGAAAAAGGTTCCCCGAACTGAACATTAGGTTCCGGAAATGAACAATTATGGAAGAGGTAAAATCCCAAGAAAAACGGGATTGGGGGTTGGGAGGGGTCTCAATAAACACTGAAAACAGTTCACAACACCGAAATTAAAATAAAATAACGAAATTATTGTTTTTATTATTAAAATAAATAAATTACTTTTTTAGTAGCTGTAAAAAGGTGCCGGAACACCGTTCTGGCTGAAAAAAGCACTGGATAATACCAATAGCTTTTCTTACTTGAAGTTGAACTCACCTGAACAAACAGACTTTCCGTTGGGCGTTCATCGTCAAGTATCCTTTTTAAGAATTCCTCCAGGTTGCTATGACACTGCTTTTCAAAGTATTTATTGTAGATTTCATTTGCAGAGGCAGCTAGTCTTGTATTGTTCAGTCGAAGGATGGCTTCTGGTACAGCACAGCGTAGAAGCAGATCTTTGGCTTCATCGAGAATCTGAAAATTGAAGTTAAAATCCTTCGTTCTACCAATCTAATGAAATGATCCAAGTGCTGCTGTTTGAAATCCTCTCAAAACCATAATGAAGGCTTGCCATCTGACAGATCAGAAAAGACCCTTCAAAAAGAACGTTTCCTTGCATATAATTAATTAGCTGTATTTTAAGTTCTATTTGAATCTGTTTGCTACAAAAAAACTTTTGCACGTACTGAAAATAGTTCTGAATGGGGTTTTCAATGGTGTTGTAAAGTTACGAGTGCAACTTTGGATGACATTCGTTGCAAACTTTCATATCCAGTCATTTAAAAAATTAATTTACATCTTCTTGATCATCTGTTGCTTTTCTGTAGTTAAGAAATACATAATTCAGCTGATGCCTTGAAGGTCCTTGAAACAAAATGCTATTGATGACATGGAGGATTCGGAATTTGAAAACAATGACGGCAAAGAACATTATGGGGTGGATGTCATTAATGATGATGCTCAACAATAAACAAAAGCAAATATTAGGACTAAATTAGTTGTTTTTTGCTCTTAACATTTTGCTACAAGCTTGCCTTATCAGATTTAGCAGTGTTTTATTACATATTATTTTATTCACAAAATCTTTTGGATTTTCAAAGTCATAATTCTGATTTTCATTTGTGAATTTTTAATACATTTATCATCTGCAAAGTAAACACATAAAATGTTTACATCTTTTGTGACAGCAAGCTGTTGAGCAATAAAGATGAAAAAGTTATATATAACATGTCAATAAATCTAAAGATTTTAAGTGATTGCTTTGAAATTAAATAATTTGGATTGATTCATAAAAACTAATATATCAGCCAAAGAGTCAAAGAAGAAGATCCTAACAACCCTAATATGGTATAAACTGTCAATCCTGATAGGACTCCACTGGTTCAACTCACTCTGTGTGCAAGCTATTCAAGCTTCAATTGTTTACTGATAAACAGTATGTTCTTAAAGCACTTTGGCATCATTTAGGGTGGTCAGAAGTACCTGAAGGCACTTTGAAAATGTTCATTTATATTACATTACAAAATATTACATTCTGTAGAAGGTGGCATCATGCCACACGATAAGGCCACTGGATAAATTTCAATTCAGGCTGCTGCTCTGAGCTGCTGCTCACTCAGAGCAGCGGCCCCAAGCAGATAGCCAAAGTAGCATCTCACCTGCTGCATGGTCAGTTTGGTTTTCTGATCAGTGTTTGTCCCAGCGTGGCAAACTTGAAGAACCAGTGAAGCGGCTGTATCAGGATGGTGACCAATGAAGACGTCAGCAGGTTTTGGCTGTCTGTAAGAAAATCACTCAACCGTCAGGTCAGGCCTACATATCTCGAAGCTTGACGTCATTTTTCAAGCGATTGTTATTTCAAGATTCATGTATGCACTACCTGCCTATGCAGGATTTCTCACCTCACATGACATTGCGCGCATTAATGCAGCTCTGAAAAAGGTCCGCAGATGGCAATTATGTGAGAAGACCCATACTGCAGAAGAGCTGATTGCTCGAGCAGACAGGAAGCTCTTTCAGAAATCGCAGTTCTCTGGCCACTGCATTCATCAGCTCTTCCTACCTCCTCGTGAGGACAAGTACTCACTTCGCAAGAGAGGACATCCTTTCATGCTGCCTCTTGTTAAATCTAAATTGTTTAAAAGCAGCTTTGTTAATCGATGTATCTTTAATTATATCTAGTTGAACATGTGTGACTTTATATGCTGTTCCTGTTATAGTTTATTTTGAAATTGTATGTAATCAATGTATACACGTAATGCATGTGCTCGATTCTGCACCCGATTCTGCACCTGATTCTGCACCCGCTCGATTCTGCACCCAGTTCTAAAGCACGAGGGCTTGGATCCAAGTGATCCAGCAAATTATCGCCCAATTGCCAATGTTACGTTTATTTCTAAGATTCTTGAACGTATTATTGCTAATCAGTTGATTTTTTATGTGGATGTGAATGGTTTGCTCCCATTTCATCAATCTGGGTTTCGTCTAATCCGTCTCCTGTCTATGGTGCTATGGATGTTGCGCATATCTCTCTTTTGGCTCTCTTTGATTTTAGCTCTGCCTTTGATTCTGTTGACCATCATATACTCCTCCAGCGTCTTTCTACTTCTTTTGGCCTGACTGATAAACCTTTAGAATGGCTTTGCTCCTTTCTTTCAGAGCACACAACCTGTATTGCCTTTGGTTCCTCGAGGTCTGCCTGGGTTCCTGCCCCCTTTGGTGTCCCTCAGGGCTCTGGTCTTGGGCTACTGCTATATATTATTTACACGGCAGGTATTGTTGACTTCCTGCAGGATCTTTCACCAGCTATATGCTGATGACGTACAGGCCTATGTTCATTGTCCCTCTGACTGTGCAGTAGTGACTGTCCGACAGATGTGTCAGGCAATGGATGCCCTTTCTAACTGGCTAGCTTCTAACCGTCTTGTTCTCAATTCGTCTAAGACCCAGTTTATCTGGCTTGGCGTCTGGCTGGCGTTGATCTGCCCTTGGTGGCTGATAGATTTCGACATGTTACCTTCTTAGAATCTGTCCGAGACTTGGGAATTATTCTCGATAATGAACTTTGTTTCTCCCTCATATAAATCAGCTTACTCATAGCTGCTACTATCAGCTGCGCGTTATCTCTCGCTCCTTATCTCATGATGCTGCAGCTACTCTTATCCATGCTTTTGTCACCAGCCGACTTGACCATTGCTGCTCGATTCTGGTTGGCCTGCCACTTTCTCTCACTGCTCGTCTTGATCAGGTTCTTTGATCTGCTGCGTGTCTCATTGGTCGCCTTCCTAAACGTGCCCCTGTCTCAGCCTATATGCGTGACACACTACACTGGCTCCCCATCTCGCAACGCGTCAACTATAGAATAGCTGCGCTGATCTGGAGATGCCTTCTTGGCTGTGCCCCAGTTTACTTACGTGAGCTCTGCTGTCCTGTCTCTCATGTAGCTGGCCGCCGAGCGCTTCGCTCTTCTTCTGCTGGTGAGTTCTTGGTTCCTCGTGCTACCACTGCAGCTAGGCAGTATCGTGCTTTCTCTGTGGTCGGCCCCTCCATCTGGAATCATCTCCCAATGCAGATTCGCCTGTTGCCTAAGAATGGTTTGCTTGTGTTTTATAAGTTACTTAAGTCCAGTTTATATTGCTGTGGTTTGGCTGGGAGCGCTTCTGAGTAGATAACTTGATGGGGCGCTATATTAAGTTTTCAAAATGAATGAATGAATGAATGCATGTGCATTTGTCATGTGCTAATAAAGGCTACTTACTTACTTAAGAATGCAACAGACATTAACGGGGAATGATGTAACATGCTGCACTGGTACTACGGAAGCTCAATAATTTAATTTAATTGGATTGGACTAGATAGGTAGATTGTGTAAGCAGACCGGTGTCAGACTATTTGTACAGCACATTGCTGTAGATAAAAAAGCAATAAATTCTTAGTTTCTAATTGAAGCACGGAGATACAGCATTTTTCAGTTTTGGTAACAGTAGTTTATTTTACATAAGTTATTGGATTATGTAATGTTACTTGCAAAGAATTAATTAAAATTATCAGTTCTTGTTTAGTATATCAATGACTTGACTGTGCAAGAAGTGCTTCTCACTTGCTGGATCTTGGTGCTGAGCCATGAACGCTGGTAAAGTCCGTTGCCCATTTGCTCAGTCGATCAGCAACTTCCATCTGTTCTGCTGTCAACATTGTACTCATTGCCAGGAAGTGTTTCTCAAGACGGTTGATGAGAGGAATTGGAAACTTCTCATAGACGACCTGTTTCTCAGCCACCACAATGAGCCTGAACACACAAGAAATATGGCCCATACAACAATCGCTAATCAGTACAATCAGCACAAAAAGGTTAGACTACCTGCTTTATAAATGTCAACCTTCGATCTTAAGGAAAATACCTCCAGAGGATCACATGCTGGGAAACACTTCCAGCTTATAATTTACATATTGCTAAGAAGAGTATAAATACAGCCTGGTTGTTCCTGCATTCTCAGCTTCAACAAGGCAATCATTGGATAATAGACCCAGTATTGTACATTTCAGTTGAGCCCTTTTTTGCTTAGATTATATTATTCAGCTCTCCCTGTGTGTGCACGTGTGGTGCATTTATGTATTGGCCATTTCAGTCATAGCTATGTACAACATTTTCTGACGACATGTGAACTAGCGCAGAATAGCTACAGATACAGGACATTTGAGTACTTCACCTAGTTTAGTTAAATCAGTTTAATCAACTGGCTTCTCTGTAGCTAGTACAGGACATCAATGTATTGTTGTATATTTCAGACAAAGTGCAAACACAACCAAAGTAATTGAAAACTTGAAACCTGCCCTTGCAGATGGTCTGTATTAATCACTTTCATAGAACACAGGTTTAGATTTGAACCACAGACTCCTACCTGAACAACTGGTGGACACGACATTTCACTCTTTGGGTTCCGAGACCAAGATCAACAAAGCGCTGATCCCCAAACCTCACATAGTACTAAAAGGGAACAAGAATGTTACCAGACAAACAATTTTCATGAGCTTTAATAAAATATCAAATGAAAAACTCAGTAAGAAAGTAAAAGGGTTATCATAAGTATTAAGAACTGTTCAAATCAAGCAAATATTGGAAACTAACAAATTACCAATAATCAATAATGAAAAAATTTCTCATAAACTGGAAAAGTCTTTATGCTAAAATCAGTGGTTCTACTTCAGTCAAAATTAATGCAAAAGGCAATGCTTCCAACCTGGTTTAGGGCATCATAAAGACTCTCGTACAAGTTCTCCAAATTCAGGAGGACTACTGTTCGCCCTGTTTCCATGCAGACCTTGATGCGATTGATGTTGCGACACACCTAGACAATGAATCAGCTAAATCAATCAGTCAATCAATTAGCAATGGATGAGCTAAACTATCTATATATATATAAAGAAGAAACTCTGTCTGTCTGACAGTGTCTGTCTGTCTGTCTGTCTGGGGATGGTGGGTGTGCAGGGATTGAAACTTATAACCCCAGGCAACGCCGGGTAAACCAGCTAGTGAACAATGTGAGTGAATGATAGTGATAACAGCTATTGTTTGGTTTGGTTAGCCTGTAATTTAGCCATTGGTTAACTGGTTGAGCAGTCACTTTGAGTTGCTCTCCCAGAATATTAATTACAACAATAAAACATCAAGAAGTACACAATTCAGACAGCCAGCAATCAGTTGAACAGCTAGCGAATGTGGCTAATTAAAAATTCCAATCCAACTGATTGTATTGTAATACTAATATCAATATAACACTGATCAGTGGACCCTTACACCTCAGTGATCAACAAACCTGCGTGTACTCCTGGTCTTTTGGAAAGCTGCTGCCAAAGATGATGATGGCATCCTTAATCTTAAGCAGTTCATGCTGTAGGAGACCCAGTGCGGCATAATTCTCCGTCAGAATCAACAGGTAACGACTTTCACTAGAAACAGTCAAACCAGCTAATTTCATCGGACACATCAACTTCATTATAAGACAAATATGCTGTTAATCTTCCAAGCCAGTTATGAGCTAACTGAATCTATTAAGAGCCTTAGCAATAGACAGATAACAACTCTAGAAATGGACAAACAAGAATCTTCAAGAATCTCATTTAATCAAATAACTCCTATGCAAGCAAACACACTAATTACCAGTGCTTTTTTCAGCCGGAACGCGCCGGAACGGCGTTCCTGCACCTTTTTCAGGTACTAAAAAATAATTTATTTGTTTTGATAATAAAAGCAATAATTTAGTTATTTTAATTTAATTTCAGTGTTTTGAACTGTTTTCAGTGTTTATTGAGACACCTCCCAACCCCCAACCCCGTTTCTCTCGAGATTTTAGCCCACCAATAACTATTCCATTCCGAAACCTACTGTTCCGTTCTGGAACCTTTTTCCCCAGAAAAAAAGCACTGCTAATTACAATACTTATCCAGCTGCTCATCAGTTTTTATCTAATTCCGATATTGTCATTGATCGGTAGAGTGCTCACCATTCACCCAGAGCCTCTCACAATATGTTCATAATCAACTCCATCACTTACAGATATAACTCCTTGCTATTATGCATCATCGTAATTTAATTATACCATACTGCATAAAAAAACAAGGTCCTGGAGTTGTATTAAATAGCCCGCAAATCCTCTGAAACAAACACAAAGCGGCTGATATGTCAGCATCATTCTACAACAATAAATTGTAAATTCTAATCTAAAATCACACAAAACAATCTTAACGATTTTGGCAGATTCTTCACAGGTGCAAAATAAACACTTCCTTACTGCAAAGAATGCATAACAACAATTTCGGTCAAATGAACATATATATTTATGTCAAAATTAGTGGAATGAATCATCTCACCTGTCAAGTTCATCACCCATGAGGCTACAGCGGATGAGCGATGCAGAGTCACAGGCTGGATCAGTCTCCAATGGCTAAACAATCAGAACAATTCACTGAATCGCTCAACTACACAAATTCAGGATCTGAAGACCAAAATTGAATAAAAGGCAATCTTCAGTTAAAAAATCAGTCAATGACTAAAACAATTAATACAACTTAACTGCGACATTTAACTTTCCATTGATACAGGTTAGCTTGGACCAAGCCAAAATCATGCCAAATTGCAGCATACTGAACACTTCATTTCAAAATCAGCCATTATAAATGGATATACTGGTGCAACTGCATCACAAACTTTTGTTCTCCTTTGCAATTGCACTTATGTTGAAAACCGCAGAGCCACATTCCTAAGTTTGCCCACATTTCTGTCTTTATCCATGATTCCCTCCACTGGCCTCCTGCTCAACAGCGAATTCAGTTTAAAACCCTCACCCTCGTGTGCAACTGCCTCTGCTCTGTCTTACCTAATGAATTTTTGCAACCCAGTTTCTTCCTTGCCTGCGAGGGCTTCCTTGCGATCTTTGGCTCACGGCCTTATGGTTGTCCCTCGTAAGCGCTCTTCCATGGCCCAATTCAGGAGTTTCACCTATGTTGGCCCCTCTGCTTGGAACTGTCTCTCCTTGTTTCTCTGCCAAGAGCTTCTTGCCCTCTCTCCTCTCCAGTTCCATAGACGCCTGAAAACTTTCCTTTTGCCGGTGCTGGCACAGATGCTGGTTGAAAGCGCCGCTGATCTGAGTGGCGCTATATAAGTTTTCGTTTACAATAACAATTACAATTACACATCAACAATACAAAACAAATCAACTGAAAGTGCATGTATAAATGAATCCATGAAAAATTTTCCTTCAAAATTTAAATATTAATGCTAACTGGTTGATTTTTGTCAACATTTTGAAGATGTTTTTCAAAGACTTCAATTGGATGAATATCGTCAAGTCCGCCAAAGTTTCTCAAGATGGCATGCTGCAACTCAGCCCACGTTGGAAACGTCCTCGATCGCTTCATGAATCCACTGACCATCTTAATAAGGCTACAAAAACCAATAACCATACTAACTAAACATTGAAATTCATATTGAGCTTCAAATCTGAGTGATTGCGGCATTTGAAAGTCGCAAGATATTCAGTCGCAGAATATTTAGTAAATCTCATTTGATAAAACTTTACAAGAACCAAACAGAATGTATGATAAGGTTATTGCTCATTTATGATATGTGTCTTTCATTAACAATGCTTACAAACATAATCCTGGGTGACAGAACTGTCCAGCTTAACTCTGCAAATGACTGTCGCATCTGAAAAACCTGAACCTTTTACTTGCAACAATTTTTAACATAATAAATATCGCATCACTCAAAAGAAATTCAACTATACAACAATCAGTGATGGATAGTGGATGCTAGTAGCTGTTAGCCACCAGGCCATCCGAAAGAGCATGGAAACTTTTTAAGCAACAATATGATCTTGAAATGAAAGTAAATTAAGAAGTGAATGTGGGAGACCTGTAGAAATCTCGAAGACCAAAGAATTCCCGAATCTCCAAAGCAGACTCGTATAGTTCCAGATAGGCTTTGGCCATTGGCTGGACGAGGACATCAATCTGACGCGCAATAATTCTGTCTTTTGCACAAATTCCTCTGTTGCAAAAAGACAAATCATACAAAGTAAGATGACCTTGCAAACAGTACAAGTATTCTTTCATGTCATAAAATACCATCACTGTCACATCACAGCCGCTGACAACCAGTTATCCCATGTGATCTACCTTTCATTTGCAGTTACTATAAATACAATACTATGCTTCTGCATAGTTTTATCAAATTATGAATCACAAAATCAGGTGCAAGAACAACCATATTTACTGTAATAATTATATGCTTAAATCACAGCTAGCTGTGGTAGCTGAGTTAGTGAAAACCGTAACAAAGGCATAACGTGACAACTAGAAACTAAATACAGTTTTCTGACATATCTAAACAGCTGCAAATTTAGAGAAGTTGAACATGCATCTTGAGCTTTGTTTAATTGGACACCTTTAATTTTCGGTGGAAGATTGTTTCAGAAGGCTGTTCCAAGAACGATATAACAAATTGTGTCCCTGTTACTGTATTGCAGCCATGTGTTAATGCTTTCCCAAAGGCTGCAGAAAGCAGCATTCATTGACTGAGATGATTAAGACAATAAGAAAGACTATCTGATGTACACTGTGGCTGCATCAAATAGGCCAGAGAACCTAGTTGGTTCCCACAATAATAATGAAGTTAGAGCCACAAGGAAATTACAATATTCTACCACTCTCAACATATACGACGTGATAGAAGAAAGTCTTGGGAACATCAAAGGCAAGAATTATGTGATTGTCATGGGAGATTCGAATGCAACAGTTGGTGAAAAGGAACAAGAAGAGACTACGGGAAAATATGGACTGGGGAACAGGAATGAGAGAGGAGAGAAGTTGGTGGAATTCTGCAGGAGACAAAAACTTATGGTAACAAAAATATGTGGTTCCAACAGGAAAAACGGAGAAAATACTCGTGGAAGGCACCAGGAGATGAAGCAAGATACCAACTGGACTACATCATGGTTAGACAAAGGTACAGAAACAGTGTTAAGAACTCAATAGCCCTCCCAGGAGCCGATGCGGATACAGACCATAACCTGGTTGCCATGACAATACATCTCCGATTTAAGTTCATCAAGAAGAAAAGGATAGTTAAGCAGAAATGGAAAGAGAAAGAATGCTAACGAAGAGTGAAGAACTATCACAAAAGATAGAAGAACGGGTGGTGGAGTTGAGTACAGAGACAACAACGGATGAAAGGTGGAATAATCTGAAGGAGATTGTGATCGAGGAAACTACAAAGACTGTGGGGTTCCAGATGGGTACGGGACCGCGCAAGCCATGGGTTACAACGGAGATGCTTAGGGATATGGAAGAGAGAAGAAAATGGAAACACCAGACCACAGAGGAGGCAAGGAGGGAATACAAAAGACTGAATAATCAACTAAGAAGAACAACAGATAAGGCAAGAGAAGAATGGTGGGAGGAACAGTGTGATGAGCTGGAAATTCTACAGCAACGCGGCAGACACGACCTGGTATATGGAATAATCAAAACACTGACATATAAGCGGAATATGGGTGGCGGAAGCGCAATCAGGGACAAGGCTGGTAAGCTATTGGAAAACGCAGACGACATCAGGAAACGATGGAAGGAGTACGTTGAGGAGTTATATATAGGAAAGAGTAGCGTGGATCTTGGGGAGCAAGAAACACCAAATGTCGATAATATGGGACCGGATGTTCTGAGGGATGAGGTTATGGCAGCAATCAGTTATATGAAAAACAACAAAGCAGAAGGAATTGATAATATCCCAATTGAGATATTAAAGAACCTGGGAGAAAAAGTAATGACAGAACTAGTGCGGTTATGCCAGGACATATATAACACGGGAATATGGCCGGAAGATTTCCTACAGACAATATTGATCCCGCTCAAAAAAAGCCAAATGCAACAACATGCGAAGACCACCGAACTATAAGCCTCCTCACCCATGAATCCAAGATTCTACTAAGAATCATCACAAATAGATTACAAGCCAAGGCGGAAGCAGATGACTGCTTAGGGGAAGATCAATTCGGTTTTAGAAAGGGAAGAGGAACAAGAGATGCAATTGCAGCCATGAGGATACTGTCGGAAAGAAGCCTTCAACATGGCCAGGACATCTATGGGTGTTTCGTCGACTATGAGAAAGCTTTCGATAGGGTGGACTGGAGGAGACTGATGCATGCGCTGCGACGAATAGGGGTGGACTGGAAAGAAAGAAGGCTTATTGGAAACCTGTACATGGGGCAGAAAGTTAAAGTAAGAATAGATGGTGAATACTCAGAGCCGGGAAGAATAGTCAGAGGAGTGAGGCAAAGATGCCCACTCTCTCCAATACTCTTCATATCTACGTTGAAGAGATTGTATGGGAGGCGTTGGAAGAAGTGAATGAGGGAATAAAGGTGGGAGGAAGGTTGGTGAAAGCATTGAGATTTGCAGATGATCAGGCAACGTTAGCGAGTAGCAAAGAGGGGCTACAGAGAATGATGGACCGCCTGAACATGATCTCGAGAATAGGAAACGAAAATAAATACTAAAAACTAAAAAGACAAAGGTTATGAAGATAAGCTAAGGAAAAGTAACAGCAGTTAGAATAATCATAAACGAAGCCTTTGAAATGTGGATATGGCAGAGAATGGAGATAATTAGCTGGACAGAGCATAAGACAAACGAGGAGGTACTGCAAATGGTGGGAGAGGAAAGATCTATAATGAGGACAATTAGAGAGTGTCAAAGAAGATGGATTGGCCATATAATGAAAGGAAATTCCCTGCTAAGAGATATCACCGAGGGTAGAATGGAAGGGAAAAAGACAAGAGGAAGACCAAGAATGATGTTCCTAGACTGGATAATGAAGAAGGACGGCTACAGAAAGATGAAAGAAAAGGCGCCGAGAAGAATGGCGCCGTTGGACATATGAACCTGCCTAAGGGCAGAGAACCAAAGAAGAAGAAGACCACTCTCAAAGTTGAATTTAACAATAACAATGGAATTAAAAGGAAACTACACCAACTTGGCACTCTGCTCCAGTTCTTGTTCATCAGGAATGCCCCTTTGAACAAGGATTCCTCGATTCATTTTGGCTGGATCAAGAGCCCAGTTAGAGATTCCAATGAATCCAACCTTCATGTGTGGAGCAGGGCTTTCATCTCCCTCACACCCATCTTCCAAGAGAGGATGTAGTGTCTACAGCAGCACAGTAAACAACATTACCTGTCAGTCACTTCGCTGACGACTACGTATGCATGTATGTGTATAATACGATACAATGATACTACCCTCCTTCCAAAGTTTAGCAGTGCACTCATGACCAAATGATATAACACCGATGAATTTGGTCTAACAGCTCTAGAGATATCAATTCTCAAAAAGGTGGTCATCTCGGTTTTGCAAAATGCCTTCAGAGGGTGGGGTCACAGAATCCAGAATTGGAAAGTATTTTAAATAAATGCACAAAGATTTTGGCTTTTTCCATCCAACACATATTGCAACATGTGGTTAAACTTAGAAATGGTTGGGTGGAAACTTTCCTCAGAATTGGTTGAGTTGAGCTGGAATGATCCTGTTATGTTCATGTGAAATTGTGTATACAGCCTCTCCCATTTATTGTCAGGCTTCAAACTAAATTTTGACATACTACAGTCTTTAGCGATTCCTGTTAGCAAACTTCTCATTGATAAATATGTCAAATAAGTACGTTAGTAAGTTACCTGTTACTGTAGGAGGACATACATTCACAAACAACAATAAGCATAGTATACAGCAGTGATACAGGTGGTACTTTAACTATATTTATCAAGAAGAGATGGTACTTCAGAATCAAAGCCCTTAGCCCACTGTTCTGAATATCCTGAACCAAGGACAGTGTTGCAGAAGAAGAAACTGGTTGACAGTGATAATGCAAACGGATGCTTTTAAACCCTTAATTCAATTTTGTTTTTCCTTCACTACCATAAGTAGCCATAAAAGCCCATAAAAGTTAACTTAAATTTGAAACCAAACAATGAGACTGCTAAGATGAAATACCTTGAGTGGCATGCGATCAGAATCTTCTGCAAGACCGACTTCGTCAAGAACAACAACAGACACAAACTTGTTGAGATCTTGTCCCTTTTGGAGTTTGGCACACTGGCGGAAAGTACCAACAATGCCCTCTGGGGTCGACAACGGGCTACACTGGTACGACACCATGTGAACCTATAAGATAAAAGATGTAATCAGACGTTTCTACAGCACGTTTGAGAAGTTTTCAAAAGTGCCATCATACTGGACTGGATAAGTGCAACTTAATATAGGTTGAAATTCTAAGCTAGGTTGCATCAGGTGAGGCAGCTTTGAAGCACACAGGATGCTATTTCCATTAGTACTGAACCATGTTCCAAAGTAAATGTCTCCATAACTCTCATACACCAAACCTAAGAAAAACTGAGTTGCATACACTCTGCACTTATAACTGCTTTTTGGGATTAACTTAATGGACTGTTCTTCTCTTTCAAGTACATGACATTTCTCCAGAATACTACTTAGAAACTAGACTCTTCTGAAAGACCAGTATGAGAATTCAACAAACCGATTTCAATGCCCGGAAGAGATCCGAGCGAGCTGCCTCTCCCTGCATTGCATCTGCTACAATGGTCTTTGCCAGGGACTTTGAGCTTCCAGGTTTGCCCACAAGAAAGAGAGGTATCCGAAGTTCGATGCAGATGACCATCATGAAGAAGTTCTCCTTTAGAGCCTGATTCCTTGCAATGTTTTCACCGAGTTCAATCTCATCAAGAAAAACATCCTGGCACCTACAAGATGCACATCTCAAAACTTTACTACACCACGATTTTAGTTTGCAAAGAAACAGCCATGATGAAAGCCAGTTTGTGGTCAGCACTAAAAAATAAGTGCAAAACATGGTGTATAAAGTGTTAGCACAAAAAGAAACCATGAAGTAATTGTGGCATATCTGCATTGTTAATTCAAGAAACCTTAAGGTTCATATTTTTCTGGGAGGAAAGAAAATAAACTTTAAAGTTAAAAGTTTTTTTTAGATGAAAACACGATTATAACTGAACATCTGAGTGACTAAAATGCAAAAATATGTTTGCGTTGCAAATACACTTAAAAATAATGATATAGCTGGGCAGAAAGAAAAACACAGACAAATTGTCTTGTATAACAAGAGTTCAGAATGCTCTACAATTACTGCAGACTCCTATGCTAGTCACTTGATATTCAAGCTGACAGCTTAAATTCTAAACATTTTGTTACGATTGTCTTTTTCTTTAAAAAACAAGATTGGAAAATGCAAATTTACAAAATAAATAAAGGCGGAAGTCAATATTTACCAATTTATATTCTTCTCAATGGTCTGTGCTCCATTTTCCAGCTGGCATGGAGCAACAAAGTGTCTAGCGATGAATTCGCGATATTCTTTGCGTTTCTGCAGACATGCATGGTAGCAGACACCCAATGCCAGGATCAATGCCCTTGTCCAGTCATGAGGAGGCTGCAAAAGAAAATTACAACAGCTTTAGCCACTGCCTAATATAACACAATCACCTGATAAATTTTAAAACTGCATTCACGGTAATTGTATTTAGTAACTTGTATTGTGCCAGTGTCTAATGGACAAGGCATCAACCAATGGCACTTCAAAAGGCAAGCCATAATCAGGTCAATATCCAGAACATCAGTCCGCAAGACAGAGCAGCCTATGGTGGATAAGCAATTTGAAAGAGGTGATTTCAGTTGAGAACGAAATTACACAAGCGACTGAGCAGAGTGCAGTGCACAGACACAGGGAGAGAGTTCCAAAGAGTGGGTCCAAAGCTTGTTCACCATGAACAGTCCTTGATTTAGGTATGACCAGACAAAGAAAATCAGATGATCTCATTGAATAATGATAAGTCTGGGGAATAAGAACTGATTTTAAGTATTGTGGTTGGCCAGAGTTCAAAGTTTTATAAACTATGAACCCCAATTTGAAATTAATTCTTTACTGAACAGGAAGCCAATGCAAAGATTTAAGCACTGGGTATGTAATAAATAGTTCCCATCTGAATATGCAGAAGATGAGTTTTTACCGTGTAAACGAGTTCGTTGTCTTGTTCTTCACCCTCTCCTTCTTCCTCATCCTCATCTCCGACAAGAGCCCTACCCTGATAAGCCTCTTTTATTTCATCCACTGCCTTTTCATTCATCTTGTCGAAGAGTTCCTTTACACGATGGTAGAACCACATCATGACCTGCAGTGCTCGGTCAACATCGCGCAGACTGACAAAACTGCATTCGTCCTGAAAAGAGAAAAAATTATCCTTTCATTGTAAATCCAAAATGTAAATGTAAATCTGTTAAATTTCTCAGCGCCACACAAAAAAGCTGTATTATTTATTATTATTATCTATTGTTATCATTATTATTATTATTTAAATATTTTTTCATCATCATCATTATCATTATCATTGTTATTGTTATGTCCCCGCTAAGAAGGAGATAGATATAGGTGGGACTCGGGTTGTTCTGAATAGTTCTCGGATTATTATTATCAATATTATTATTATTATTGTTGTCGCTAATTTATTATTATTATTATTATTATTATTATTATTATTATTATTATTATTATGTCTAGGTTCTGTTCACTCAGAAAATCGAGTTCCACGCCGCTGCCTCCGTTAAGAAGGCGATGGATATCGACGGGTTTGTTGTTCGTTGGCTCCGGGCAGCTTGATATGGCGCCTTGGAAAGCCACCGCGTTGAAACGCTGGACCATCACCGACAGGCTCTTGAACAGGAAGCTTGTTTCACGGGGGTCATCAGTGGTTTTGGATAGTCGGCGACCACTTTCAGAAAGAAAGACTAGGCCCTCTCTGTTAATGGACCAAAGGTTTCCACTGCTACAGATGTGAAGATGTATCTCTTCTGCAGTTCAGAGTTTTAACGTGCTTTCTCGCGGCAGCCCATGCCACAGCACCTCCTGCCGTGACAGCCGTTTTTGTGATGTAAGAGGCAGCCACCGTGTCCACCACCGTCGCGTCCCACAATAAGGACAGCCCACTGCTCCATGGTATCAGAGTCTGGCCATCCGGTCTCTTACCATTTGACCTGGACAGGCCGGTCGGCTCCTTGGCCGCGGGGATGCCGGCTCTGTTGAGGCTGAGGTGGATGAGGTCGTTGATTTATTGATTTATTTATTAATTTATTGATTTATTTGATTTATTGATTTATTCACGCTACAGATAACCAATGCATTTGTATTCTGTAAAACTGTGAAATACCTTTTGCTGCCTCATGAACTCCTGAGAAGCAGCAAGAATTCTGGCAATGGTTTCCTCAAGCTGGACAATATCACAGAGTTCAGGAAAAACAGTAATCTGTCAACAGAAAACTCTGTTATGTAATTACAACCAAAATTATTATTATTATTCCGTTTATTATGAATCAAAGTTGACAAAAACAACAACTTCTTACAGAAACAGTATACTACAAAAACCTATTAGTCTAGATTAGGGAATGTAAACGTAAGGTAGAAAACTATTTAATTCCTAGACCATGTCGGAACAGAACTCTTGGTATAAAGCAGTGATTGTCCTTGCAAACTTAATCTGAAAATCTTTTGCTTATTTCCCTACTGATGCTAATTAGCTGCTCGTGAGGCTATATAGCCCCTGTAGCTTGTTCCAGTTGCATTATGTCAGCTATGATGTTCAATAAACGAGTATTCATTCATTATGTTTAAAATTTAAACATAATGAATGAATACTTTAAATGCCCAAAACTACACACGATTGTCTAATTATTAAGCTTTAAATGAAATAAAGTAAATTATATTCTTACAAATATTTCTTACACAGTCTGAAAGTAGTGCTTAAAAGAAATGGATATTTAGAAACGCTCACATATCGGTGAACCATCTGCCGAATGTAGAGTGTTTCGACTTCAGTACTGAGCTGTCCAAAGTCCCAGACCAGCGGAAGCATGCTCTGTGGCAGTGCTTGCACTCGATAGACCAATTGCCTCATGGGAATGTGACCTATTTAAAGAGACAAATATTTTACTGCGTAGGTACAATAGCAATATTTATCCACTTTAATTTCATTGCCAACCAACCTGCAACATGAGCCTCTTGGCTTTTCTGTCCCTGTACTTTGTAAGCATGTTAAAACCAATTTGTACAACCACGGCTTTATGTTGTCAGGTCAGAAGTGTCTCTGATGAATCTCTGGTAAAGAGGCGCTATATAAATAAGTGATGACAAATTAAAGTTCAATTCGGCAGACCACTGTATATGGCATAAAAATGTCAAATAAAGTGCTGAATTCAAATATTAATATATTCAAGAAAATGAAAATAACCGAGTTTATCCGCCGTCTGATGAGCCTGAATGTGATATCCTAAACCGGCGTGTTCCAGGCGCAATATCATTGCATCAGAATGCCTGAAAAAATACGTCAAAATTCAATGAATGTTTCCAAATTATGATAAATTTGGCTAAATTTCGCATCATAGTTCAGATACTACAAATTCCCTTGTGGACTGTGCAAAGGTCCTGGAAATCGAAAAACTTATTACTTACAACTCAACTCGCCCTAGCAATTCGTGCATATTGTTGCCCATTCAGATAAGTTCATAAATGTTCAAGCAGCTGATAAATACACTCTGTTACCATTTAAAGATTCTCACCCTTGTTTCAGCATAGGCCCTATGTTAAATGTAAATTTAAAACACTAAATAACTCATGAAATACATAGGTGACTGAATGAAAACTAAAATTCAACTGTCTTCATAAAACTAGATGATATGGTCCAGACACTGGACTGCAGCCAGTCAAAATTATGAGATCTCCACCCATCTCCACTCAAAAAGCCTGAGTAGCCTTGAAGTACCTTATGTCTTTTATGAATCAGAAATCAGAAATTAACCCCTCCCCAGGTAAACAAATTCAACCACATATTGATTGGTAAGCCACATTTTCTTTGCTTACTCCTCAGCTTCATCGCTACCAGACCAGAATGCCTAAAGCTCATTACTCTTAGCTAAATTATGGTTCCTGTAATTTAATGTTTTTTCCTGCTGCCAATCACAGGTTTTCAGAACGCTCTGACAGTGCATGTTTGCTCTACATAAGCCATGATGGCCTTCAGATCACACCTCACGACTCATATTTTCTAAACTTCTTCTCCCCCATACACTTTTCTGTCTCTGTGGACTGCCCCCTTGGGTTATGGCAGGACTCAATCCAGTTTGTTTAAAAAAATTCAAATTTTGTTGCATACATATTTAGGAAAGACTGACAGTAATAAAATCTGACAAAATCAGTTGATTCCCTAAGCATAAACCAGTGGAGAAACAGAAGTTTTAAAATAGATATAATTAGAATGTCAAAGTTCCAGACTTACTTTCTGTATGGATTGCAAGCAGCAATCAGTTTCAATCCGTAAGTTGACTGCAGTTTTTCTTCTCCAATCGTATGATCACACATGATTTCTTTGATCATTCCAATTGCTTCCGTGGTGTTGGCCTCGTCAAAGAACAGGACAGTCTGAACGTTTAATTCGGGAAAGGTGTCTCTGTTTAACTTCGCCAGCCTAGCAGCATCCTTTACTTTACGCTCAATGTCACTTGCTGTAGTACCACCATGCACCTGAAATTATTATAAATACTAGATTATTGCCCATCCTACGATTTATAAAATATTTGTAAATGTATTTCCCAATTGTATAGACGGTATTATTTATCAGCGTTATATTAAATCAAGTCTCGAATGGCCGTTTGGGCCGCTGTTTAGTTCGTTAGTACTTTGTTATATATCTGGCCCGTTTAAACCCGTTACACTCGTTTGTTTCAGCTTATTCACTACCTAAGTAAATTAGTTGAAGCCCATTTTAAGCCATTAGTTTAAAAGAGCAGCCCTTTACAGTATATTTAAATTTACCTTCAATTAAGGGTGAAACGAACATTCATTGGAATATCTCAATTTGAGAACAGTGACGTCATCGGTCATGAATATTGATAAGTTGGAATTTGCCAATGAGAGTAACATTACATAAAGTTCACTTTGCCTCATTTCTGTTCGTTTATATCATTAATTAATATTCATAGTCCGAAAAATAAATTCTTCAAATAATCTGTATATTTTTATTTTTATTAAATCTAATCACATGTAAGAACTACAGTGATGAACCAATAGTTTGTGATTCAGTAGTTTGTGGAAGAGTCTTGAGGCCACCCTCTTATTTCATAAAACTACTGATCCCTTAAGTAGTGTTCAAAAACGACTGCCGATATGGACCACACTACAATAAATGTTACACTTTATAAATGCCCATATACAATACAATACAATACAATACAATAGACTTTTATTTAACGTACAGTAATTTGTAGTGTGCAAAGCCTATATATGATCTGTGGTGTTTGCGGCTACTTAACTTTGGTTACAGTTATGAAGTAGACATAACCAGTAACTACCAAAATGCAAGAAAATTATGTCTGCCAAAAGTTTATTGTTCTTGCAAAACTTGTGGCATTTTCTTAATTTACTGAATGAATGAATAATTTTATCTGTTTGATGGGTGGGAAGATGGTTGAATGGTAACACGCTGGCATGAATATCAATACCTGCTAGCCCCGTAAAGGTTGACTCAGCCTTTTCACTCCCTACACTCCCTATGGGGCAACTCTAAAATGAGCAGTAGGACAGATGTGAGCCTAACTACTGATCTCAATCTCACTTTTATATTGAAATTCACATAAAGATGGATCAAGCTTTCATAAAACATTGCAAGGAGAATTATCTCAAACATCACAGGATGAATTAACAATTTCACCTTCATGAGAATCATGTTCTTCATATCTGATCCTGGGGGCTTCCATAGATCGCACATGAACTTGATCAATCTTGTCTTTCCACACCCAGTCTCACCCATCACAATTACAGGAATGTCACACCTAAATTTGAACAAAAAAATAATAAATGTAAAACAAGACTAAGTTGCAGAGCCACAGGCGTGCAGAATAAAAGCGTTCTAGAAAGTGGAATTATGTAAAGTAAAATAACAAATCAGTTCATTATGCCATCTGCCAGCCCACCTTTCTGAAATACGCTGCCTTGTAACCTGCAACTTGCACTTTTTGCCTTTCTTTGCCTCTTCTCCGTAAAGCTTGAAACCATGCTGTTTTAGATTTTGCATCATCTGATCAGAAGCGCTCCTGATTCTTTCACTTGAAGTGGCACTACATCGGTTTGTGATCACCATTATAATTACAGCAGTATTTTAGATATAATCCTGGGTTTGAAGTATCTCCCATAATAGTAATAGTAATATAAGAGTAATATAAGACTTAATCTTTTAACAATGAGAGGGATTAATAATAATAATAATATTTATTCTTTAATTAAGCGCCTGCAAACGCACTGCGCTGTACATGTACATGTTATGCGATAAACCTTAACTACTAACAGAACAGACAGCCTGCAATACACGGCACAAATTGCAGCCTACAAAGCATGTCTGCCTATGGGACTCGATCTCTGTACCTCTCGCACTCTACGCCAGATGTTATCCAATGCGCTATCGGGTCCCAGTTTTCCATGCATTTTAGTATACGCTAGTCATTAAAGCGTCAAACCAAACCACACACAATATAACAAAGCCATTCGAAAAGATTTCCTTAAACCCTACTTCATGCGTCAAAATACAAGTTCTGAGCGAAACCTGAATCTCATGTAGATGGCCAGCATCTTCTTGACATTGTCAGCCGTCAGCTCATACGTTTCGTCTGGATCATGAGCGAAATCACTTCCAAAGATTCTATGCATCTTCGTGATTTTCTCACACCTGGCACCATAAACAGAAACAATCAACTACGTATAAACTCGGCTCAGTATAATCCAGTCAATCATTTTATTATACAATCATGCAATTGACCAATCAATAATTCAGTAAATCAATTAATCACTCAGTCAATCCATATGATAAAATCAATCAGTCAATCAGTTAAATAACTACATAATTACTCCAGAAATTCATTGTTAAATTTTATTTAAAAAGCTTATAAATTTTTAGTACTTTGTTTTTTTGGGGGGTTATAAGTTCTATCAAAACTACATATAATATATCTGTAATTATGTAAACTGAAATCGTAATCGTAATCTCCACACTTCTAAAGCGCCACTCGAAGGCCAAGCGCAGGGCACCAGCCTATTCACGAGCGCTACATATGCTGGTAGTATGTCTATGCCATGTAAATGTAAATGCAGTGACTGTAGATCGGCATACTGTACTGTGAACAGGTTTACTTAGAGATCAGTTAGATTATATGTCAACATCGTCTCTTTTACACACAGTCTGGTTTACATGTGGTTTCGATGGGCTCGTCCCTTATGACTTCATGGCAATGGTCCACGCTGTACTATAAATGTTAAAATATCTCATTACGTTAAAAGAACAGACTCTACTGAATGGCTACACAAGTAATAAAATGTTGATACGCTCACCTCGTAAGTGCATCAAAGTTTTCACTCAAGTCAACGCGGTTGCGAACGAGTGCATCATACAGTTCCCTTGGCACTGCCCTAGGTGCAAGGACACGGTGAGTGCCTGGCTCAAGAACGTCTCCAGTGGCCGCGTTGATAATGAAACCCATGAATGTAAACGAGTTTCCATCAGAATTGAAGAAAAGGTAAGGATGTGGGCTAAAAAATGTTGACTTGAATTTAAAAATTCAATCGATATTCAATCAAATCAACATAAAGTAATAATTCCTTTGCAAAACTTCAAGTTCACCTCTAAATGATGATAAGTAGTTTGAAGTTGGCAGCAAAACACTTTAACACTTTAATGACCAACTACATTGGTTTCCCAGTCACTTTTAGTATATGCTCGTCATTATTATTATTATTATTATTATTATTATTATTATTATTATTATTATTATTATTATTATTATTATTATTATTATTATTATTATTATTATTATTATTATTATTATACAAATGATTATTTAACAGTAATGATGAAATGATCTGAAGCGCCATCTCAGCGTCACTCAGACAGGTGGCAATGTCCTCGAGAGGCAGATGGCGTTCCCTCGTTGCAGAGCCACCGAAATCCGTTGGAGCAAATACGATGTCTCCAGTGGATCGTGAGTTGCTTCCGTTATCCTTCTTCCCAACTCCATAACGAACTGTAGTCCTTTCCCACTCCAAGAGCCGCCCGTCTCCAAAGCGATCGCCACAAAGGCATGGGTGTTAGTAATTGCTAAGTATTTCACCCTCTTGGACCGTACTGAACGTTCCGCGTTATTATTATTATTATTATTATTAAGGAACATTTATATAGCACCCCTTCAAGGCTGTCTACTCACGAGTGCTCAGAGAGAGACGAAAGCCCAAGATAATGAGAACATAGATACATGCAAAGACAAAGGCAAGACATTTTAATTGTTGAGAGACGAAAGCCCAAGAGAATGAGAACGTAGATACACACAAAGACAAAGGACAAGACAAATTATTGATGTTCTTTATTATATTTATCATTAGTAGTAGTACCTCAGGTACAGTGAGGTAGCTATGATCCCTTAAGATTCTTAAAACAATATCTGTGGAGATAATAAAATAACGTCTGGACTGGTTATAACTTGTCAAGTTCCGGCTGAGCAAAATTGTCATGGAAGGCAAGAGCATTCAAGCACTGAATGGTAATTGCAATTGCAAGATATTGGAAGAAGAGACAGCTAATTGTCTTTATTATTATTATTATTTTATTATGACGATAGATTTATTCAATTATTATTATTTTTAATATTATTATTATTATTATTATTATTATTATTATTATTATTATTATTATTATTACGAACAGTTTTAGCATGCACAAAGTCACATAGCAATGTGAATTTGACACATGGTTAGTCAATTGCCAGGTAAAGAGCAGTTAGATATCCAGATGTTTGATAGCTAGTGACAGGTAGTGTTTCTTGAAGAAAGAGTTTGAGCATTGGAGAAACATCGGTGGTTGGTCCCATTCCTTGAAGCAGCAACACAGAATGAACTAAATCCCACAACAGTTCTGCTTCATGGCTCAGCCGAAAGACCCTTCTAAAAAAGAGTTGAAGCCCCCTTGCTAGACAAAACTGCAATTTCACAGTGAAGGAGTGGTTTCATGTGTAAGAAGACCACATATATTTTGATCAGCACAGGTCAGTGTTTGTGCTACCAACGGCAAGAAGATAACAGCCAGTCTATCAGCACAATTTTTTGAAGAACTTTCTACCCTCTTGGAAACAGTTGTTACACGTAATTCTCAGCTCGTGATCCTCGGTGATTTTAATATCCATCTCGAGGATCCTACCTTACCTGCTTCTGCTCGGTTCTTAGACATTCTCACGCAATTTGGACTTCGACAGCATATCAATCAACCTACTCACAGATTAGGTGGTCAGCTTGATCTTGTCATCACTAGTGAGGATGATCAAGTAGATGACCTTAAAGTTCTACCTCCGACGCTCTCGGACCATTCTGTCATCAGTTTTACTCTTCCTTCCATTCATCTTCAACCGATTCACTCCATTCGCATGATACGTGGATGGAAATCGTTCGACTCGTCTGCCTTCAGTGCAGCTCTACGTGATACTCTCCTTTCTTCGCCGGATTCTACTCTGGATAACCTCTCAGTTGCTGAACTATTCGACTTATACACTTCCACGGTTACAAGTCTCCTCGACGCCATGTTACCTCGGCGTAAAGTTTGGTCACGTCAGCGCCCACTGGCAGTCTGGTTTGACGCTGACTGCCATCGACTCCGCCGTCGTACCCGATGCCTCGAGCGCCGTAGTCGTCGGACTAAAGATCCTGTCGACCGACTAGCCTGGATTACTCAGCTTCGCTCATTACATCGCCTCTACCATCAGAAGGAAGCTGAATATTGGGAAAAGCTAGTCTTGCGCAACGAAAAAAATCCAAGACGCTTGTGGTCATCTGTATCGGGTCTCCTTGGGCGACCATCTCGTTCTACTGAGGCTCCATCCTTCACCGCAGATGAGTTTCAGGAAATGCTTTCTACCAAGATCGACCGACTTCGTGCTTCGACAGCTGATGCTCCTCCTCCGAGCTTCACATCTACATCCACTGTCTTCGATAGTTTTCGTCCTATTTCAGAGTTCGACCTTCGTTTTGTATTAACGTCTGTTAATCTTAAATCAAGTGAACTCGATCCGCTACCCCCTTTTGTTATTAGTGACATTTTAGATGACCTTGCTCCCTTTCTTGTTTATCTATTTAATAGATCACTTTCCGAAGGGTGTATTCCTCCATCGCAGAAGCGTGCTCTGGTCTTTCCCTCGCTAAAAAAGCCTAATCTTGATACTAATCTCTGCAATAATTACCGTCCCATCTCCAATTTATCTTTCCTATCCAAGACTCTTGAACGTGTTGTCTCTCTTCAGCTCCTCCCTTATCTTGAGCAATCTGGACTCCTTCCTGCTAATCAATCAGGCTTTAGGGCTCATCATTCTACTGAGACTGCTCTCCTCTCTCTCCTCTCTGAAATCTACTCTGCTGTTGACAGGGCTGAACTTAGCCTCTTGGCTCTTTTTGATGTTTCTGCAGCCTTTGATATGGTAGATCATAGTATTCTCCTTCAGCGTCTTGAGACTTCTTATGGGTTGCAGGGGCTTCCTCTTTGCTGGTTTCGATCATATCTGTCTGAACGAACCCAAATGATTATATCGGGTGACTCTAGAACAAAATGGATTCACATTAAGCTGGGCGTTCCTCAAGGCTCTGTACTTGGTCCTCTACTCTTTATTCTCTACACGGCTGACATTCCTTCTCTTTTCCCATTCTCGGGAGCTACTGGTCATCTCTTTGCAGATGATGTGCAAGCATTTGTCCATGGGCCTCCTTTATCTCAATTGCACTTAGTTGAGCGTATTGAGTCTCTATCTAAGTCTCTCCATTCCTGGATGTCCTCAAATCGTCTCTGTCTTAATGCCTCTAAAACCCAGTTCATTTGGTTTGGCTCCCCTCAACAGTTGCTGAAGATTGATTTTGCCCTCCTCTTGGAAATCTTCCCACACTACTCCTTTACATCAAGTGTACGTGACCTAGGTGTTACGCTTGATAGCTCTCTCTCCTTCAAAGATCACATCTCTAACCTCACACGTGTTTCCTACTTCCATTTACGGCGTCTCAGGGCTGTTCGACGATCTGTCTCTTCCTCTGTTTTCACAACGCTGGTCCATGCTTTCATTTGCTCGAGAATTGACTACTGCAATTCGCTTCTAATCGGTCTTCCTAAGGTCCGTCTCATGCCTCTGCAGTCAGTCCTAAATGCAGCTGCGAGATTAATTGCCCGTCTGCCACGCTACTCACGCATTTCATCCTTCATGTTTGAGAAACTGCACTGGCTTCCTCTCTCTGCACGTATTAAGTTCAAAATCCTTATTCTGGTGTCAAAGACACAGCGGGGTCTCGCCCCCAAATATTTAATTGATGTAATTCACCGGCCTCTTTCTGTCTCCTCGCATCGTCCACTTCGCTCCTCAGACAGATTTGATCTCTCAGTTCCTCATACTAGAACAGCTATGGCTCAGTCCCGATCTTTTGCCTCAATTGGTCCCTCTCTCTGGAATACACTGTCTCCTTCTACTCGCTCTCAAATTTTAATAAGTAACCCCTCATCTTCTTTTGCTTTCCTTAAGACTTATTTCTTTTCTCTCGGCCTTGCGCACTGGGAGCGCCTCTGAACGGTAAACCCTACTAGAGGCGCTTTATAAATGTTTAAATACAATACAATACAATACAAATGGATTCATTTCTCTGAAGTCATAATGTGTCTACTACATCAACACTAGCAGATTGACAAACATAATCATACTAAAGACACCACTATAAGTCACAAAATAACAAGTTATTGCACTTAAACTGTGTAAAGTCTTTGGCAAGCAGACACTGAAGGGCAATTCCATGAGAACAGGGACACATACCTCCAAAAATAAAATTCAGTATAAGCATAGGTTGCCTTCATATTTTAGTTGTATGATGCTTGTAGTTCACTTGTAAAAAATTTCTACATAGCAATTCTTGAGTTTATAGCTCAGATACACACAATTGCAGAGGTACGTAAAGTGTATATTTTACAATTTTTTTCTAAGAAATTGATGAAGTGTCATAGGCACTACAGTCAAAGCAGATTATACATTTTTAAGCATTTAAAACATATTATCTTGCACAATGTTCAATTCCCTTCAAAACACTGAAATAATTACGTCACAATGTCAACCGTTTTGTCGCAGCATGTGTTTGAACAGACTATCCATTTTTCAAAATGTCGTTGTCACGTCCCTAACGTTTTTCATAATACTTGACCTCAATCATACTAGACTGTAGGTATAACTCTGATTATTTTTATGCAATGCTAACTTACTTAGGACTTTAAACTTTGGTAGAGTTTTGTAATTTTCTGTTGCTCATTTAATAGATACAGTGTTAGGGACGTGACATATTAGCGTTAGGGACGTGACGTTAGGGACGTGACATTTTCATTAGGTGCTAAAGCTTTATAATAAAAATCACTTTATATGCCAAAAAGAGCTTCTTGCAAAAAACTCTGTACAGTGTACAGTACACTGATGTGCAATTTACTAGATGGCACTTGGAGTGCACAAATTTTTAAATTTATTTTAAAATATCTTAAATACATAATTTTACTAAAAAAATTAGTCTACTTCTAGTCAGTTTAATAGAGTTTAATCATAATAAATACATTTGTTTAACTTTTAAGTTTAGCATTTAATTTCATTGTATTTGTATTGTATTATTATTTTTAAATCAGTTTAAAACACCTTTTTTGTCAATTAATACCCTGTTATAATTCAAACACTTCGAGGTCAATACTCCAGGCTGTAGCTTCATGTGAGCGTTGTATGGACTGAAACTCCAATTCTTGCTTGTATTAGCACATATATCAATTGGTGTTAACTTGCATTTTTGCTCATTGTTCAAATCAGAAGACCACTCTGAGTTGGCAGGTAAAATTGTCATTAAACTTCAAAACTTAATTTATTGCACATAGTTTAGTTACAAACTATGCAATTTATCACCTTCTGTGCAGATGAACATTATGGTTGCCACGGCTCATGCAATCTGAGCAAATCTAATTATACACAGATGTTTGTTGTCTAAAGAACAGAATACATAAAATTATTAATCGTGATAAGCTAGCATCATTAAGTGCTACCAGCCTTGGTGCTGTAGCCATTCCTTTGCACTGTTATGACTAAACCGTCATTTTATTATGTATTGTAAATCGGATATGGTATAAAAAAGAATTAAATAAAGAAATAAATTTGTAACCTAGTAGTAACTTGTAGTTCTTTGTTCTCTAGACCTGTCTTAAGTAGTTATTGGCGTCTCTGGTCTTTTCAATCACCATTGTTTTTGTTTTTTCTGTGTTTATCATTAAGCCAAATTTTCTAATGGGGTAATACACCAGCCTAATGAGCACCAAAAATATTTTACTTAGTTATTAAATACTCAGTAAAACATATTATATAGTGGAATACATTAAACTAATATATATCATTGTAAATATAAAACAATTATTTATAAAGTGTGGCACATATTTCAATTTGCATACTGTCACGTCCCTAACAAAACCGTCACGTCCCTAACGCTTAAAAGAAATCAAGCCTAAAATGTACCTGAGTGATTCTAAACAAAATAATTGATGTTTAAGTATCCTAGTCATATCTGTGAATTAATCATATTTAAGTGGAATTTTTCAAATGCTAAAATAGCAGAGTTTACTATAATACTGAGTGACTAGAAGTGATGTCTGCGGCATGTCATGTACACCAGCCTAATGAGGACCAAAAATATTTTACTTAGTTATTGAATACACACTAAAACATTTTATATAATGGAATACATTAAACTAATACACTTCATATATCATTATAAACATAAATCAATTATTTATAAAATGTGGCACATATTGCAATTTGCACACTGTCACGTCCCTAACTAAACCGTCACGTCCCTAACGCTTAAAAGAAATCATGCCTAAAATATACATGAGTGATTCTAAACAAAATAATTGATGTTAAAGTATCTGTAATGATCTCCCAAACCACACAATGATTCCCAGCTACACAACATGCTATAAGATGTTATAGTGTAGAGAAGAATCTATTTAGATTATATAATGTAGGATAGTAGAGCTACATAAATGTAACTTAATTAAAATGCCAGCAGCTAAGCCAGCATTGTAGGGATTAATTAATATTAGATAGAGGGGTTCATCATATCTACGCAAAGGACAGCAGACGATGTGGACTCACCCCATTGGTCAGGACGAAAACCGTTATGGCGAAGCGGCTGACGACTCGGTAACCAAGCAACCGTGGTGACGTGGCGTGGAGATGCGGCAGTTCGATTTTTGATTTCAACTGAACAAGACGTTCTAGAAATCTTGAGTGGATCGACTCGGTGGATGTTGGACTAAGTCGATGAGAGAGCATCGTTAGTCAGTATGATCGGTTTTGCGAAACGATCGATGCAGTTGGGTTTATAAGTCGAGACGTTGGACAGCGAGGATCGAATAATTCGAGTGAAACGCTCTCGTAACAAACCGTTGCGAAGCGTGACTTTCCGTCATAGGAAGTCGACATTTGCGAAGCGATCTTGTCAACGGACTTAAGGAGTTATTCCGCGAGTGAAGTGTACGTTACTCTGGAGTAGTAAAGCGCACACTCGGGTTGTAACGACGGTCTCTTTGGGAGAGACATCACGCTACGAGAAGTCACGAGAACGGTGGATAGTCGGGCTTCGACGAGGGAGAAACAAGACGATTTGCGAACTGATCGGCGAACTCATCAGATGAACAAACGGGTGAAAGACAGCTTTTCCACGAGGAACAAACTGTGAGAACATTCCGTGCTAAAGGGTCTTACTGGGAGGTAGCAATAGGCAATAAAATCTAGATAGCAAAGATGCTGGCTAGGTAGGGAATAAGGCAAAGTAGACATAGGAAAACTAGACATTGAACTGTTACATGCTTTAACTTTGATATACATTATATTCATATTCATTTAAATGCATACACAGGTGTTCTACGTTCATTTCCCTAGTCAAATAGATAGGCCTATGCATTTCCTTGTCCAGTAAAGACAAGATGAAACAGAACTAAAGTAGTCGTGGGTGTAGAACATAACACTAAGCACTCTTAGTATAGGGTGGCGCTACAGTATCCTAGTCATATCTGTGAATTAATCATATTTAAGTGGAATTTTTCAAATGCTAAAATTAGCAGAGTTTTACTATAATACTCGGTGACTATAGAAGTGATGTCCGCGGCATGTCACGTCCCTAACGACTCTTTGAAACACACACAGTTAAGTGAAGAAAGTTCAGAGTAATCAAATTTGTCAAAGATATAGACCTTCTGGTCCTAATTGCTAAGGAATATTGACTCTACTGAAAGTCAGTATCTTATACTGCTATATTTATAATAATACATGCCCATTTTTGTGCAAATGTCACGTCCCTAACGATGGAATTGCCCTGAACTGAAAAATGTACAGAGATAATCAATTCTTGCAAAACATTAATTAAGCAGAAAGTTTCTACAGCGATTAGGAAAAGGAAAGTTATTTTGCTAAAGGTTTCTGAGGAAGTTTAAATAATAATAATTTGACAATTTAGGGGACTTATGTTAGATATTCAGCATTAATAGTAATGCTAAGAAATGCTAGTTAGTGCTAGTCTTTGGCATTGAAGAAGAATGCTAGCCCTGAAGCAGCCATGGGTATGAAGTGTTACCGACTTCATTTTCTTAGCCTTGGCATATGAGGGCAGGTGGTCAGTCCTTTCCCTTGCCATCTCATCTTCCCACCGATAATGTACGGTCAGTGTACTCATTATAGTTGAGTTGGCCTGGGACCCCAGGTGGGGCAGAAATCTCGAACCTTGGCAGGGATTTGAACCCAACCTCTCAATTGACAGTCCAGCATGCTAACCACAAGACTATCGTGCACCCTCTGGCACTTGGCACTGAATGAGTTAATAAAACACAAAAAGAAAATAGCCTAACGAAGCTTCTTCACCTTGTTTCCCATCTTCGTTTCAAGCCATAGTCATCTAAAATGTCATCTGCTTGACGATCATCCTAAAAAGTTTAAGAAACAGAAGATTTCCAGGTAAACAATCTTTTATATGAAATAAAATTATTAGCATGACCCTGCCTAATCCCTTGTGATCCTTCAGCATGATCCTTCTGTACCCTCAGTAAGGACAGCAATAAAAAAAATTGTGTGTATTGAAGCCTTCTCCCCTAACTTACTATATTACATGTTTTATTTGCTTGCAAATTTTATAAGATTTTATTACTTTTTAAATATTGCATCTACATTTTGGGAACTTATAAGCAAATAGAAAAGTTATAATTCTATGTTGGTCATGTTCAGGGCTGATAACAATACTGGCAAAATGTATTGGCAATACCAATACCAATACTTCCTAACAAATGTATTGACAATAACAATACCAATACTATTTCTTAAAAGTATTGCAACACCAATAGAATACTTTTACCAATACTTTTTGATAAGTAAGTTTACATAAGTTTGTGACATAAAATACATGATAACAGTGTCAAGGACTACATAATAGGCCTATAACAGTAAGTGTTAGCAGCAGATAACCAAAACCACACAATGTCCTTCTCCCCTTGCTTATTTCCCTACTCATGTAAGAATTTTTTACCTAAGAATTCCCTTTCTGATATCTAACCCACAGGAAATTGGCTGCCAGGGTGTTGGAATTAATCCAGTGCACTTTCATGTCCAGTGTAAAAAGTATTGGTATCGAGTATCGGTGATTTACAGGCTAAAGAGCATCGGCGATACACATGCGATACTAACAAGATTAAAGAATCACGATACTGGGCGCGATACCAAAAAGTATCGGCGGTACCAAGTATTGCGATACTTTATCATGATTTTAACAGCCCTGGTCATGTTGTGATGCCCTAATGCAAAACATATGGTGATAATTACACTGGACCCCCAATACAATGGTCCTCATAAAAAATACTGTGTTTATCTATGTCACGTTCTAAAGCTAATTAAATTTTCAATAAGTGACTGCACTATATAAAAAAATGTAGCACAACACCATTGCTAATCATGAGGAGGCATTGTGAGTCTCACCTGATCCAGCAACTGCAGAGCAACTTCAGGAGTCTCTTCTGAAATTGCCAGCGAACGGGTAGCAAAATCCTAATAGCACAATATTTTTATATTCATTATCTACTCATAAGAACTAAATGCATTAAATCCCTGTAATTATCAATTTTAACCCAGGTATAACTATCAATTTTTTTAACAAGTTTTACCTGAAAACTTGTAATATATAATAAATAAACATTAAACACATCAGAAAAACAAACAAAATGAATAGAAATAATATTTATTTAAAAAATATAACATTTCAGTAATCATATTTTAAAAAATGCAATGAGTTGTTGCAAATGCTAGTAAGAAATAAGGAAACTGTTTGCAGAAGACAATATTGCAACTCACCTTCGACATTTGGATCATGAACTGAACAACAAATTTCAGGAACCCAGGAAGATCTGGTGCCAACAAGTCGCTACAGAATGTTGATTCCTCACAGGATCTCAATTGAACATTAAGGAAGTTGACAAAATGTCGCAACTCCGACCAAGACGGATCACGAATACCACAATGGCTACACCAATAAAAATCATCTCTATTAAATTGGGCAGCTCAAGAAAATGCCTTTTGCCTATCAAGGCATAGCAAAATCATGACCAGTCAATTAACAGAAAAAATCAAAAAGAGAATCAAACATTTTGGGTATATTTAAGATTTAAATGTATGACTTAATTTAAGCACTTCGAGTAGTTACATTAAAGTTTGTGTAATATTCTCTTAACATCCTTACGGAGTCAATATGCAAAATAACTCAAATTACCAAAACGCACGAACACATGGACGGTGATCCCGGGGGGGTCGAGGGGGACAAGACCCCCACCTTTGAGAGTGGGGACATGCTATAGAGTTGTACCTGTAAAATTTTGAAGAAACACCGAAAAAAGGTCAAGGAATTTTTCATGTGTGAGCACAGAAAAATTTGTTTACCTCTTTATTTTAAATTTATGACCAGATCAGTTCAAAAGTCCCCCAAATGTCAAACAAGTTCGCCGCCAGTGCGCATACAATCTACACTCTAACCTAAGATATTCCAAGGAAATTCTTAGGTAAAAAATTCTTACCTGAGTAAACAACGAATGCAATCGACATAGTTCCCTTCAGGGGTGTTGCAGGGTACCTTGCGCAATTCCTGATTGGCTCTAAAGCGGACCAGGTACTGGAATGGCCGCTGAAGCATGGCACTTTGAAATTCTTTGTCATCCATTTTCTGGTCATGGACACTCAACACTGCATTTGTGTAGCGATCTTTAACATCTATTTCAGTAGGAAAAAAATAACAATACATGTGAATTTTGTGCACCAGCGGTCGATGCCTTGTGCATAAGCACCGACTTAATATCAGTTACTATAATTATGAGAACAGAAACTAGATTTCATGTAATGCAAATCGTCTTGGGAAAATGTATTTCAATTTATACAAGTACTGAAATATTAGAAACGCTAACTTAGAATTTATAACACCAAAACGCAATCCATGTAACACGAAGTGACAAAGAAAAAAGAAATACAATTGCTACGTAGCATTTTTAAGTGTTGCAAAATCTAACTGTAACATAGAGATTGAAGAGCTTCAGGTCTGCAAATGCAGAAAAAGGTTTCACAACATTGCCATAAAATGTGTTCATTAAGTTTTGACAAAGAAACAACAAAACAGGAAGCTAAAATATGTCACTGATCTGAAGTGCACTTAATCTCACCATTTTGCGCATCGCTAAGTATGCTCATACTGTCAGTGGGTGACCAGCAGGTAAGAGTCGGCAGCAACTGGAAAATGTGGTGAACATATTGCAATTCCTGTTGACGTCTCTCCTGAAAATCACAAAAGTACATATGCATGTACATCGATTATAATTATCTGCTTGTACTCATTTCGTAATTTACTTTAAAATTTGCCATAACTGTCTACAAATTGTAATGCATACATGTCAAATTAAGACTATTTGCATACATTAACAAATTTCAATGCAGCCCCTAGAGAATGTTATTATTCACTTAAAAACAAATAGATCATTAGAAATATTGTAATTCTAACAGAATTATTATTATCCTTATCAGCAACATTTAGTTAAATAATGGAATTACACAATTATGTTAATTAAGTAATTAATTTATTGCAAACGACCCACAGGAGTTGCCTAACAAATAGATAACGATACATATTCTAATTTTTAGCAGAACTATTATTACCGTTATTATCAGTAGTATTTCTTAATTAAATATATGCTCATTACATAAATATGTTAATTAATTAAGTGCAAAGACATACAGGAGTTTTCGCCTCTCTCTGCATCAATGGCATTGTTTCAATAAGATACAGGTCAGTGGGAGCTCTGGACCAGACATAGCCTTCTCTGTCTGTGATGCTGCCGAGGATGAGCAGATTGAACAGAAGATAGTCAACTCCTTCCTGCACCTATAAAACACAGGCATTCAAACTCTCAATTTAGCAAATAAGTCTTCTTGAAAACCCTAAGATATGTTGCTTCATGACACTGTTACAATCTTAACAGACATCTATCAGTTGACCTAACAAATTTTGGTGAAAAAATTGAAAATCAAAACAACCTATTACATGTTGCAGTGTATCGTTTCAGATGTCTTCATCCACAGTAATTTATCGTATGCTAAGTCGTTTTCATGAGTTACTGCATCAGAACTGGGTGCTATAGAAACATACTGATACACTTATACATGCATGTATAAAATTGCACAACTCAACCAACAGAAAAAGTAAAATTTTTCCCATCTTGGAACACAAACCTCATGAGCGACATCGATGTGAAATATTCGGGGAACAACCAGAGGTGGTTCAAGGCTGTGACCAATGAATCTCCGCAAGACAACACTTGGATCTACCACCTTGCAGTGGAGACGAATGCTGACAAGGAGGCTGCCATCATAGCCTCTGTTTGGCAGTTTCCAATCTTGTCTCTGCTCGAGAAGACGTCGAACCTTTAGCGACTTACCAACACCTGCACGATGCGACTTTATTACTCGAACTGAACATCTAAAATAGAAACCCGTTTTCAAAGCTTGTCACGAATTGCCCTTAGTTAGAATGCAGGTAGGCCTGTAGGCATATAATTATAATCTATAGACTAATACATATATACATATATATTGTTAGCAACTAATGTAGGGAATATATATTTATATATAGTGAATATATACAGCGATGGTCGTCGATGGTCGTGGGTTCCCGAGGGATGGGCGAGGGCACAAGGTCAATCGCCGAAGAAAGTGAAAAGAAACAGAGGTTGGGCAGTTGAACAAGGAAAGTCGGCGAAGAGAGTCGGGCAAATACAGTCAATGGAACTGCAGGTCGCAGATGTATTCTTGGACGTTTTGCACCTGACGTTACCAAATATAATTTGCTGGAAACTAATGATGATCACAATGACAATGATAAAGATGATGAAAACCAAGAAGGCTAATTTTATTCAGCAGCTTAGCTATTTTTTTTATCACCAGTATGCAGTGAGCAAAATAACCTTTTCCTGCAAGTAATTTTGCACACTGATACTTTTTTTTCTTAAAAAATAAACTGGGAAAGTGCTTCTGAATAAGTTCTGTGGGTGCTGTACACCGTACATAACAAATATACGTATTAAATTTAAATAACAGTACGTCAGTAAAAATAGGTTAATGAGATAACAAAGCCTTGACAGTAAGTGTCAAGGACTAGCTCTAACCTCTCTGGGTCTAACTCAGCAGCTGCCCTGACAGTTGTGGGCCCTCTGACTGTAAGATGCTCTTGTAGGTAGGTTCGAACTTCCTGCAACTCCAGTGGAGGGACCTTGACACGATAGCGATCTAGGGCATTGATGATATGCGATCGGTCCTCTTGTTCTCGACAGCAGACAACCACCAACTGGATCTCTTCCGTGATTCAAACATACACAACTCCATTATCAAGCAGTTTGATAATGTATGACAATGTAGAGCAAGTAAGCCTTCAAGAACTTCTCAGATGCTTACGGAGGAAAGAAGGCGTATAAATGGATACATACTTACAAAGTTGCATAGGAAAAGGTAAGGTAGGGCAAGGTAAAGTAGGCAGAGGGTGGAGCAAAGCATTGGGTTCTGTATGATAGGATAGGATAGAAAAAGATCATCCATGTGTGACACATTTTGCACTGGCTTCCAGTTGAGGACTGACCTAGGTTCAAGTTTCTCCTCATGGGGCAAGTCTTGACACAGTTCTAGGAATACATTATGGAGTTGCAAATTAAAGCTGCATAACTTGTTTTCTAACCAAACAGGAACAGCTACGTACCTTCAGCTGCATGGCTGTGTTTATCCAGGCTCTGTTCTGCTTTTCGTGCGACATCATAGTCTAGCAGTTCTGCATGAACCAGACAGTAGATCTTCCCGTGCCGACCGTTCCGGGCATCTCCTTCTGCTCGCCTCCACAGCAGTTCCACCTTAAAGAAATAATTCATAACAATTACTGAAAAAACAGCATAAGAAAAGTCATTGAAAGTCTCATCACCAACAGTGGAACTATAAAGATATAAAAAAAAGCAAATTTCATTATCTGCTATGATCTACAGCAATTTCTGTAACAGGATAACAGGACAAGGTGGCAGTCTGGTTCCACACTAACTCACGTGAACTGAACCGATTTTGAATATCCTCGACACACTCGATATATAGCAGGTACTCTGAACATCATTTCTGAATTTGTTAGATCAACAAGAAGAGAGTTATAGTATTCATGGTGACAGAAGACGAAAGCATTTGCCAGAGATATCTTTGAAGACATGAGGACATAACCCAATTCTGTGTATGTCACAATTGAGATGCCTTACAGATACCATTTACAACAAAGTCCGTAATAGATATAGTAGAATACAAAAGAAACAATATTACCCAAGTTATGAGTAAGAGCTCAAAATTTGGCTGTTTTTCTTACTTATTGACAGTGGCGTGCAGAGGTTCTTTGATGCCCGGGGCCAACCCCTTCATTGGATGCCCCTAAATTGTTCTTTCCCTATGTCATTCCCCCTCCCCTCCCACTGCACTGAGCTCAGTGTGCTGCCCCTCTCCCTTTCCCCCAGGAAATTTTAGAGAATTGCACATTGCCGTATGGTACTTTTAGCCTATTTTGACGATCGGAAACCGAATTGTAGACTTTGTATTTTATGCTTAGGAAGTAAGGCTGCTATTACTAATCATAGTATAGCCTGTATGGAAAACATGACATAAAAACTTGCGCACTCATGTCTTACTTCGCGATGTATTGTAAACATAAATATTTGAATGGCGATTTATTGGCGGCCGGTTATTAGTAACTTGCAACGAAATAGATGCAAGAACACAAGATTTATCTAAAGTAAAGACGAATGGTACGCGTATGCCCGCCAAGCCAACGTCGGCTGATAATAATGGTTGTCTGCAAATGTTTGATTAAATCCTTACAAAATAGACAATAAAATTACTTACTGTTGCGTCTTGCCGAAAAAATTCTAACAGACGACGCTAACCTAATTAAACCTATGAACGATTATACAGTCATAACACTGCCGTTGTCAACCGCTGATTTCATAACACGCTAAAAGGGTTCGCAATGCATTAGATACTATTATTAGTACTTAAACTACGGCATATGATTCGTACGATACGAAATTAGTCCGTCAATACAAGCGCAAGAGATGTGACTGGGCCAACGCCAACCGTTGGATGCCCCCTCCGGGTGGATGCCCGGGGCCGTCGCCCCCTTCGCACCCCCCTCTGCACGCCACTGCTTATTGACTCTATGTCTATGACATCATCATTAGTAAGCTTCATGATTACCCGTCTTTGCGTCATCGTATTGCGAAAAAGGAACAGCTGATTGACATTGCAGCTGACAGAACACTGCGACTTAAGTTTAAAGAAATGAATTTAACACACATCTGGATTATGATAGAGAATGAATACGCCTTGTTAATTGCCAAAGAAGTCGGCATACTGCTGCCCTTCTGCACTACTTACCTGTGTGAAAAGGCATTTTTTTGAATGTCACAAATCAAAACGAAGCACAGAGGGTTTTTACAGCCAATTGAAAAGTGGCAAGTGACAAATCTAATTGTAATGAATTATTGCATATTATATCAAACAAACTAACAAGGACAGGAACTTATAGAACATGCTACAGGGCACCCTGATGTGTTCATTGTTTCAACAGTAACAAATGCCAATTTGCTATAACTACTAAAATGTCTAACCTACAAAGTCTCCATCTGTAAAAACTCTTAGAACATTGTACATGTTTAAAATCAGCAGGTAGTCTGCATTAACTAAAAGCTAGTACATTTGAGAGGAGTTATAAGTATTTTTAAACTACTTCTTTAAAACTAGTTATAACTACTAGTTAGTAACTACAGTATTTAAAAGTGCCCATCACTGATATTTTCATTCTGGTTTATAGTCTACGTGTAAGTAATTTGCTCCAGATATCTAATTATAAAACAGTACTGACGTTAACATAATGACATTGCTTAATCATTACTACACAGTTATAGACGCAAAACATTGTAGCAAAGCGTATAAATAAATGTTACTTTATCTCAAATTAATAAATGTATATATCAAATTTATAAATAAATAAATAAATAAATAAATATATATATATATATATATATATATAATAAGTACCATAAATGCAATGTGCCGTCTAATGAATGGAATTGATGAAATGAAGGGTGCTGTGGTTGAAAAAAGGTTGGGAAGCACTGGAAGGAGGTTCCATAGATGTGGTCCTGTACATTGAATAGAGAATAGTCGTGTATTTGTGTGTGCATAAGGAAGAACATAAGAAGTCAAATTTTTTTTTGCTAGGGATGGCGATCAGAAGCGGGGCTAAAGAAATTATTGAAAATAGGCGGTAGTATACCATTATACCATGATCAAAATGATACATAAACTCTCCTATTTGCATGTGCCTGGTTTCATCAATCCAGAGAAGGCCGAGGTCTCGGAAGTATTGGTCAGTATAAATGTACTCCATAAGGGACATAAGCCGTTTTTGGATGGTGACTTATTTAAATATTGAAGTTGGATTTATATATATGGACGTCCAGATTAGATTGCAATATGTCAAATGGGATAAATAAGAGTGTAATAAAGGGTAGTCCGGATGGAAAAAGGAATTAATTTAGAGGAACAATAGAGAATACCAACAGTCTTTGCCATTTTATTTATAATAATTTTTATGTGCTTCTTCCAATTTAGATGCTGGTCAATGTATGTGCCCAGGAATTTAGTAGAGGCTACTTGGGCAATAGGGATCCCATTGACAGTTGAAATGACAGTTGTAAGCATTTGTCTTTACATTATTTTACTAATTAAAAAATATACATGAATGAATGAATGAATAAGGTAATACTCAACTTACTGGTATTAAAGTACCATTATTTGAAGCAGATTATTGAGAAGTGCTCTTCAACTTACATCTTCCGCTGTCGTAGTGGCATTACACAAGAGAACTTCATCAATTCCAGGAAGAGAATTTTGCTGAGCATTGCCATTCATGTAGATGGAGAGAACAACAGCTAATATTTCAGCTGCACAGAACACAATTTAAAAACAATGATTGACCATGTAAAAGGCATAGTTCTAAGAGAAGATCCAATACAGCGGACATGATCACTGATCAGCTCAAGTTGATGTATGGAAGCAGTGCTGTGAGAGCTTTAAAGTAAATCCAATTAATGTGTGTGTGTGTGTGTGTGTGTGCATGCAAGAGAGTGTACGTGTGCAAGTGTGTGTGTGTTAGAGTCACAGATGAAGTTCTCAGAAAGTAATTAAGAGCTGCAGTTTTTGGTTAGAAACACATGATGAAGTTTACCTTGTGAGCACAGGATGAGATTTGGTTTGCCCTTCTTCATGTAACCCGGTAATGAGCGATTAATTCTACCGTCATCTGTATGACAACACACAAAAAATTAATTATTGCATCATTACTCAGTCAATATCTTAACAAGACAATACAATACTTGCAGCTCTCACATTTTTAATTGCAATCTCAGCCTCAATTTTCTAATGCATCCCGTACATGGATGCAGAATTAAACCCCTTCCCACTAATCTAAAACTTCTGTAGTTCCACTGTTATGATGCTTACAGCATTGGTTGATGGCTGATACCAGCAAAGTTGTTGTCCGTACCAAATTCTAGGGTAAGTGTAATCAAAACCAAGAGGGAGATCCAATAATACAAGAGGAAATGAGTCCAGGAAATGGTTGGTGTTTAGTCATACTTTGAAGGCCAACACAGATTCTGCAGAGCCAGATTTTGCAGAACTGTTTGCCAGAAGAAAGCTCAAGCTTATAAATCATCAATAAAAAAAGGGAAAATACATGAGGCCCAATTCCATCTAAAATTACCTTGCACTTACAGTTATCTGGTAATGAGCAATCAATTCTACCATTATCTGCATGACAAATAAAAAAATTGCTGATACACTGCATACCTGAAGACGATTCCAAGTAAATTTTTAAATATGTTCACACCTGCCTGCTAATAAAGATTATTAGTGATTTATTACCCATGGCTGCTAGACGATCCAGTGTGCATCCCATGTGCTTCACACTTAGATAGTCAGCAAGACTTGTATTCATCTCATTCTGGTACATCCTCCACAACTCACCAAGTTTCTTAGTAAGTGATCTATAAAAGAAAGCAAAAAATTTAATTCTGGTAACCTTAAAGAAAAGGATGAAAGGGAAAACTTTAGCACATCCATAAGCATAAAAACATTATTATCAGAACCTAAAGATTGTTACCCTGGACAAACAGGAGGCAGGCAGGCTGGCCAAGCTATGCAGTCAGTCAGTTTATTGCCTACATTTAGGGTGCAAAACTGGAACATCAAAGCGAAGTTGATAATTTATTTACGAGCCATGTAACATTTAGGGAAAAAGAGTATAGATGTTCAAATTGTTTGCACTTAAGCTAGACTTCAACAAAAGAATTTGCCTGGAGACAGAAGCATTCAAACAATGACAAATTACCGAATACAAATATGTACTTTAAGTATGTACATACGTATATAAATAAAAACTCACTATTTCTCAGTGACCTTCAAACATCTGAATATCTAACTGCACTTCACCTGGCGACTGAATAACCATGCCAATTCGCATTTCTGTATGACGTTGCACACGTTAAAAACATTTGTAATAATAATAATAAATAGGAAAGTGTGATACAGAAATAAAACGAAGGATTGCGATAGGGAAAGCTGCAATGATTGGACTGGAAAAGATATGGAAGGACAAGCATGTGAGCATTGATAAAAAAAAGGCTCGTGAGAGCACTAATCTTTCCAACGGTACTGTATGGCTGTGAGTCGTGGACAATGACAAAGAGTATGGAGAAAAAGGTCAATGCATGTGAAATGTGGATATGGAGAAAGATGTTGAGAATATCATGGACAGAGGAAAGGACGAACGAATCAATACGAGTGGAGATTGGTGTCGAGAATGAAGAGTCGTTAAAACAAAAGCCGACAAGATCGAAGCTAGGATTCTTTGGTCATGTTATGCGATCTGATGGATTAGAAAAGGAAATGATGCTGGCTTGTGGCGAGGGGAAGAAAGGACGGGGTCGCCCAAGGAGGAAATGGATGGATGAGATTCACGGGGTAACTGGCATGAACCTGGAAGAACTAAGGGACCTGACTTCGAATAGGAAACAAGAGAATGTTTATCATGACGATCGCTAGAGCTCCAAGAGTTGACAGCACAAGGTGACAAGGTGAATAATAAACACATACATATATGCACAGAAACATATACCAAACACATGTTAAGAACAGTGACCATTGAATGATGCCTTCGGAACTATGGCCATGGTTCAACAGAAGTCATTTGAGTAAAACAAATGTCACTCTAAACTTGCGCAAACAGAGAAGGCAAACCGAAGTCAATAAAAATGACAAACAGCATGAAAGCATATGTTTCACTGCACTATTAAAAGCAAAGACAAATTTTGAAGAATTACTCTAATTTGTTCGATAGAGTTGGATCTTGAAAAAGATTGGCCGTCAATGAATCCATCGTTTGTTCCAGATGCAAACCACTGAACTGTATTGGTGTTCCTGGCTGCCTCGCCATGTCAAGATTGCCTTTATCCACACTGCTTCCTTCTTCCATATCACAGTCTTCATTGCCACTGTCTTCTGTAAACTCCATATCTTTGTCCAAACACCACAAGATTCCTAGCACAAAGGTAACAAAATAATTAAGTAAACATAAATAATACGTAACTAATACAAAATGCAACTGAAAAACGTCAAAAGTAGTCTGGAGACTGCTGTGGTTTTCCTTATAGGAGAAAAATACGAAAAGTTTAACATCAATTTTCAAACTTAACACGAGGTTTAAATCCACGATACTACAGTAAACGATCTTCACAGTATTATCACAAATAAACATAACAGTTAAACTTAAACACATATAGCAGAATTGTATGTTCATTCCCATTTCATTATGAAGGATAGATAACAAATAGATAACGAATTCAATCCTATCTAAAACATTTCTGGCATCCGATGATATGCACACAAAGCATAAATCGATGGCAACTGAAAAGCAAAACCAGTCTAATAAGTAACTGCTATTAAACCACACTGAACACAATCTGTGGTTGTAAAATTAAAAATATCTTTCATAAAGTTTTCATTTCACTTCTTCAAAGTTTGCCAACTAAACAAAACAGACCCTGTATAGTATGTAGGATCCGTCAGGAAATTCTGAACACACAATTCTTCCGTGCACCAACTAAATCTTGCTGTCAGATAGAGGTAATAATTAATAAGTAATATCTCAAAAACTGTCATGTACTGATAAAAAAACATTGGCTCTCAATAAAACTTGTTCAGTTGAGTAGAATAAGTATTACCATTAAATAATTAAAAATACTTACTTGGTACACCTACTAATTATGGGTAAAAAGTATCGGTTAAGCCTACCTTCTTCTATTTTTTCAGGACCATAGTTTTTAAGGGCAAGTACTGCAAGCTTATGAGAAAATCCATTATCTTCCATTTCTTTCAAAAACTTCTTAATGTCTTCCTGTTGCTGTTGAAGTTCCTCTTGTGTCACTGCATCTTTGTCAACATCCAAAGCGGTTTTTTCACTGTCATTGTCATCATTGGCAGCAGCAGCAGCAGCAGCAGCAGCAGCAGCAGCCTTTCTTTCCATCTCCTCCATTCTCTGAAAGGCAGCAACCATAGCATCCTCCAAATTTTTCAGTGTGCAGTTCTTTTTGACGAGTGAAAGGAGCGGGTAGATATTTGTAGAAATGTGAGCTCTGTCCGTGTTAATCTTTGGCAGTTCATTCTGAAGGATCACCAACTGCTCTGTCGTGTAGTAGTTGAGGTAGTAAGACTCCATTCGCTGTTTTGCAATGTGTTCAAGCCACTCCTTCAAACAGTCCTCCATGAAGGTGCACAAGTCAAGGATGTATCCAGACACTCCGTTCCTTGCATCCTTTTTCAATCCGCAGAAGATGTGTTTTCCCTCTTTACCGAATTCCACTTGAGCAAACCTCGGCTTGCTCGGGTCACAGTAGAAAATTGCCTTCCAATGATGAAATAGGCTGCAGCCAGCACTGCAAATTCGGATGTAGAGACTCCCAAGCCGGGTTACTCCATTGAGGATCTTAAAGATTCAATTTAAAAAGTAGTGCTTTAAAAAGCTAAAAAATTGTTTATTTTTAATTACTGTTAAATAAATCTACAGTTCTGATATTTGTTAACAAGTATACAGAAAATAGTCAAGTATACAGAAAATAGTCAATTCAGCCGTCTTTCCAAATTACCTCACTGTTAGTTACTGTATGAGACATGATGAATTACTGGTTGGCTAGCAACCTGGAAGGCTGGAATACCAGAAGCTGGCAAAGTGTTGTTTGGATTTAAATTTCCGCTAGTTAAATAAGATATTAAACATGTTTTTGAATTACTGTAATTTCATAAACTTACATTCATCAGTTGCTAATTTAGTGTTTTATCAAGGAAGTATCACATTTTCTCGTATTTTATTTAAACAGTTTGGTGTACCGTCTGCTGCCTCTGTTATCACTGGCTATTTATTTTCCAGAATTCCATAGTCAGCATCTCACTTCTCTTTCGTAACATTTTAACAGCATTGTTAAATCAGCTGATACATCTGCAGTCCCTGCTCAATTGTCATACCAGCTACAGCAATCGATAAAACGATACTTTGACTTTTGTTGTGCCATGCACCACAACAGTATTCTGCCCTCATAAGAAAGAACCACATAACTGAAAATTTGGCCGTTTTGAGTTAGATACAGTTTCTGCATGTATTAGTGGTCTTACACCTTGGTAGGAAGTAAGAACCTCCTATCTTGATTCGATCATAGAGAACCAGCGTTTGTTAATACCACGTATCTGCACACTTCGTATCAAATACTAAGTAAGAACCACGCATCTCACATACGTGGTTTTTTGCTAGTAACACAGGGCGTTATATGCAGATCCGTTGCCACGCGCATGCGCAGTTACTACATCCAAACAATGTTTACGTTTAAGTTCACGAATCTGAGCGATAATTAATTATTTTTAGACTGTAATTTTAATCCGTCTTCGTGGTTTTCATCATTCATCAGGCCGTGAGATTAAGTGAAATTTGAGCAACAATAAATATAGTAATTTCAAACGTCTAAATGTTTGTGAATGATTTATTTTGGCTTTGTTTGTGACTACGGGTGATTGTTTTGGGTGCGTAGCGAATTCCCGACACCGTAATTCCCGAAACAGAATTTCGTCGGATCTCCGAAATCTATTTTCCAAGCTACAACAAAGTTATTTGCGCTAATCTAACTTTTAGATACATTTTCAAATATACTATATTTGGATATTGGCCGGTTAATCCAGACTAGTTTTCAGGATTCAAGCACTTGGCAGAATATTGTTTCCGAGAATTCGATCAATTTTGCATTTCCACATTTTATCTGGTTTCGGGGATTCGGGTAGACCCAAATTGTTTTGTAGGCTTACACGGTTGAGGTTTTTATGATTTAACTTGAAAGAGTCAGAAAGACGATATGATAAAATGTGTGGAGAGGATAAGTACAGAGGGTGTGGGATGCGTCTGGGTGTTTTTTTTTATTCGATTACACGTTGATTCATTTCATCCAACCATAATTATCACACTATCGTCGGGAGCATGCCCAAACAGGCGTACTTCCCATCAATATTTCTATTACAGAAACATTAAGTTGTAGTCTGCTGTTATGATCTCTAGATCATAATGTGATAAAGCAGATGAACATTTCATTTGCAAACTGGGTAACGAGCGGTGTGAAGAATTTTCTTTACATAATTGTTCATGCAGTAAAGATAATCTTAATTGCACTTAGCCTATATGCAAATTAGGCGTCCAAAACCCAAATGCAAGAACTATGGTGAGAGGGATTCCCCAGCAGAAAAAAGATGACATTATTTCTAAACTGACCGTTCTGATGCCAGAAAATAGAAGAAAATTCTGGCAAGATATTAAGACATCAGATGTTGTGGACCTAAGATGCAGATTAGTAAGTGTGGTTCTTCTTCATCTGTCCTGTGACATGTTCACTATCCCAGACTGTTTTGATAGTCGGATATGATCAAATATAAGCGATATCAATATTTTTCAAGCTGTATATAACTGGTTTCATATCTTTAAAATTACGGTTGACGGGGGCGTAACTTTGGTCTAAAAAGTGGGGTACCAACTTCTTACATCTATACAAGAAGCAAGGCAGACTCCGATTTCTGAGAAGGCTCAATAATAAAATATTGATTGACATGGTTTAAAAAGTAGAGGGTATGGTACCCCCAGTAAAAAAGTAGGGGGTACGCGTACCCCTCGTGCCCCAAGGGGCGTAACTTTGGTCTAAAAGTGAGGCACCAATTTCTTACATACACGAAGCAAGACAGAGATTTCTGGGAAGGCTCAATAATAAAATATTGATTGGCATTGTTTAAAAAGTAGGGGGTACGGTACCCCCAGTAAAAAAAGTAGGGGGTACGCTAGGGTGGTAGTGAAAAAAGTTTTTTTTAAATAATGCCTGGGACACCCCCTAGTTCTGTTCGTATTGCTAGTAGAAACTCATGTGCAAAATCTTTTTAAAATATTAAATTATTTGGGCGTGCCACATGACAACTTAAGTTTTGCATAGACACTATGCATCATTGAAGCCGTAAAAATCAATTTTCTTATTTTTTCAGGAGCTGGATGAAAGTTCATCACTTCTAAAACCTATTATTTGATTACTGTAATTATGTGATGAGTGTGATGCACTATAGATAGTTGGATACTTTATTCTCTGATGATTTGTTTATAAATAAATGATTAAATAATAAATATATAAATTAGAACCAACTGGAGCTGAGGAGTAAATAAATGATTGCAATTTTTTAAACAATTTTCTGAACTTTTGTAGTCTGTACATTTAAGGCTTTTCTAAAGTTTAATTATATATATTTATTTACTTACGTACTCACACAATCCCACATTATTCATAATCCATTTCAAATTAATCACATTTTAAAAGTTGTCCTTGGAGATGTTTTAAACGCTCTGGCTGGACCATCTCCTGGACCTGAAATACCTATGCTTAAACGATTTCAGAATGCATTGCCTTTGATCGTCCATGACATGATTGCTGATGGTTTGTCAGATGATGAAATTGCAGTTTAACAATAACAAAGAAATGATGCAAGACACTGTTGAATTTGAAGTGGAATGTTTGCAGAAAGACAATCAGCCTTGTGATGATTATCTAGAGCTCTTGGAACTTGCACTGATGAACATGGGTCATGTCCCACCTCGAAAGTTGCCTTTTACAGCCTTTGGTGTCATGCATAGGGCCAGGTGGATGGCCAAGGCCATCTATTCTCACAAAGTATTCCTTTTACGATCTCAATTGCGAATTACCTTCTGGAAAATAAATTTACTACATTCCCTGAACCTGTTCATCTGCTTTGTTTATCTCAGATCCTGGTTCACAGCTTCACACTCTACTCTAAAGGCACTTTCCGTCATGCTTGGTACCTCAGCGAGCATTTTTGGTCGATTTCTGCTTTTTCGATGACTGCAATCACTGCATTGATGCTGCTACCAAGGCCTTGTTGGTGCAAACAATGAGAACCAAAGTTGGTGTTGGCATTCCATCCAAATATCCACAAATTACTGTACACACGGCTTCATGTAGTCGGGAGCACCACTGAGTAGTACTCCTTGAAGAGGCGCTATATAAATGTCCGTTATGAATGAATGAATGAATGAATGGATGAATGAATGAATGAATGTACTCTTGATGATTTTGTGACTTCAAACATGATGAATACTGTGCATTCCCATTGACTGGCTGGAGAAGATCCAACTTCGTGGAAACATGACAGCATCTTGTAGAGGCATGGTCAAGTTACGGCGCTATAGAAATTGTCAGTGCTATTATTATTATTATTTATTTGGAGTGTCATCAGAAAGGTTGAGTGTGGTGAATGATAGGACAGAAAGGGGATTGGCACTGATCCAAGAATACAATCAAATACTGATCAAGGATGAAGGTCAAAAGCAGGCCTTGCTCCATGTGGAGTCCGAACATTGGAAAAAGTATCCGGGCCCCGAGAAATTAACGGTCACAGAAATTGACTAATAAATATTTTATTCTTCAATCAAACTAACAGAGTTCAATTATGCTCACAAGTACGCTTTAAGTATTGTACTTTAAACCTAGCAATTTAAAATTTACTTTCGGTTTCACAAAATACAAGAGAATATTGATAATATTATCACAATTGTGCTTACATTCCTTGTCAAAAATTCTGTAAAACTTGTCATCTCATGTGGCACCCCTAAATGATGGAATATTTTTATAATATTTTGCACACTAGCTTAGTATATCAAAAGGAAAATAAATAGGGGCTGTCCCATCAATTTCCAAAAAATAACGTTTTTGAGCACCACCCTAGGGTACGCGTACCCTTCGTACCCCAAGGGGTGTAACTTTGGTCTAAAAAGTGGGGTACCAATTTCTTACATAAACGAAGCAAGGCAGAGACTGCGATTTCTGGGAAGGCTCAGTAATAAAATATTGATTGGCATTGTTTAAAAAAATTGGGGGTACGTATACCCCAAGTACCCCTAGTACCCCCAGAGGCGTAACTTTGGTCTAGAAAGTGGGAATACCAATTTCTTACATACACGAAGCTGGGCGGAGAATAAAAATATAATTATAACAAAATATTGATTAGCATTGTTTAAAAAGTGGGGGTACGGTACCCCCGTGTAAAAATAGTGGGGGTACGTGTACCCCTCGTACCCCCCACATTACTCCTATGTTGTTTGATATAATTGACCTGAAATATGAGTGAATTGTTGAATTGTTCAACACTAAACTACGATTTTATGCAGATGCGTTGTTCTTAACAATTATTGGGTTATGTCGTCGGTCTTCAAAGCTAAGTAAAATCACATTTACTGACATTTAAAATATTTATGAGAAAAAATATTAAAAATTCATTTTCCCCTTAAAATGGTGGCTTTTTGTTGCATATGTTGGTTAAAAGCAAAAATGAATGTGAATATAGGATCTACTTGGCAACAAGCAGTTTATGTTTTTTGCATTTATCTCAAAATCAACTTTTTGCAGATGCGTAGTTCTTTCTTATGAGGGCAGTATTGTGCTCTTATGCATTCTTGGTGGCTGGTGGTATGAAGCTTTGGAATGTACAAATTAATTTTAGCACGTTTTGCTTGTTTCCCAGTGTCATTCAGCACTAAGGTTTACCTTTCTTAGCTGCTGATGCCTGATTTCTCATTTTCTAACTTACTGGATTTCAACATCATTTCTCTAGTGGTTATAATTTTGACTAGGAGTTCATTTGAAGTGACCATCAGTTGAAGCTTTATGCAGTGCAACAACAGTGCTAGAAAAGTCAGTGAATTATATTACATTTGAAGCTGGTTGGCTAACTGAGACCAACTTAATTACCTCAACAAAATTGTCAACTTCCTTCTTTCCTTCCTGAGCTTTTCCAGCAACCAACATCAGTTTACTCTGAAGGTCATTCAGCTGCTGAAGGTTGAGGTTCTGCCATTTGCCTCTCTCCGTTTCTTCACTCACAAAGGCATCCGAATCAATGTCACGATCTCCTTTTTCCAGTCGAAGCTTCAGCTCAACAACACCATCTAGTGTCTGAGGAAGAAATACGAAAATCCATTTAAGTAGTAGAAATGACAAACAAGAGTGACTCTGATCACCAAGAGGATATAGAGGATATAAATGATTTGAACAACAATCCACTGTACAAAAGGATTTACCAGAAAAACAAGTTTTTTCAATATGAAAAGTTGGTTTTTTTGTTGTTCTTTGTTGTTTTTTTTCCCGCTTTTATGGTTTTTGTTGTTTTGGTTGTTTTTAACATTTTAAGATTTCGGATGGTATATAGTGAAACAGACATTTTATATAGCTTGCAGAGACAGGTTTAATCGCTTTTCAGTGGAAATTAGAGAGTACATGTCAATGACGAGTGATTAATGACGAGTGACAACCCTATCATAAAGTCAGTCCTTCTACCATGGTCACCTGACTGCCTTTGATCATTCCTAAAACTAGAACTGTTCTTCGTGAACAAACTTTCGGATGCTGAACCCAGATTTTGGAATCCTCTTCCTGTATCCATTCGTTCTGCTCAGTCACTTCTCAACTTAAGACTTAGCTTTTTGATTCCCTCATAAACCATAGGCTGTCTCCGTCTTAGTGGACTGATCTTCTGGTGCTGTGTGCATCAGATATTGGTGCTATAAAATTTACAAATTAATAATTAATTATAATCATACTGAAAATTATAACAGACTAATATGTGCAATTAACCCCATGCCTGGGAAAACCGAGTTACTTCGTCATAGGATAGCCACTATGCAGATGAAGAAGCTGAGTTAGCCGAGTTCTTAGGTCTACTGACCTTTCTGTTGGAGTTTCCAAGATTTCCAACAGAGTAGATTCCTTTGGCATTGATCGCCTGTGCATTGGCAAGTGCATTCAGTTCAACCGACCCATGAGATTCCTTCACGCGGTTCAACCAATCCAACTGCAGTGCAGTATCTCTCTAAATGAAAAGGAGCAATTTTCACAACAACTTCTGTTCAAATTACAAGCACAACCAATGTAAACCCAGTGCTCTTTTGAATTAACTCATCAAACAATTATAATTATGTTGCATCATGACTGATTGCTAATGTGGGGGGATAGACGAATGTTAACACTCTTGCTTGAAGAACATAAGATCTTGAAAGATACGGTTCAATACCCGTAAAATTAGGTCGACTCCGCCTTCCACTCCCTATGGGGCAGCAGTAAAATGAGCAGGCGCCTAACAGGCTGCCAAGACGTGTGTTCTATAAGATCTTGATAATTGTACTGTCATATGTTTCAATGTTACTTACTGCAGTTTGTCAGTGAGCTTGTTCATAAACACGATTATTATTATCATTATTACTTTGACCACTGCATCTGGCGTTCAAACTTCGCTGCAACAATTGAATCTGACAATTCAGTGTCAACTTGGAATTAATGAATTTCTTATAAAACTCTAGCCATCATCTTCATCAGGTTTATCACTCTAGCTCTAAGCAGCAATTCAACCTAAGCAAGCAGTGCTTCAAAAACACACAAACATAAAATCCATTGAAGTAATTCTAAGACCTGTTCTTTGATTTCTTTTACTTACAAATTTTCTGGGAAGACCTGGATCAACATCCAGCACACGCCAGACAGCCTGGCACAGTGGTAAGAAATCCCTGAACCCCATCTCTGGGGTCAAGTCATAGATCAGTGGAGCATAACCAGTGGCAGCTGCATTCAAGCACAACACCTTCTCCACTTCCATGTCACCTTGGCCTTCTGATGAGATCATTGCCAGGTCAACCAAGACCTTGACCTCCTTTGGGCCTACAAAGCATCAGTTGCCTTCAGTGAAGAAACTAACTTCAGCAAGCAACATTTTAAAATCTCTTTTGTAAATATTAATTTATGTTACATCAGTGGCAAAAGATGAAGATGAAGACGAAAGCTAGGGTGCACAGTCTAATGATTTACACCACCTCATCAGACTTTAACGCTTTCCTATCATTTCTCGAATACACAGTAGAGCTGTAATGGCAGCTCTGTTACAGAGAATTTAAATCGCACCTCTCCTAAGGCCTTACTACATACACTTCAGGTTGGGACATTATACAATCTTCTAAAAAAATATCGGTGGGAAAAAAATAATGACCTGGGTAAAGCTAGGTAGGTACAGCTGAAAATAAGGTAAGGTTAGTTTATCTCACACTCAACTAAATAAAGCCAGGTCAGGGCATGTGTAAATTATATATGAATGTTTTGATTGCAAGGAGGTAGGTACAGCTGAAAAATTTGCTTGTCAGGATCTCTCCAATTTTCTCTCAAACACATGATTATTAGTAATATAAGCCAGTGGGTAGGCAATCTGTATTAGCACAAGACACATAACCAAATAACAACTTCCTAACCTTTGACAAACTTGTGCAACCAGTCAGCAAATTTCTTATGTTTCCGAAATACGTCCAGACATTCTACTTTTTCATCTGTTATTTCTTCCAGCTGTTTTCCACTGTCTACTAGCTGGTCAGTGATGTCTCTCAGAGCTTTCCTTTTGTCCTTGACCTGAGGACACATTTTCAATACACCAGAATGGACTTCCATATAATAAAAGTACAGCAGGCATGCTAGTCAGTGAGCAATACATGCGCTGCCAACACGTCACTCATTTGTCTGTGATCACTTTTCATTCTCAAAGCAGTGCAATCAAGAAATTCAGAAGATAGTGTCAATTATTAAAACTGACTTGAGGCAGCAATGATTGAGTTCTCCTCCACTGGTGAAATATCCAGCTGTTCAAGGATCATTTGCACTTGGACGGAACAATTGAACATGCTGTGTTTTATAAACTCTAACATTAGTTATGCAAGGAAGAAGTGCTTTTGAGAGGTTCAAAGGAGGCACAACCACTCATCTTCATTACTTGACAATTTATTCAGAACTATTGCATTTTTTAAACTCAAACAGGTAACACTGATAAGTCACTTTTATAATGGTTGTTATAAGGGTGAGTTACTGTAACAAGAAGTAAGGTAACGTTTAATACACTACACTAGAGCTAGAACTGCCTTGGCCCAGTATTGCACATTTGCCGCAGTGGGGACCTCGATCTGGGCCAAACAAATGTTTGGCTTCTCCTCATCGGTCTCTCGTTCTGTAAAGGCATTTCTGTTTCCCCGGGGCTTCTGTGCTGAGAGCACCTCTGAAGAGTCATTCTGCGAGAGGTGCTTTATAATTTCTAGATACGATACGATACAATAGAATAGAATAGAATATTCTTTATTAAGCCAATTGCGAACCGCATTTTGGTATGAAAACATTCGCATATACAAAGCCCTGCAAAATTAGCAGTGGCCAAATCTACATAAATAGTGTTAAGCAAAAGTTACTCATCAAATTACGAAGTTTACAATGTAGGGTAATAAAGTTCAGTGCAGAGTAATGCAAACTGATACAAAAGGATTACCTTGTTAAATTAAATAAATTTTGAAAAAGATGACAGAAAACTGTTACGGGTAAAAGTTCTATACGTGCAAGCAATCAAGGTCAAACTATGACCGAAAATGCATCCAAGATTGTCCAAAAGAACTGTGATAATAAAATGCTCACCATGTCGACCAAAATTTCAACCATACCGAAGTCTCCTGTCAGTTTAAATTCATCTTTCAACTTAAGCATGATCGACGCTCCTCGACTGTACTGATCCAACCGATGGTACTGTTCGATCTGTTTTGTTCGTTTCACAGCAATGTCCTTTGCAATGATCAAAGTTAATTCTTTCTCAATTAAATCGTACTTCTTGTCAAAAGAACCAAGGAATGCGTCAACCCTGCTGAATGTTAAATTTCCACTCTGAATCTGTTCAGAGAACTTCATCCAGTTGCGGTAGCAAGACTTCCACATCTCCACAACATGAACAAGACTACAGGGACTTTGCTTTTCAGCCAATTTCTTTACAGACCGATTCCACATGTCCTTGAAAACAACACTCGTCTTTAAATTCCACAACTGTTGTAGCATTACTTCACACTCTGGTGAAATTGAAAAATATGTGACTTTGGGTTGGTATATCGGTGCTTGCGCTAGCTCTGGACTGTAGACCCTGGGCTGACAAAAGTCACTGACCATCAGTTTGTCATGACTCCATGCTGAGGGACGCTTCAGCTTATCCAGTTCCACTGCAAAAACAGTACAGTAATTTGACAATGTACAAAATAATGACTGAACAGTTTAATTTAATTCAGTAACATTATTGACTGAATCTACTATAAAGATAAAAATTTGAAAAAATTTCAGAACATTATGTTGGGTGATAAATTCTTGCAATTATAATAGCATGACCAAGTGTAATAAGTAATCGCAATAACAATAATAATAAAACATTTAAAATTAGAATAATATTCATAAGACAAATTTAAATTATGAGAGTTTTCTGAATGCTATTTTAAATTGCTGATACGAGGGCTCATAGCAATGATTCAACATATTTTAAATTGGCCTTCACAAAAATAAAATATAATACCATAATTTCTTTCCAAAAGAACTTAATCCTCATGGTCCTGGATGATGGATCATTTCTAATTTGGTTAAAAATAAGAAACAGTAAATAATAACCTTCAAGATATTCAGGATGTACTTCAAAAGACCAGCCAATTTAAAGGAATCTGCCCAACATTCTCAAATTCTGCGGTATAATATTTTAGCACAACCTTGTTCTAACCTGAACATATGAATGCACTCTAACCAGTAACCATATTTCACTTCTACTGCATTTAATAATATTATTTCAGATGATTTAAATATCTGTTGTCACTGTGTATTGTGTAATATGGTCAGTTATTGCTTAGCACCAGTTTTGTCACAGTGTGCAAGTTCTACATGCTCTCTGTGTATTCTTATTATGAGCACAAAGTCGGCCACAACTCTACAGTCAAATCCTTTTGTCATTCGTCAGCCATGTTCAAAAAATTAATTACTTTGTTCAACTGAAAGTTTTGAGCTTCAACGGTTGCTACAGGTTTTCCTTACCAGTTGCTACACTTAACATTGATTTATTACATTTCATTCTGTCCATAAATTTGTATATGGATTTTCAAGTTTATACTTCTGATTACTTTTTAAAACTTTTCAAACTTGTATCAACTTTGAGGTAAACTCATGCATTGATAAACTTTTCAGAATATTGTTGAGGAATACAAAATTATACATGTTTGTAATTCTAAAGAATTTAAGTGAGTGCGGTGAAATTCACCAAGCACAATGTACAGCCTGCAAAAGAGTTAATTCTGACGGCTGTGAATCAAATATACTGCATTTCGTTGTATTTGTACATATAGGATATCTTAAATGGATACTAATGAACAATTTGAAAGAGAAATAAGCAAAGGCCTGTTAACCTGATTTGAGGTTGGCAACGAGACTATGGAAGTAATTTACTCTGAGACAGTACTCCTCAAAACTGCGTAACTCAGTCTGTCGCCAAACAAGCACCTTTGTAATCACCGCACATTTGTCGATTTCTGGAAAACCAGATTCAGGAACATTTTGCATTCCAGACTCAAATGTCTTCTCAGTTATTACAAAGAGGTCTAAGAAATTTTTCTTCATTTTCTCATCCAGTAGCAGCTTAAGCTGCGAAACAGTCATGGCTCCACTCAGCAGCTTTGCAAGGACATCATCAAAAACAGACATGCCTGTTTGAATCCAAGTAACACAATCAGGACTCAGGAGGTCTGTTTTTCTTGATCGACCATCTGAAAAAGAAACAACCAGCAAAATGTAATTTGAACATTTTCCAGCAACTATTACAGTGACATTCTGTGGCCTCATATTCATTTCTTCACCCGACACAGTTTTATAAAATTCTGCAGTAGCTCACTAACTCTTTCTCAATCACAACCTTGTATCAAATAAAAAGTTTAATTTAATTATCGGCCCAACCACTGAAAAGGTGCAATGTTGCATCTTTGAAGAGCGGGCAAAGGGATTCCTGTTCTTCCTTAATTTCTCAGTACTGCAATTTCATACACAATCTACTTTAGTCATCTCAACGTCCAATGGCCTGCTCTGTGGATCTAGATTCAGAACTGAACCTGACCTAGTCCTTCAGTGAATAGGTGCTGTGGCCAAGAAATCCAATCACTGCACCCATTCATTCATTAACTCATTTATATAGGGCTTCTCCAAGGGGATCAGGACATTACATATTTTTTTACTGTTGTTATTATTATTATAATTTAATAATTATAAAAAGAAGACAGAGAAGAAAAAGAAGAAAAACAGCCACGATAATAATAAAAGACAATAACAATAACAAAAGAACAATAACAACAATAATAACAAAAATATGTTCTTCTGAAAACATAATAATATCTGTAACAACAACACCTGGAATAATATCAAGGTCAAACAATTTGTAAATCTATCGCCGAATTAAAATGCTACCTTCGAAACCTCTCCTAAACTTGTGACAGCTGCTATATTACAACAATATTCAGTTTTGGACATATCTGACAATTACTTGTCATATTTTCCATATATTCCTTTTTGAATTCACGTAAAATTCTGTTCTAACTTTATATTTGCCATATTAAAGGAGTAAAGGAATGTTTCCTTATTACAGGGGGTAATGACAGGGGAAATATCCTACAGGGGGTATTGTCAGGGGGAAATATCCTACGCGGGTATTGGCAGGGGGTAATGGCAGGAGGGTAATATCCTACAGGGGTATTGGCAGGAGGGCAATGGCAGGGGGTAATATCCTACAGGGGTAATGGCAGAGTGGTAATGGCAGGGGGTAATGTCCAGGGGGGTAAAGTCCTGATCCCTCTGACACCTAACAATAAGTTAAACACATAAAATCACTCATAAAAGTATAAAACCACAAAAGGACAAACCATCAAAGAGCACAGAAGTGTACAAATTAGGGCTGTACCGAATATTCGCTTCGTATTGCTTCGGGGCCGAATAGTAGGTCAAATAGCTATTCGGTATTCGGCCGAATAGTAGCGGTCGGACCGAATACGAATAGTGGTCACGTGACATCTGTTTCTGCATATGCGGCTGCTATAGCGAGTGGAGTGAACATTAAGTAAGTGACAATTTCTAAGTTTAGTTAAATTAGTTCCATTCCTAGTTACACAGACTGGCAGAAGGATGCAAAAATTACATGTAGTTAACTGTTTACTTTTAGTTTAGGTATTAAATTTACTGAACTGAAAGTTTTGCTTACATTTGAAATTTTGAATGTTGTCGGTAGACCTATTTTGTACACTATTCGTATTTGTATTCGTATTCGGCCGAATAGTTGGTCCAATTATTCGTATTCGGCCGAATACTGATAATCACTATTCGGTACATCCCTAGTACAAATTTGCTAATTTGTTTTTCTTTGATATTCATACAAATATTTTTGGGAAATGTAGTAATTGCAGAAGCAAATTCAAAGTTCTTAATTTGTTTAAGGTATCAAAGTACTTACACGTATATCCTGTTTCAACCAGGCATTCTACCAAAATAATTTTGAGACATTATTCCTCAAAATTTTCGAGTCTGACTTAAGTTCATTTGATGTAAGAACTTTTGCATATCTGGCCTCTGGCCTGCAGAATCTTGAAGTCAAGCCATTGCAAATCTCCAGATACGTACGTATGTGCATATATCATATGAGCAGATTCACATTTAACACAAGCTGATGCCAATTTTTATCCAAAAGGACAAATGCAGTACCAAATGTATAAGCTAATGCACAGGTAAGCGTTAACTTCATGAACAAACCAGACGAGTGCCAATGGTACTTGGCTAGGTGCACCAACGTCAATAAGCACATCATCTTCAAATACCATCTCCTTAACTTATGATGCTACATATTAAAAAAGGCCAATTCATGTTGGAGGCCGACTCTGCACTGTCACTTCCAGGTAAGGCTTCATCAGATTCCAGCTTTGGTAGTCTGCAGACATGCCTAATTACCTAAGTCGTACAAGAACCTGCTAGTTCTAAGCCTCTGTTCCCTACCTAGTTAATGTAGTTGCTGTGATAATATAAGCAGACGAACATGGCAAAATTTAACTCGCTACATTTTCTATCATTTCAATATTTGCTGATACATATTCAAGCATTCTAGGTTACATTTAAGTGTACAGTAATTCAACCGCAATTACATCAACATCATCGATGCTGTTCTCTGCACTCTAATGTAATGGCAGGCAGCAATTGGTAAAATTTTCTATCAGCATAAAATGATGCACCTACTTCAATTCCTTCTTTGAATAAATTTCTTGGCTTAAACACAGTGATGTGCCATATATATGCATAAATGCTAATGTCAAAAGAAAAGAATTCTTTATGACCTTTAGTAAGTAAAGAATTTCATTAGTGGGGGAGAGTAGGTCCCCCTGATGTCCGCCTCGCCGAGGCGGCACCTCTTTCTGAAGACCGCCGGCAACCGTCTCTTCCTCAAGTCCCCTCTGTTGTCCCCTTATGTCCATAGTCACACAAGAGACAGTCACACAAAACATCCATATATCATAGTAAGGAGATCTGTGAACAAACTCTGTTAACAGACCTTATATATGGCACAGAAATTAACTTACAAAATAACTGAACATATCTTTTGAATGACGGCCATGTCAAAATATGCTGAAGAATAGTAGCTTCATCACTGGATGGCTGGTTGCCATTTTCCCTTGGCCATGACTTCTCAAACATTCGTGAAAGAAGCTCTGGCAGCTTTGAAGCTGAACCCACTTTGTCCAGCTGATCAAATATGTAGCCATAGTCACCGTACCTAGTCTGTTCAACAATTGATAAGCATTTCTCATGAGTAATTCAACACAATACACTAAGCAATCTTTTAACACGTAGAACAGCACATCAACATGCAGATGCCATAACGTGTCAAATCAGCTGACAAGGACCACATGAATATTGTGCATTCTCTCAGGTCTTATTCTCATTCTGGTCTAAACTTAGAACTCATCCGTTTCAACTTGCATACCCACCATAGCCTGATTTCTCGTTTCCCTGACATATAAGATTTTAAACGAACTTCTAAAATAGAACATGACTTTTGGCAACAATTTTACTTGAAACAATGAACAACTTAGCAATATGATAACAATATGATAACATCTTAGTACAAATGAGAAGTCCTCAGAAAACTGGTATGACTTTTCAAACAGAACTATTTAACCTCATAAATACTCAAACTGTTGCAAATACTGCACTGCCATTTTGTGGACAGCTATGTTTTGTATTGCTGTGTGATATGGTATGGTACAGTATGGTATCTGGGAATTTATAACGCGCCTCTCACAGTGCGAACTATTCAGCGTGTGAGCCTTGCGAAAACAGAAAAGACTTTTACCAAGGGAAGGGAGTTCCATAGAGATGGGCCCACAACAGTACAGTATAGAGCTCCCATCTTCTTTCCAGAAACAGGCAATTATTTACCGGGTAGCTTACACTCAAACCCTAGAGCAGTGGTTTCAACCGGGGTTCCACAGAACCTTCAGGTTCCATTGGCGTCAGCCAGAGGGTACTCCCGCTCAACATAAAATTGAAAAAACACCAACTGAAATAACAAAAGGAGCAGAATGAACTCTTCACTGCTTTCAGTCATTCTTGCTAGGCATGATTTTATGTTAAAAAAATTAATACCATTATGTGAGAATCCCAACATTATAAGTTACCTTAATATTTATTTCCTGAAAAATTGGACTGGGTTCCATGAGCAAATGAGTGCTGTGTGCAAGGTTCGATCACTACATAAAGGTTGAAAACCACTGCCATTGAGTATGGATATTAAATTTTATAGTTTTGTCAATTATCAACCAATTCACAATTTATCTTCTCAAAGATGATCAAAAAGATTTGTGTAGCTGCAGCTGACTTGCTATCTGAAGGCAATTTCCAACTTATTTTTATTATTGAAGATGGCTGACAAGTTGTGTTGATCAGAAAGACCAGACCAGTGTCAAGAGATCAAGGCACATATCATACATGTGAATGACAGGAAGATGAAATTTATATGAAAGCAGTTACTTTCTCCTATGTCCATGGAGCCGATTACGTGATTGTGAATGTTATGCAGTGGAGTTTCAGTAAATAATATTTACGTAAGTAAACGGGCCAATCATTGAGTGATTTGGTAAGTGCAACCACAGTTTCACAGATGTTGTAAGCGGCACAGGCTTGGTGGGGTTATGTGGGAGGAATGGGACGCACAGGTCTTCAAGCAACTATGCAAAGATTGATCCGATCTCGATATTTACCGGAATCCTATCTTACTTTCGAGCAACTCTACCAGATAGCTGATTCTAACCTTTTCTCAGCCATAACCAACCCAACACATGTTCTGCATCAGTTATTATCTCCTGAGAAAACTGTCGCATACTCACTGCGCCCCAGGGCACACAATAGAATTATACTTAATGCTGACTCTTTAGCTTGTAAAACCTTTGTCATTCGAATGTTATATGCTTAAATTAATTTTATGAACTATGTACATCAAAATGCGGTTAGCAGTTGGTTTTTAAATACAGGATATACTTACTTACTAAATTACTTTCCGGCTGCGTCATGCATATCATTAAGTCCCCTCTGCATTCCATTCAGTCCCCCACCCCGAAAGGTATAAAAGGGAGAGGAAAACACACCGAAGAGGAATTCCGCCACTGCCCGTACCTGGCAGTGCCAGTCCCAAGCCTGGAGAAAGGAGGAGGACGACGCTAATCATCTTTGTTATGGCACAGTGTCATTAAGCTGCAACCAACTAACACAGAAGAGGGCAGATTCAGAGACTGAGACGTTCGATAGATGCCATAGCTGCTTGAGTGTATTGGTTCTGACTTTGTCATAAATAAATTTCGTCAGTGAACGTTTGACTGAGTTGTCGATCTCCATCATAAGCCCTCTGAAGACGACGGAGGCCTGACCGATGCGCCTACCACCAACCACGAAATCCTCGCAATGCCCCTCGACACCACTCGGCCAAATAGTACACATGGAGACTGGAGAGGCGTTTTTGCAACAATCCCACAGGAGAAAGAGATGGCTTTTTAAAAAGTGGGTAAACTGTAGCCATCAGGGAAGGATCCTTCAACAAGAGAAAGGTTGACAGTGGATATGTTAACAGGGCCCAAGACATCAAAACAATCTTTACAAGAGCGCAAGGTGACCTTATTGTTCCCTGCGCGCGGACACCCATACGGCAGCGCCGGGCCTTCTCTGTGGCTGCCTCCATGGCCTGGAATGGGCTCCTGAAAAACGACGACGATGAATGTTTCAAGTGGTGCGTTACTAGAGCGTTAAATCCAACGGAAGACAATCCGCATAGAATCACTAGAGATCTAAAAGAACAATCTAAGAAACTCGACTGGAATGGTATCGAATTCCCAGTCGCTGCCGACGCCAACGTAATAAATAAGTTTGAGCGTAATAATAACGTTAGCGTTAACGTATTCGGCTATGAAAAGGACGTATATCCATTGTATATATCGAAGCATGAATGCGATGTATGCGTAGATCTGCTGCTTATTTCCGACGGAGAAAAGAAGCATTATTATTGGATCAAGAACTTTAATAGATTGATGGCGGCACGAACAGAAAAATCGAAGCATTCGATGCATTATTGTAGAAGATGTTTGCTCGGTTACAGAAGCGTAGAATCGTTGAATAAGCATACTGCGTACTGCTGCTCGCCTTGTAGGCCGCATCCCCAAGTTTGGCAGAGTGTCTGCATATATGAGGGATGTCCTCCACTGGCTCCCCTACCCACAGCGCATCACTTATCGAATCTCTGCCTTGGTCCGGCGGTGCTTTGAAGGCCTGGCCCCTCCATACCTACGGGAGCTCTGCTGTCCCACCTCATGCTTGCTGCGCCGTTGCTCTCTCCGCTCAGCTACGCAAGGTGACCTTATTGTTCCCTGCGCGCGGACACCCATACGGCAGCGCCGGGCCTTCTCTGTGGCTGCCTCCATGGCCTGGAATGGGCTCCCTACCAAGCTCCGTCAAATACCGATTGGTCATTTCACCCTGTTTCTTACTGTCCTCAAAACTGCGTCATTTGACCGTGGTTGGGCTGGGAGTGCTCCTGAGTAGGCAATCTTGAAGGGGCGCTATATAAAACTATTTTAATAATAAATAAAACAAATGAAAGATCCTCCCAACGTAACTATATAATTCTGTAACAAATTCCAAGATTTGTTTTACATTCTCGTTTCTTAAATCTTATAATTAATACATATTTAAGGTGATCGAAAAAGAAAAATAATTAATAAATTGGGCACCGATCGTGCTGCAATGGGAAACTTCTGCCAGTCCGTCACACTGAAAGTAAATTCCTGCCGGTCCGTCACACTGAAAAGTTTGGGAAGCGCTTGTCTAGCGTGTACTGGAAGTTTTGCTGTGGATGGCCCTTCACTATGTTGCCATGCAACCTGTCATGTGACCTTCACGATCGTTCTTTTCCTCTTTTCTGACAGCAGTTGAGAACCAAGCTATTTGACCATGGTATTGTACTAACATATCAACAATGTATCAACAATATATGAACTTGGCGAAGCTATACTGGAATATCAGTTCTTTCTTATCCAGACATGGAATATAATTAACAGAATTAACTAATATAAGAAACTTTAGAAATAGTCAAATACTTACATTTTCATTTTCAAGCACGTCAAAAGCAGCTTTGCTGAAACAGGCTTCAACTTCTGGTGGATATTTTGAAAAATCCACATTTCCAAAAACCAGAATTTGCAAAACTGGTTGCAGCTAAACATCACAGAATAAAAAATAAAAAAACTATTTTAATAGCTTAAAACAGCAGAAAGACAACAGTTTGCTCACAACTGGATCGTTAGGCTATGCTTAACCCATTGCAGACACGGAGGCACTAATAGCTACTGTGACAATAGTTCTTGCCGTTAAAGTATTACCGGTAAGACAAACCTTCTGGATTTTACTGGTCCATTATAATTACCAAATGACACTGACTAATTTAAAGCAAGGTATCCTTACATTTTTATAGTGAATCAAATCCAGAATCCTAATTCAAAATAGAATCAAATCTCTCAGCATCACAGGTCTTTAAATATAAAGGAATTGGACATCTATAAAATGCCTTTCTCATCTTCTCAAAAGCAACGAGCACAACAGCTCTTCATTCGTTTCCAATTATTATATCAGTGACAGATCCTACTGCACTTTCGGACTACATAAAACCCTTGAAAGGGGAAATCAGCGGGTTGAGAGTAAGGACATTCGCCATATCTAGCCACCATGGAATGCTATGGTTGTTGCACTTTGGGATCCTAAGGATTGCTGGAGAGCTTTCGAAAAATGTTGCAGACTCATTTGTTTATGTCATCTTATTAGCAGCTGCGGTGCATTTAGTTAGTGCTTTACAAATCGACTTAAGATAATAATAACATTATGGTGGTAGTGACACTTCAGCTATCCATTAAATTATTTCAAAGTGCAGGCCGTACACACAGTTGTCAGCAGGCAAAACCACCGACCACGCGTTTAAGGACAACGAGTTAAAAAGGTCATACAGCAGTGCATGATTCACCCAAATCTCTGCATGGCTTAACAGATTTATCAAATTCTGAGAAAATGGCTCACTGGATTTCTCTAAAATGCATTTGTATATCTTGCTTTTACATTTGAAATACTCCCAATAACCAGAAGTCTTAAACCCACCTCTAAATTTTAATTGAAGCTGGTGACAACAGTTATACTGTAGTTAATTCAGTAAATGTCAAAATCAACCCACCCAGCAGGACAACAGACACAGGAAAAGATATAAATTATACTCGAATTATCAAAACACACCTATAACGAAAGGTTGATTGCCAGTAAGTAAAATAATGAGTGCTTATGAATCTTACAGGTTGTTTTCAATTGTTTTTTATAATGCATTCTTGTTATTATTAGTACAGTGAGTTTTCATAGTAGTTCAAGTTATAGTTTTACCTATTTAGGTTAGTTTTATTTCATCATCATTCTTGCCTGAGTTTTAGGTACAGTAATCATTAATGAAAAGCTCAATGGCAAGTTTCATTAATGATATATAATCATTATTTTTATTATTAGAGGATACTTCACTACATGGTGGCTTACTGGTTATGCACTTGCCAAGAAACAATAACACGTTGCAGCAGCCCATGAGATGATCACAATGTGGAAACTTTAACGCTTTAATGATGAGAGTGTACTGCAAACACTGGGAAACCAACGCAGCTCATCGTTACAGTGTTTAACATCATTGCTTAGTGCTATTGACAGTTTGTAATGAGACAGTTGTGCTGTGCAGAAATACGAATAAAAAAAGTATACCATCTTCAGCCTTTTTGTCATATGTCGATCAAGAGTTGCTTTCCAATGTGCAGTAGTGTCACCCTCGTGAAACTCAACCTGACAGAGGTATCCATACATCTAAAAATAATAAAAAAAGTAATATTAGCTAACCAAACAATTTTTTTGACCTGCAAGAACACTGTTTTTCTATAGATCGCTGGAAACACGTTGATTACGCATAATCATTCCCCATAATAAAAATCTTCATCCAAATAATCAACAATCTAGCCCTGGAATTCAAATTTCAGCATAAATATTAACAAAGGCAAACTAATACACCTGTGACTTATTATAATATGCTTAGCTATAACACAAATTCTGATATAACATGATCAGGAATATATGTATCCAAAAATTAATGCATCTATAAAAATAAACACTCATTACAACATTACAACACTGAGCACTTTGTAATAAGGCACTTTTTCAAATGGTGCCCACTGTCAGCATTATAACAACTTTCTGATGTATTCAATATACCTATTGGCAGTCAGCAAACAATTTCAAACCCTTCTTAAATAGAATTTATTTTAAGAACTCAGAAAACATTTAAAATGCAAACTACCAACATTCCAACAAAAAATGTTATGTCAGCTTGCAAAGCTATTTTATGAACTTCTTTGAGTAAAATTTGCAGCTCGGATCTGGATTATTACTGCAAAATTATTCACCTGGATTATCGTAATCGTAATCTCGAGATTTCTACAGCGCCCAAAAAGCGAAATTGCGGGAACCAGCTCACTCACAGGATTACATCCGACCTTATAGCTTAAGTGCTTCAGAAATGATTAAGTTCGTGTGTACTACATTCTCTGGTTGTGAGTTCTGGTTCTCAATTGATTCTGAGCAACTTTTCTGTATGAGGCACTGCATAAAAGTTGAACAATTGCTCAGGCCTTATAAATCCTAGTTAAGTTGTATAAGAGTGATCAAACATGTTTCAATTCCAACAATTGCTATAAAAGCTTAGTTCAATAAAGTTCTATACCAAGATTTATATTTTTAAGGAGTCAAAAAGAAAATAGATATCAAATAGATATTAAAACGATATTCAATAACATCAACTGCAACAGTTGTACCTCTACTTCATCATAGTCAATCCTTGGGTAACCGCAACCATGGCTATTTTCAACAACTGCTAACAAGGCTTTGGAACAATAAGACACCCATGAAAATGCTTTATGAACTAAATCATCTGTTGAACGTTGAACTGTCTGACTTAAATTCTTCAGTTTAGTTTCATTCATTCCTCCAATCTCTTTTGCAGTGCCCAGAACATGCTGCATATTTGAGATGACATTGGCATTAATTTTTGTAGCAGTTATTACAAGAGCAACATTCCACAGCCGTGAGTTCTCACACACTTTCCCCAGAACTTGAAATGACAAATTCCATTGTATGCACAATTCATCTAGCTGTTCCTCCAGCTCCTTAGAATCACTGTAAATAAAAATGAACAAGCCCGAAATAAATTTGAGAAATGTTTATATATAAAGTATATAACCAATGATGTAATATTATACAAACATGTACAGCACAAGCATATTTTGTGTCTCCATTTCACAACCAGCATGCTTCTTTAATCCACAGAAAGGGATCATGGGCGGCGATCATGGGGGGGACGAGGGGGACATGTCCCCCACCTTTAAGAGTGGGGGAACACGCCATACATTTGTTCTCCCCAAATTTAAAAGAAACCAAAAAAGACCAAGAAATGTAAATGTGCACAAGGGGTTTGACTCTTTTTGAACAGACGAGGTAAAAACTCAATGTTAGAGCAGAAGTGTCCCAGGAAATTTTCAGAAAGTAAGAAGAAATTCTTTAAAAAGTCAGAAATTTTTTTCTGAGAAGAATTTCAAAAAAGGCAACAAATTTTTTGGTAAGAATTTCTAAAATAGGTCTGAAATTTGTGAAAAAAGGTAATCACATTGGAGGGGAGACTGTAAAAAATTGTTGTAAAAGAGGCGAAGGGAAAAAAGGTCATCAACTTTTTTCGGAGATGAAGAATTCGTAGAATTGTAGAAATAAATTTGTTTTTTGTTTTTGCAGAAGATTTTCCAAAAATGGCCGTTGACCAGATCATGGCCCCGACTTTGTCCCCCCCCACCTCTCAGACAAGATCGCCGCCACTGAAAGGGACTATGCTAAGCAGATGTTTCAAGTATGTCAACTACTTTTTCTAATACTCTGCACCAACCAAGAGGCTCATCCACACACTGCCACAGGGCTACTAATAATTACTGAGTGGGTTACATTGATTTTTCATTTCAATAACTTAGCAAATACAATTAATCTGAAATCTATTTGCCAACTCAAAAAAGCCTCTAGGAGTGTGTTCCCATTATCACTTAGTACTGAGCCAAACTAGAATCATAAAGAACTTCTTGCAAGATTAAACCTTTCCCTGTGTACTCTCTCAATGGTACATGTCTTTGATCAGAATGACAGGAATATTACTTGTATCACTACATATAGCTCTACTATGCTGAATTCCACAAAATCTTGATATGCCAAAATTCCAACATTGTCTCAATATTTCGACAAAGATCTGTCCATATTATCTCCCTCAGGAATTCCGATTCTACAAATTATGCCAGATCAAGATCAAATGGCTCAATTTATCATTTTTACGTGGCAGTTACTCCAGTCACTCTTTCATCCTAATTCCCTTTGGCAACCACAACACAATCTTCACAGGCTTACAAAAACTCTGTACACGTTCACCACACAGTCTATCCTCAACTGTGCAGCTTGGTTTGTGGTCAACCTGTCAAAATTCCTCTAATTCATTTGACTGCATTGGTTTCCAGCTTAGGACTAATTCATCCATCTTCTTGAACACGTAAGGCTAGCGTTTACATGCTAGAGGCACATATATAAGTAAGTAAGTATATCCTTTAATAATCCAACTGCTAACCGCACTTTGGTTTACACATGTAACTCACATCCAGGTTAAAGTACACTGTGTCTGGGAAAAAAGGATCCTTATCTTAGTATGAAAATAAATGGTAAATATTCATCGATTTTTAAAATTCCAAAATTGTTTTAATCCTGACATAACTGGTTAAAATAAAAAGTTCCTGTCATCCAAAAATGATGTCATAATGACATCATTTGTATCAAAATTAAAGTGTTAAGGATGGCACTGTGTCCGGGAAAAAAGGATCCTTATGTTAGTATGAAAATAAATGGTAAATATTCATCGATTTTTAAAATTCCAAAATTGTTTTAATCCTGACATAACTGGTTAAAATAAAAAGTTCCTGTCATCCAAAAATGATGTCATAATGACATCATTTGTATCAAAATTAAAGTGTTAAGGATGGCACCAAAAAATTATCTAAAAAATTTCACTATTATTTTTAAATGTTATTTATCAATTATAAATTGTAGTTTAATTTTATTTTTATATTTGAATAATATTGGACTACAAGGTTTGTTCAAAGTGTCCGTAATGTTTGTTTTTCCGTAAAATTTTTTATAATAATTTTGTCTTCTTGGCTGAACGCCATTTTCTAACAGTTTTTTGTTTTTTAAATTTCTAATTTAACGACGTCCTTATAATAATCTTTGTTTAATATCTTCAAACCAACATTCCAACAAAAAATGTTATGTCAGCTTGCAAAGCTATTTTATGAACTTCTTTGAGTAAATAACGCAGTATGATTACAAATCAGCATGAACGGATGATCACAAGTTATTACAGGAGTCGAATTTAACTGTACACGGCAGCCATGCAAGGCGCCCATCACGTCCTACATCTCATTTTAACAACGCGCCATCTCGCGAATGTAAGGCTGAGTGGACCTAAATTTGGGGAGGTTGCGGGAAGCGATCCCGCTACCTCTTGCTCTTCACGCCAGTGATGTTACCACTACTCTATGGACCCTCCGCCCCCCAATTGTTTAGGAAGATCCATTCATAAATTACAGATTTGTTGATAATTATGTCAGGATTAAAATGGTTTTGGAATTTAAAAAATCGATGAATATTTACTAGTTATTTTCATATTATCAGAAAGGTTCCCTTTTTTGGCCAATGGACAAGTCAAAATCATCCTAATTGTATTGTATTGTATCCAGAAATTTATAAAGCGCCTCTCACAGAATAACTATTCAGAGGCGCTCTCAGCTTATAAGATATAAGATCCTCTTCCTTATCTCTAAATCTCAGAAGCCCCGGGGAAACAGTAATGCCTTTAGGGAATGCGAGACCGATGAGAAAGCCAGTCAGTAGTTTGGCCCTGAGCAGAGGGGGAAGGTCATTCCAGATCGTGGGACCTACTACAGCAAATGCCCGGTGCTGGGCCAAGGCAGTTTTAGCCCTGGGAACAAAAAGATCAAGCCGATTTGCAGAGCACAATGAGCAAGAAGAGGCTGCAGATAGCGGTTTTCGCAGATAGTTCGAGAGATATTTCGGGGCAGTAGATTGCTGAGATTTAGAGACAAAGAAGAGGATCATATCAGATGAGCGCAGTAATGCGCGCAGTAATAGGGAGCCAGTGAAGGACATCAAGCATGTAAGTAGAGATATGGGCAAACCGGGGAGTCGAGCGATGAGCCGAGCAGAAGCATTTAGAACAGATTGAAGGAGGAAGAGACGCTGCTTGGGGAGACCCATGAGGAGCGAGTTGCAGTAGTCCAAGCGTGAGCAGACAAATCCATGAACTATGGTGGTAAAGACAGAAGGTGAGACCGAGCGCTGATGGCCCTGAGACGCCTCAGTTGAAAGAAGCAGGAGCGAGTCATGTTGGAGATATGCTCTGTGAATGTGTGAGAGGAGTCAAGTGTGACACCCAAGTCACGGACGGTGGAAGAGTAGGTGTAAGCAGGAAATTTCTCAGACAGCAATGGAAAGTTGAGTTTAGCAAGCTGCTGTCTAGTCCCAAACCATATCAATTGAGTCTAAGCAGTGTTTAGGCAGTGTTTATAGACGGTTTGTCGACATCCAGTAATGAAGGTCAGAGACAAGATGGTCAATGGAGCAGACAAGGGAGAGTTGATCAGTTGATGGACCACGTACAAAAGCCTGAGCATCATCTGCATAGATGGCCATTTGCCCCATGTTTTGAAATATAAAAGATTTTCCAGCCAGACTGTTTACAGTCGGGAAAACTCGATTATGAACGTGGGGTCGCAAAGCATAACCAGTGTACTTAAGAGGATAGCACATAGAGCATATTTATTTACTTTTTTATTTATTTCGGATATTTCTATACTGCCTCCTCAAGTCTACTACTAATCAGAGGCGCTCCCGACTAGAGCACTGATACTGTGTTGGAGTTTTCACGCCGAAGCGCCACGAGCAATTGCGAGTGAAGGACTTGCCCAAGGTCCGTACGCAGCGGCTAGAGTGGGATTCGAACCTGCAACCCTCAGGTCACAAGGCGTCGAACTTACCACTAAGCCACCACGCCTCACATGTGTAGGACACCTAAGGATGGCCGTGAAAAGCTTAGAATCAGCAATTCGGATCAACAGTTCGAAACTAGGGTAGCCCGCAGGAAGATAACCAGCTCTAATTATCAGTCTCCTAAATATTGCCTGCAAAGTCTCACGTCCCCCCTGCCCAACATAGCGCCACCAAGCGGAAGCAGCATACGTCATCCTCGCCATTGTGGTTGCTGTCACCACATCGTACACTGAGAGGCACCATAGCCCATGGGTATTCAGGATGAGTAATGCATACATTGACTGTCTCACGCCAGTGCATAATTGTCAACATGCACATCAAAGCAGAAGTCATTTGAGAGCATGGCAACCAAGATCTTCATGAGTCTGACCCTGGTGAGGCCAGCGACCTCTATCAGCTGGTTTTCAATCAGTTTTGTTCTCGACCTATGGACAACCATACCATATCTTGGGTCTTTGCTTGGCTAAGTTTTAGGTTGCACCTCGCAACCCAGATCTCGATGTACCTCATTTCCGAGTCTATCAGGTTGCTATTGGCAGCAGAAACCCGGAGATAGGTATTGTCCACGTACTTGAGTATCCAGTTACCGGTAGTTGGATGTTTAGGTTTGAGCTGGGTTATTGCTGTTAAGAACAGTTGATGTGAATCGCCGCAGAGGTAATTTTTTGAAACTTTGTGCAATTTTGTCGTCGGTGGAGGGCCGCGATGATCTAAATGTAAGCAGCACCGGGAATGTGTAAGCCTGCCATCTGTTCCGCTAGATAGTCGTGCCTCACCATATAAAATGCTTTTGAAAATGCAGCGCTATCAGGTGGACATAAGCGCTGGAGGTCAGCATTTCAGTGAGTTGGTGCGTTAATGAACTAAGTACAGCAGCAGTACATCAAATGGGCTGAAACACATATTGATCTTGAAAGTCCCGGTTGATCTGCTCATGCAAGCATCAACACCGGAAAGGAATATCTGAGCACCACAATCCTCTCAAGTATCTGACAGAGGACTCACATGATTGAAATTGGCCTGAAATCAGACTTCATCGTCAGGCAAGAAATCTTTGGGACGGGAGTGATGCAACTTATCTTCCACTGAGGGGAAATATACGCTGCTCCGATCCAAAGGTTGAAGTGCTGCGATTGGCTGTACTATGGCCGTGGCGGTTCAACTTAATAGCCAAGGCGGCACTCTGTCAGGTCCAACTGATGTCCTTCCGGCAGCCTCTAGCTATAACTAAGATATATCAGATCTTCAAGTCATCAGGCTTTAACACATCCAAAATTCTCTGGCTACGTGCATCTTCTTGTTCAAACACATTAACTTTGCTCCATCAGCTGCATTGGATTCCTGTAGAATTCAGAATAAGATCTGGTATGTCTGAACTATAAACCCTCACAACATGCACTCTTACCTATCTTCAACCACTACTCTCTCCTTACATCCCGCCACACTGTCTATGTTCGGTTATGGGTCTTTTGGTTGAGCTTAGATGTAGCACTGCCATGGACTCTCGTGCATTTCGTGTTGCAGAACTTTATTTATTCAATTCTTCCAAAGAATGGATTCAACTGCCAATGTTTATCCATTGTTCGACATCAAAACTCAGTATTTCTCACTGGCTTTCAAACATCTGTATATCTAATTTTTCATCACCTGACGACCCACTAACTGCACCTCATTTCTGTGTGACTGAGCATGTTAAAAATGTTTGTAATATTAATAATACTAGTACTAATACTATTATTAATAATACTACTACTACTACTACTACTACTAATAATAATAATAATAATAATATTAAAAAATAATAATAATAATAACAATATTAATAGGATTCAGAGTGGCAGTTCTGTGTGATCTTGCATGTGTTAAAAATGATTTTAATAACAATAAACATAGGACAGCACAACTTTCCTACCCAAAGCATCGCAGAATACCGCTAGAACTCATCCAGTTATAAGCTTCATTTAACAATTTGTATGTATACCACTCAGAAAAATTCTTTTCATTAGACTTCAGTAACACACAATTAAAACCAGCTCTCTAAAAACAACTTCACAGTGACCTGTGAGAAATTATTGAAAAATGTTAGTAAATAAAGTAATAAACAATAATTTCACAAGACCTTGGATCAAATTCTGACAACCAAGTTTTGGTTAGATGTTCCAGTGTTTCCAAAGGAGGCATAATACTCTAAAATTACAAGAACACGTTCAAGTATTAAATTGCCCAACTAGAAACAGCCTATAGGCAAACAAAGTGTATATCCAGAAATTGTATGTAGACAAGAGTCATTCAAGTCTTTTAAAAGTTACGCACCTAGTTTTTAAAGGCGTTGGATAAACTGATATCCAATCTCTCCTCTTAATTTATTATTATGAGATCAATACATTGCAATCCGTTTACATACGACCTGTTGACCTGTGAATCCGTTTTATGTTCAGTTGCATCAGGCCTCTCCTGAAGCTACCTACCGTATTTAAAATGTGAGATGCATTAACATGCAGTACTGCAACTTGTTGGTAAAATTTGATTAAATACATACACATGCTGCACGGGTTATCTGAAGTGCTGCCTTTGGGGGGAACAAAGGCAATACCACATTGGCTCAGAACACATTTTAAGCAAATTATTCAAATTCTTGTTAACATTTACAAATGTAAGCATTACGGTGGTCCAAAATTTTCGACTTTTGAAATTTCAACCTCTCTAACCTAATAGATTATCCTTAGGCAAAAATAAGTTCTGCCAAAAATCACTAAGTTTGGTCAATATTTAGGGTATGCAGCTGACACATGTCTGCATCTCTACACGTCTGCTTCCGTACATAGTAAGTCACAGCATTGGATGGTTCTTTTCAAAAGCAACTGGCCATAGTTAGAGTAACTAGTTACTGGAAAGGAAAAAGTAACTAGTCACCTACAAATAGCTACTTCAAAAAAGTAACTAGTAACTGATAACAGTTACTTTGAAACAGTAAAACAGTATATGAAGTTACTGAAGTGGGAATGTTGATTGAATTTTCAGCTCCCTCCATGACGAAATTAGACTTTGAAATTGACAAATAAAAAGAGAAAGTTCAGATACATGAGCACAAACAGATTACGTCCGGGTCACTTTAATGCATATCAACCAAAGAATTTGCAGGTTGATGATAAAACACCTTTACTAATATTTCTTCTTCTTTCTTCTCTTCCATCAGTTTCCCGACGGAGGCTCTTCAGAAGTTTCTCCATAGTGTTCTGTCTCTGACAGTTTCGCGCACCATGGTTAAATCCGTGCCTTTGCTCTTCAAGTCTTCCTTGACATTGTCCATCCACTTTTTTCGTGGTCTCCCTCTACTTCTCTCTCCCTCGATCCACCCATGTAGGGCTGCGACTGGTAATCTGCTGTTGTCCATCCTTTTTACATGGCCAAACCACTTGTCTTCTTTTTTGTATCTTTTCTACTACCGTTACCTCTGCGCCTAACTCCTTCTTTGTTGTTATATTTCTGATTCTTTCCCTTCTACTTCTGCCCCTTATTCTCCTCAGCCAGCTCATCTCTGTTACCAATAGTCTTCTTTCATCTTCTCTCTTCAAGCACCAACACTCTGATCCATATAGCAACACTGGTTCCACCAAGGCATGGTATAGTCTCATCTTGGTTCCGATGGAGATGTTTTTTGCCTTCCACATTTTGTTCAATCCTCCGAATGCCGCACAGGCCAATCCACATCTTTTTTATGTCTTCTGTGCAATTGCCATCTTCCGTTATCACTCCTCCTAGGTATACGAATTTCGTGACTTGTCTCCTATCTTTATATTTATCTCCTCGTGCTGTTTTCCAATTGTCATGGTTTTTGTTTTTTCTACGTTTATTCTAAGTCCCATATATTTATAGTGCCATAATTGAACTACATGACACGAACATAGGTCGATTTAAAAGTAGCGCAAAGTAACTAAACTTTTTGTGCTACGTTACCTAATAAAAGTAAACAACAACAAATTGTTGCCATGTAAATTTGGACCACCCTAGAATGCATCTTCACATTGACAGTACTTGTACAATCATATACAGTTTTATACACCTGTGTGTCTAGGTATCACTGGCTAAGACATTGGAGTATGATTGTAGGTGTGCACCTGAACACTTGTACAGTGCCTTTTAATAACAGCTGGAACACATATATCTAACAGAACTAACAAGGTGAATCTTCAGATAAGATAAAAATGCTTCTTTGAGCTATTTGTGGCAATACTGCTTCTAAATAGCAACCGAATTAAAGTACTGACTATCACTTTTGAAAAATGACCTAATGAATAACAAGCCTCACCTTGACATCCTTTACAGTATCCGCAAAGTAAAAAGCATTTGCTAAGCAGACTTGCATAGGAATCAGCTTTGTTTCATAGAGATATGGAGCATGTTCAAGACTCATAACAGACATCAACGTCCGAGGTAACAGCCTGTCCTGCTCAAAAAGAGGACTGAGCAGTTCCACGTACTGTCTGAGTGGCCTTCAGTTGAAAACAAACATGTTACATTAAGCAGTTCCTTTGAATAATGGTTAACATTAGATAGAGATAATGCTGCACTGGCTATCAATTGATGAAGGAATGAAATTCAAGACCCTGCTCCTGGGTTTGGCCTCATCAGTCGGCTCCATCCCAACATATATAAGACTTGTTGTGCTGGTTGGTGCACACTTGGGTCATCAATTGATTCATTCAGGTTTTGGGAAACATCTAAAAGTTCCTCGCTTCCATAAATCAGCATGAGAACACTGTGCACTGTCCTGCATAGGCCTTCCATTTGGAAGTCCTGCTGTGACCATCCTCACTCATCCCTTTAACTTGGCCCAAATACTATTCTCATTGTTTGTTAAAATGTCTTAGAAAGCCATGTGCACAACGCTCTGAGAGGATCTCACAAATGTACTCTAAAAAGCTCAGATATACATACAACACACACACACACATACATACATACATATATACATACGTACATACGTATAAACACATACATACAACATAATCCATCACCAAATTTGGAAACACCTCTAATCTACGGGGGCCCGTAGAGTAATGGATAACACACTGGCGTGAAGAGCAGAAGTACCAAGATCGAACCCCGTAGACCTGTAAGGTTTATTCAGCCTTCCACTCGCTAGGTGGCGGCGGTGGTTAAATGAATAGTAGGCCGTAATTGGCGCCCTGTTGACTGCTGTATAAACAGCTGTATTCGACTCCTGTAAAACTGTTATAAATTTTTAAATACTTGAGTTATGTAAGGCGCCCTGTGTGGCTGCTGTTTCTACTATATGTATGTTCACTGTACAGCGCAGTGCGGTTAGCAGGCGCTTAAATAAAGAAAAAGATTATTATTATTTTATCATTAAATGCTAACCTGCTGAGAAATGGCACTATGGACCTGACAAGTATTTGCAGGGAATCCCCTTAACTACAACAGAACATTTGTATTTCACAATGCACTGCCATTCACTCACCAGGTACAACTAAATCTCTTATATCAACATAAAACATTAGTTACTGCAACATTCAAAGTTCATCTGCATAAAATTTATCAATCTGACGATCCAAACCAAGAGTAAATAAAGACTTGTAATCTGACTGCATCACTTACATGTTATTTGCATTCCTCCATTTGAAGCTATCCACAAGGACTTTAAAGTTTTCAATGCCCCACCACTTGTCATTCCGATGATTTAGATCCATCTTTGGAACACTTCCTGGTTTGATGTAGTCATCAAGGAAGTGTAAAAGTGGAACAGCCAAAAGCCACATCGGTTCGATCAAATCTTTAGTTGCCATACGACTCATGAAGTACAGCAAAGCTTGTGTAATATTTCTATGAAAAATCAAATATTCAAAATAATTTTACATAAGTTACAAAAAACTGCATCTATAAATTTCTAAAACAGTGAATACATGAAAACAGTATTTCCATACATAAATGAGAAACTTGTATAACTTAAATATTGTATAATGACAGAACATACATAAAACAGTAATAAAATTTATACATACTTTTTAAAAACTTGGCTTACCAAGATTCAGCACTGTGTAGCAGCCCCTTAAGTGATTGGATCTGAGTCTGGATTTCCCTTTTGCGTGTTTTGCATTCTCACACACAAACTGCGTTTCAGCTTTTTGAGTTTTACCATAAGCCAAGTGGCCGGCCATTTTGACAGTTCCAACAGAATCTACACGATCCGTTTATACAATGTATAGGTACAATGAAGAAAGCAGTCTTGTTGTCAAGACCTTAAACCTCAAGACAAAGACCAAGACCAAGACTTTGAACCTCGAGACCAAGACTTTGAACCTCGAGACCAAGACCAAGACTTTGAACCTCAAGACCAAGACCAAGACCAAGACTTTGAACCTCAAGACCAAGACCGAGACCCAAGAAATCACATTCAGTCCAAGACTTCTTTTCCTTACAAAAAATTGTCAAGTCGGACTACTCGCTATTTTAATGAAAACGTGAGTCTTTTATTTTATTCAGGCAAATTAACTTTAAGTGCAGGTTGCAGAGAATTCTGAATTCGTATTTACAAAAGTTCTTCATGCTCAGAATTTACTGACCAAGATATGCCGTCATGTAAAAAAATACTTTCCATAGGTGCTGAAGGCGCTGGCACACACAGTAGCGTTTCAAGCACTGGATGTAAATGTACAAATCGCGAGCCTTTTTGAAATCCTCCCATGGTTTATCAAACCGTATGGCTTCAGAAAAAGTCTCGGCAGGGCTTCCAGACACAGCATAACGTAGTTGCTGCTGCTGATTGGTTTTCCTGATCAACAAGACTTGTGTCCGTCCGTAGGTACTTGTCGTAGGCTATGATGCAAACAATCTTGATAAATTTTTAAATACTTGAGTTTTGTTAAATAACTGTTCATATTGACAGCCGGTCTTGATCTTGGTCTTGGTAGACCAAGACCAAGACTTTGAACCTCAAGACCAAGACCAAGACTTTGAACCTCAAGACCAAGACCAAGACTTTGAACCTCAAGACCAAGACCAAGACTTTTGGTCTCAAGACCAAGACTTTTAAAAACGAACTCGAGTGCACTCGAGACCAAGACCTTGGTCTCGAGGACAACAAGTCTGGAAGAAAGACTTAACTCAACCTGCAGCTAGTCATATCTCACACTTACTTTCTCCAGGCTCCTGTAGAAAAATGAACGTCAACCAGCTGTTGGTAATCATGACACACTTTGTTTTCTCTGTCTGGTCTAAGTAGCAGAGCATGAAATAAGGACTTCGTGATTTTGTTATCAAATCTCAGTTCATATTTCTGTATAATGTAGACAAGACAGGATGCCAAAGCCAGTCGAACTCCTGCCTCAGCCTCAGATTCCTTCACTTCTTTATCAATTTGACTTTGAAGTTGGTGTATCACTGGCTTAATGAATTCCTCCAGAAACTAAAGTCACAAAATCACATATATCAGAATTAAGAAAACAATAAACTTCTCTCCTGTATTACATACTCAAAAGCTATGATAACAGTAATTATGTAATTATTTCAGTAAACACATGACATGACCTATTTAGATTAAATGAATCTTACGTCACAGTTCACACCATGCAATTTTGCAGAAATGAGTTAGAAATGTAGCTTAGGTTGAAATCACGCATTTGGACTTAACATATTTTAGTTACAAATATCCTGCAGAAATGAACTAGAAATGTGTTTTAGGTTACAATCATGCATTTTGACTTAATATTAAAACTTTTTTGTCTCAGCTAATTAAGCATACATGTACCTAGCATTCCATCCTAAACAGCCAGTTTAACCCTTTAACGACGAAAGGGATTAGTTTTCCATACACTTTAGTGCACACTCATCATTAAAGTGTTAAGAAACATTCAATGTTACTACTTAGATCAGGGTTGGCGAACCTTTTTAAGGTGCGTGCCAAAATGCTGCTAAATCATTTTAAAAAATACCATCGCGTGCCCCTCAGAAATTTGCACCGTATACAGTTATTTTTCTCATATAGGTTTTAGTTAACAAAGCGTAAAAAATGAATTAAAGACCTTATATCAAAGATCGTCTTGAATGAAGTTAAATAAAATTAAGTCCTTCAACAAAGAAACTGTGGGATTTTGCATTTCTATGTTTGAAGTTTGGGGCACGCTCTGAATTCCACGTGCCCTAAAAATTTCAACGCGCGCCACTTTGGGCACGCGTCCCATAGGTTCGCCATCCCTGACTTAGATGAAGAAATTAAGCAAATTTCCAGAAAATCAGTATCTAAAGTTTTAATTAAATACAACCTGTACAATCACAGAAATAAAGTGCCTTTACATCTATATGCATTAAGATTACCAAGATGGTATCAAAAAGACAAATACCATTGGAGTCTTCCTTAAATTATTTTAGAGCAATGAAACTACAAGATGAATTTTAATTTTCCCTCAATAATTTTCCCTCATTTCCTGAAGAATTGTAAACCTAATTAAAACTCTCTTTGCATCTGTGTTTAACAAGGTAGTGCGGTGACATGAGTCAGGTAAGGTAGAAAATTTATGTATAGCATAAAATTTCAGCTATTTTGCCATCTACCTACCCAAAATTATTAAAATTGGTGGGAATTTGACAAAGTTCTGACATAAACAATTCTGCACAGTTTATTTTGAGACACGGTGTATATATCCTAAAAGGTTACTTTACAGAGAGTTTAAATAATATGACGCAAAAAACTAAAGCTAAACGCTGTACATCCTGAAGAGCATGTACACATAGTTGGTGGCGTAATGTGGCAGCCCTACAAGAAACTATCCAGAACAGACTGCTTCTTTTTGCACTTAGAACAGAGCCAAACATAGCCAGCTAGTTTAGCCGACTCATTAACAAATTTATAAATAAGAGAGTTGACACAGTCCACAATGTAATAATAATAATAATAATAATAATAATAATAATAACGATCTTTTCTTTATTAATTCAAACTAATAAACACAGTAAGAAACGTACAATTATCAAGATCTGAATTAAACACATGATTTGGCAGCCATGCAAGGTGCCCGCTCTGAGGGGGTTGCAGGTATCGAACTGCGATCTCCTGACCATGAGTTTTACCATTACTCTATCCTCCTCACTGCGTAAAATATTTTTCTCTTGTAGATACTCTAGTGTGCTTAAATTGTCTTCACAAAAAGTGTTTATCAGGAAAATATTCATTTTACCTGTGAACTTTCAACTATGACAATGACTGTAAATTCTGCAAAATGACGGATACTAATGAGTGTGCTCCATGTGGAAATGAATACTCCAGGTCTATTTCAAATCAGTCAATAACACTGTGCCATTCCGACCATGCATAAAATATCGGTCCCGGTTCTAGAGTTTTGCCATACATTTACTCCCAGAACAAATCTTTTTAATTTATATGAAAAATGTGATTTGATTTCGATACAATCGTGTTTTTGAAGTTAGCTCGAAGCGAGAAAACGTCTGTCGTCTTTTTGTCCAGTTTCTTTTTCCGCAACTATATATCTCGATTCCTTTATAAGAATGCTTACTGACAACACCTATACATTTTGTGTACAACTCCACGTACTTTTAACCCCAGAATTGTACTCCATAGTCTAGCTTGTCTAAGTTGCGTCTGTGTCAGCTCAATGTATGAATAAACGAATTATTGATTGATTGAATGACTTACTTTGCAGACCGGTAACTGAGGGCTCATGGAACGACTCCAGTCCGTGGACCAGTTTTGGGAAGCACTGCTCTAACCAAATGACTACCGAGCCTCACAAAAGGTGCTACATAAATAGCAAGCTACATAATTCTGTAACAATTCTAATTCTTGATTTAATGTTACTGTCTTACGTCACTTTTCTACCTGTCTAGTCTACTCACCTCTTTCATTTTCGTTTCATCAGGTGTCAGTTTGTCGTTCAAGAAATTGTTCTTAACACAAAAGCAGACTTGATCTAACTTTTCGAGGAAATTTTTGGCACATGGTGAATCTGATCCACGGATTTCATCCCAACTTGGTAGCATTGCAGTCACAGCGTCCTTGGTCCTTTTTAGTAACTGTTCATAGTATTTTCCTGTAAATTTTCCCACTGCATCACTGATGAAAGACCCTGCATCACTGAAGAAAGACCTTATAACACCTTCAGGCTCATGAGACATTATACCATCAAACTGATGCCATTCTGGAAAAAATCATACATCAAATACAAGTGTCTTCTCTAAGGTCAATTGTTATAGCAAAGATAAGTAAAACAATAACATTACTGTTTATAAAAGTAAACCCAAAATACAAAAAGTGAAATAAGTCAAGTTCTCATAAAAGAAGGTAATTCTAAGAACCACCCAGTCTGTTCAGTAAAACAAGTTCTTAGATAAAGAAGGTTGGAAAAAACGACGTTGCTAGTTGAAAGTAAATTTTTTTAGTCAAGTCTTATATTTAATGCAAATTTTTTTCCATAATAAAACTAGTCAGATTTTCAAATATGCTGTGTAAACTCTATAGCAGCTCAGTGCCCTGTTAAAAGACACTTACCTCAGAAGGTCAATTCTGACCCCAACAAATAAACATTCTTAATAACTTCTTCTATTATTTGTCCATAAAATTGCTTGCCATTTGCTGCATTTTGTGCTAAATCGAGATTTTGTACTTGAAGAACTTTTCGGATACATAGAAGCATTGAATAGAAAGTTAAAAGTATAAAAACAGCTCTTTCAAAAAGTAAAAAGAACTAAAACGTAAAGTTCTACCAGTAGAAAATGAACTAATCATAGCTAATACTTTTTAAATTACAAATATGACATCTACCCGGTTCATTCTAAAGCAAAGAGTTATAAGTATCATTCCTTACCCATGCACTGAGACAATTGATCACCAGGAATCTTCAACTCGCGATTTACAAAGGTTCGACTTGATTTCTTTGGCACAAATTCAAACTCCAGTGGTTTGCTGTCACCACCATGAAGAATGGCATATTTGTAAACGACAGTACGGCAAGTTATCAGATATTTGTCCATTTCAACATCAAGCATCATGAGAAAGCTCTTGTCACTTATGACCCTAAAATATTTATGATATAAAACCAACAATTACTTTTTCTTACTATTATTCATCTCACTATGTTTATTCATAGTTCTGTCATTAGTGTTATACAGAAGTCGAAATAACAATTATTAATATTTTAAATGCAGAAGACACATGCTGTACAATTATTCCCTTACATTAACCTGTGCTCATAATGTTTGAGTTTTTCTTAAGGCTGGTACCATTACATTAACAAATATATTTCTGAAGAACTTTACAAACACTAAATGCATAACTAATGCAAAAAAAATTCTTGACTTTCTTAATAGGTAACTTAACCCTTGCAAATCCAAGCTCATCTGGTTTGACCACTACTCTAAGCTCCTAGAGTGCACTAAACTCATTCTCTACTTCCTCCTCTCTACTCTCTCAGTTATCTACTGATTGGGACATTGTAGTCATCCTTGACTCAACACTTTCCCTCAAACAGCTGCCATTTCTCATGCCTGCTTGTTTCACCTAAGAAGAATCCAACAGCTTTGCTCCACCCTGGATTCAGCATCACTGAAAACACTGACACACTTCCTTATTCTGATGCAACTTAGCTACTGCAACTCTATGGTCTCCCTGAATGCACACTGCTTCCTCTAAACAGCATGGTCCTGCATCACGCTGCAAAACTGTGTCTTGTACTCTCGTATCAAGACCATATTACACATGTTCTTCATTCACTACACTAGACTCCTGTCTTTGAGTGCATCCGCCACAAGCTAGTACTCCTCATGTACAGAGCACATGCTGATCATCTGCCACCCTACTTACCTTCCATGGTCACACTCTGCAACTCTGTTAACACTTTAATGATGAGCTACATTGGCGTGCCAGTCACTTTTAGTACACGCTCGTTGTTAAAGTGCTAAAGGTCACTACTCTCTTCAATCAGTATCTGCTGGAATCTATGTTGTTCTTGTCTTATTTGGCCAGCATTCATTCAAAGTTGCTGATCCCTCCATCTGGAACTCTCTACCTCCTCATGTTTGCAACTCTCTTAGCGAGACGATCTTTTGCTCGAAACTGTAAACCTACCCTTCCCAGTTTACTTATGGCTCTTAATGTTTGCCAGGCTTCTAAGTGCACTTCTGGACTTTGTAAGGAGAGCATTATGAAGCTACAGTTGTATTGTATTGTACTGTAAAGGTAGCAAATTTTAGGGAATAGTGGCACAAGTTAACACTAAGAGAAATCACCAAACCAGACCAAATCAGGCAGCAAAGTTAGAAGATGGTCATGGAATGAACAGAAAGTGAACGTCATTTCTCAGACAAAACCTCAGCTTTCCAACTCAGGTTGCCAAACATTACTTCCTCTGATGGTTTATCATACTCCAGGTCCCCTCTACAGGCTCTTACCTTACTCCATCCCAAAACTCCGGCTGAGTTTAATGTCCTCATATTCTGAGAGGCAGCTCATTGTCTAGATCTCATTCCTACTCCTCTTATAAATGACTGCTTTGATGTCTTGGACCTAATTATCACATCCGTTGTCAACCTCTCTCTCTCACTGAAGGCTCCATCCATCCCAGCTTTGCACATGTCAAAATTTCAGTGCATATTTTAAGGGTTTTGGACTACTGGGACAAAGTTGGCCACAACAATGCATTTTAGAGCATTTGCTGCCAAATGAAGCCCATTTTAGCTACTTTACCCCAGGGACAAATCTTCCAAACTACTGGGACAAATCTTAAAACCACTGGGACATTTGTCCCACTAGTTATACAGTTAAAATATGCACTGCATAATTTCCCCTTTTATCAAAATGCAAACCCTTTTTCCTGAAGACCTACAAAACAACTGCCCCATATCTACTCTTAATGTCATCCCCAAAGTCCTGGAAAGTACAAAGAAACTGCTTGAGTTTAGACCTTTCATAATCTAAACTTGATCTCCCTTTCCAGTCTGCATATTGCAGTACTATTTCATTGAAATTGCATTTCTTGCTGGTCACAATCACATAATCACATGACAGGTAGACAGATGAATGGTAATACTTTTGTGTGAAGAACATAAGATATTGAAAGACGCTGTTCAAAACCCGCAAGCCCCTCTAGGTCGACTCAGCCTTCCACTCCCTAGGGGCAGCAATAAAATGAGCGGGCGCCTAACAGGCTGCCATGACGTGTGTTCAATAAGATCTTGATAATTTTACCATCATGTTTCAATGTAACTTACTCCGGTTTTCAGTGAGTTTCTGAATAAATATGAAAAACACGAAAACACAAATAATCAGCTACATGGACAAACTGCTTTCATTTTACTTAATCCTTCTGCTGCCTTTGATACCAATGAATACGATACTCCTTCATCGACATCAGTACAGGTTTCACCTTTCTGGTCCTGCTCTCAACTGGTTTCTTTCTTACCTCATTCGAAGGATCCTCGTCTTAATCACCTCTCCAATTACTTTGTTTCCGTTTTTTTATGTTCAATTAGCCTTCTAAAGACACTGAACATCACCTTCTGAATCCATCCAAGACTTAATTTCTCCTCTTAGGCACAAGTCAACAACTCCATGAATCTGACAGGGTGATGTCTGTTCAGTTAGGTGAATTGAGTGTTGATCATTCCGAGTGTACATGCAATTTGGCGTAACTTTGGACTCAAACCTGTCGGTCCTTCTCCGACCATGTTAAAAAACCATACACAAATCAGATCATTTTCACATTTGGGGTATTCGTAGAATCACATCATACATGCTTCGAAAGGTCTTAGTCTCATTCACAACTGCTCTGGTTTCTTGGCATCATGACTGCTGCAACTCACTTCTCACTGGGATTGCCAAAAGATTTACACAAACTGCAAATTTCTCAACCAAGAGTCATAACAAAAGCTCCTAAATATCAACACATTACATCAATATTGCATTAATTAAACTGGACAAAGCAGCCGAATGGTTAGAGCGGTTGACTTGTAACATGGAGAGTACGGGTTCAATTCCCCTGAGATGGTTACTACTGTGTACGGACCTTGAGCAAGTTCTTCACTCACAACTACTCAGAGTCATCAATCGATGCTTGGTCAACAGATGGTGGCATTTAATAAATGCACATTATTTTTATTATTATTATATTATTGGCTACCCACTGAGCAAAGAATTTAGTTTAAAATCTCTCTTAAAGTTCTCAAACACTGCATTCAAATCAGACGACCTATATATTCCGCTCCATGCTCACCCCTCCACCCGCTCATGCCAGCAAATATTACACATGCTCAACATGAAACCCTGTGCCTCACATCAGAAGGCTTGAGTTTGCAGGCATTCTCAGTAGCAATCATTTATTTCTTATTCTGCAAAATAATAAGCATGTTATACAGCATTTGAAACACCAATGTTTGCCTATTTTTAGCCTTCAACTGACATAATCACTCTCTAAGACACTTGTAATTAAAAGGCTTTATTTAAGGGTTTTGAATATATTACATATCTACATTGTAATGCATCATGTGACAGAAAAGCAGCTATTCTATTGGACAGGTTGATGTCGGTCAATCAATTACATCAAACACGCAAGGCGCAGAGCTTCCCATTTGAATCAACTTAAGTATATGTTGCCATGAAAAAATAAATTCCTACTTTTCTTGTTTCATAACCCGATGAGTATCTTTCCATCCACCCAACTCTTCATTTCCAAATATCATGATGACTCTATCTCCTTTGCCACGCTTGTACGTGCTAAACTCTTCTTTTGAGACAACCACATGGAAATGAACCATGACCTTGGACTGATATGTTTGACTTCTTGAAGAACTAAAAAAAGCAATGCATTTATAAGACAATTAATTTTATCTTTTGAAAAAAATGCAAGCATTTGCAACGAGTCTGTTATAAACATCTTAAAACAAAAATTTTAATTGATGACCCAGAGCATATCTATGAAAATATACAGAAAAGGGAAGTGCGTCATTCCATGTCAAATCAACACAATGCCCGAAAGAACCATCCCCAGTTTACTGAAAATTAGCAGTAATTTATCTTGACGAGAAACTTTAAAATCCTCACAAATTGTATTCAGTAAATCACCAAAGATAAAGTATGAGCATGCCCACACAGGAAGCCAGTGCAATGATTGCAGTATGAAAATGACATGGTGAAATTTTTGGATTTTTGTTATAGCCCCAGTCAAGCACTTCTGAAGTATTTGTGGTTCATGTGAATTTATTTTTCTCATGCCATTTAAAAGTCAGTTGCAATAATACAATCAACTAGAAACTAAAGCATCAGCTAGTGAAACCTATTTCTCAGGTATATAGTCTTATGCTACAGATATCTTGTATGCAAGAGTGAACAATCTGCAAGTGTCTTCAATATGCTCTGGAAAAAAACATAATGGATGGAATCAAACAGAACACCTAAAATGCATGCTGACTCCGTGCAGTGACACTTCTCAGCATCGCACATAATCTGTTTCACGTAATTCACCAATGCTTATCTAAATTAAATGTACAGCAGGCAAGTGGCTCAGTCTATGTCAGTTCCAGGTTGACAAGAAAGCTAATGATATAAAGTGCTAAGTATTTATAGAATTTTGGGCTAAAACAGGATGGTTAAAAACACACAGTGCTAACAGTTTAAAAACTTAAGCTTCAAGCCTGGAATGAAACATTTCAGAAAGGGGATGCATCATTGACAACTTTGCATGTTAAATAGGTCATACCCTTTATTCACTTTGTTTGTTGGTGCTGCATATTCATTGTTTTCATTGCGCTTGTTCTTAGGTGGCAATACACGAACTGGTACTTCCTTCACCTGCAAAACAGCAAGCAACAAGCAACCGTTTAAATTCACTTCATACCAAAAACATATAACCAACAAAGAATGATTGTAAGTCTGCCACAGAACCATTCCAACTGTTCCTGCCATAAGATCCGTAAGCCTCAGGCATGTTTACTTATCTTCCCTATTTTTTAACATTTAATCTTTATCCTTTCATTCTTAAAAACAGTAATTCAAGATTAAAACAAACATGCTTAAAATGTTGGCCTACTTGCTATGTATGAAAATAATGAAACTCAGTTTAATCATTTCTAAAAGCTGAGTTATGAAAGATAAATATGCTTAATAATGTCAAAAGAAGCCAAAACACAAAAGATCAACTTTTCAATTAACTCATAATCCAAAATTTTTTATTAACCAATATATCAACTCACTGATTTTCCATCTGATGAAGTGACAGTAGTCGTTACACCACTGCCACTTTGTTGGCCATTGCTGTTTTTGCTTCTATCAGAATGTTGTGCTAAATCCTTCAGAGGTGTATGTTGCTGTTCTCCACCATCTGTTTGATTCTGAATCGGTGGGTTTTCATTGACAGCGCCTGCGCATGATGCACTTCTCTTTTTATCATCATTCAACTTATTTTCTGATTCTGATGCTGATAAATTACTCAGTTCCATCAGGTGACTACTACCCGTGCTCACTAAAGCAGACTCAGGTCTAGTGCTACCTAACTCTTTGTTCTGTTCAGCATTATCTGTCCTCAGCGTCTGTTTCTTCGCACCAGACACATCATCTACGGAAGAGCCTTCAGATGTTAAGTCAATCCTCGTCTCAAGGTTGGTAGTTTGGTTATCATCAGGCATTTTAGATTGCTTGTTCTGCCCAACATTTGCACTTCCCGGTATCACAAGAGTTGTTTCTGATATAAATCTCTCCGATTGGTGATCTGCTGATGGGTGGTTCTCAGTGCAACCTTCTGAACTGGCCATGTTAGGATTTTCATCTGATGAAGCTTCAGGAGCAGAATTATCACAATCAGCTCTGCTCAAGGATTCATCTTCATCTCCAGCATTTATCATCATCTCCACTGCCACCTCCCTTGGACTTTCAAACTCTTGATTGGATTCTGAAGGTGACACCATCCCATAATCTGCCTTTGATTGACTCCCGCGTAAAAAGTCCTCCTGGACTTCACCTGATGAATGAGATCCTTCTCTGGCATCCAAATTTCTTACCTCATGATTTTCTATATCTTCACTTAAATTATCGGATGACCTTTCTGGAAGGTTCTTTTCTTCAGCTTGCACATTTTCGCCAATCTCTAAATTTCCAACATCTCCAAGAGACTTACTGACTTGAACGCAGCTTGTGACTGGTGTCACACCGATAAAGTCAACGGAAGCAGACTTTGCTACCTTTTTCCCTGAAAACCAAACATAAATTATGAAAATGCACTGATAAAATAAAAAATATTGCAATACTAATAACCACTTTTCAAACCCTACAGAAGCATTTAACCAGTAAACTATACACGAGAATTTATAAATTCACAGCCTGATAGAAAACACTAAACCTGCACAAGGAACCACAAACACGCATTACTACCAAGAAACCCACACGCAAGCATATACCTGGCAGTAGGTGTGGAAACAAAATGATTCTGGGTCACTAGTAGCTATTTCTGTGCAGGCCACCGGCCACATCGATTGCCATTCAGTTACTGTGTCTTCTGGCAGATTATACTGTCAAAATATAGAATTTGCTTAGTAATTTCCGACATGCTGGAGTTTGCTGTTGCCAAGTTTGCGCATCGGACTTGCTCATCGTTTCTGCTGTGGATCTTGTAAATTGTTATGTCTTGTTCTAGGGCATAACCGAAATCCGCATTGGTAAACCGATTTTGCCGATTTTGGACTATCCGGAATTATCCGGATCCGGAATATCTAACACGCCGATTAATAAGTTTTTTCAATGGTTTCACTATGGACTAAAAACAATATATAGGCCACTGACATATAATTATAATTTTGATTAGTAGTAATTACTAGGGCAGTGAACGGCCCCAGAATAACCGGCAATTTATAGGCCACTCATTATAATTATAATTTTGCAAGAGTCGTACCTGGGTCCTTAAATCAATTCCCAAAACCTACCCTGTATCTGCTACAGGCCGCCAGCGCCAGCGACAGTTAGGGCGGTCAATCAGTGAATTAATTTATCCAGTTATAGGGAAGGGGGTGAAAGACTGGCTGTTTTTCCATCTTAAAAAACCTGTATCTGATGCTAGGCCATTAGCTAATGATGATTAACCTGGAATTAGGCCTTAGTCCAGAGAGATATTATTACTAATCGGAACTGGAATCCGCAAATAATGGTAACCGGAATCGGCAAAAAAAACAAAATCAGTTATGCCCTAACTTTGTTCGCAAGTCATCTTGGCCTACATGACTGGATGAGGAAGGATGTGCTTCCTCAACTTGGTTCGTTTTGGAATCTAAGGACTGTGTACACCACATGCAACCAGGTAATTTTCATCTTGTCAGTCTTTGAAGGAATCTCCTCAACCAGTGGTCACTGTTGGTGCTTCAATCTGCTGCCTGGCAGGCGATGAGTACCTGTTCTGCATACACCCAGCACCTTGAAGAAAAGTTCGACCAGTGTATCTTCCACCAAATGAGAAACTGCTGGGCTGTGGCATTATCGTCACTCAGCACTATCAATGCAGCTCGGTCCAGAGACTCTGAAAATGACGCTACAGATGGAAATTGGTCTGTTCGACTCAACGTGTGTGCGCAGGACCACCACGGGTGACTGTTCTAGTTTTCTGTGCATTATATTGCTGACTGATGAATTTATGTTCTGAATTACATTTTAATATCATATAGGCTAGTGCACAAAGCGCCCATGAGCAGTTTTCTCTAGAAGTGGTGCTATAAAAATGCCTAATTACAATTACAATTTCACTGGCAAAATAAAGTTCTGTTACTCTATTATAAATGAAAAAGTGGTGCAATCAAGTAATATAACTGAAATACTTTGACTTTTAGAAGTATGACTTTAACCACGACTACAGACTGTGCGGTTTCACTCAAAACGACCAAATTGTGCATTATGACAAAAGATTAGATGACTTCATATATACATATATAATTATATATATTATATATATCTGATATCTGTGATATAAACTTGAAAACTACTCACTTTAGCCGTGGTTGGACTAGGAGCGCTCCTGAGTAGATCACCTTGAAGAGGCGCTATATAAAAGCTCCTTTAATAATAATAATAATAATAATAATAATAATAATAATAATAATAATAATAATAATAATAAACATATATATATATCTATTTATGAGACTGCAGCAGTTAGGATATATGCAACATAATTAGAAAGCTCTGTTGCCAGTCATTAGCAGAGCCTCAAGGTTCAGTCCTTAAACCTATTTTTTCAATCTTTACTTTTTAATTTGTCAAATTACACACAATCATAAAACAATGGCCCGGCTGATATAAAGCTGATAATACTCAAAAATACATTGGTCTCAGTCACACACACTCAGCTGAAACTGAACTTGAACTTTGTTTGTCCTCTCTTCATATTTCACTCTGCTTTAATTACACCAATTGATATAATCCAGATAAGTCTGAGATCAACCAGAGATTATCTTACAACCAACCAGTCGTCTCTCCACCCTATCGACCCAATTTGGTCCAGAGACTCTGTCATGTCATCTGTCAGTGATCAGATTATTGTTAATATCAGATATTGGTCAGCTCCACATTTATGTGTAGGCCCGCCACTGATGACTCTTCTAGTTTATTGTGCACTGTTTTGCTAAATGATGTTATAGCCTAGGTCTAAATGACACTTAACATCATACAGGTTAGTGCAGAGTGCCTCTGATTTGTTTTGCTCTTTGAGAGGTGCTTATGTAAATGTCCAATTACAATTACAGTTAAGGTATATGTAGTCTCTCTCTTTACATTCATCCATTGCCTTGCAGAAGCCAAAACCCTGTTATCACATGAACTTAAAATGCTTGGTGTACCAATTAATTGGTAACTTGTTGATTATGACTTCACATGATAACTAATGATTGTTGCCTTAAGAAGAAATATAATCCATCAGGATTAAAAGGCAAGTTAGGGGCAACTACAATCATTTATCTCCAACTGACTGTGTCAATGTGTCCTTGATTACAATGGCGTAAAAACACTTCCTGCAACAGACAAGTGCTTAGCACTTTAAAGACGACCTGCACTGGTTTCCCAGTCACTTTTGGTACACTCTCATCATTAATTCAACAAGCATAGCAGTTCATCTTGAAAAGGATTCACAGCCAACAATGTTTACTTTTGTTTAGGGATATCAGATTTTCAAATACATGTGGGAAAAGTTAAGAAAGAAAGAGACTAAAGCACTAGCAAAAAGTAAAGATATTATAGATTTTATTTAATTGAACATTTACGAAAGAATAGTGGTAGAGTACTAGCTGATTAAACGCTTACGTTCAGTTCCACAACATGGACAAGATTTCATGGTCGGCAAGACTTCTTTGCCACAGACTTGTTCATCATCATCCAGCCCATCACAAATGTAAACACCGGAATCAGAAGGCGGAACAATCCTCTGAAATATAGACGGATTAACTGGCCATCCACACTCAGGACAGAATTTTTTCTTCCTCATCAGAAGTTCGCCACATACTTTACCATCCACAAAATTTGGACAGGAAGCAGAGTTCAGCTCTTCCTCCATATTGCCCCTACAATAGTTACATAAGAAATCATGCACTTATTACAGCTAATTTATTTAATTATAATATTATTAAGATAAATTAATATTAAATACTTTCAATCTTGGGCAATTTTGCTTCAACTTTGGAAATAAAATTACATACGCAACAATCAAAATATGCTAATTTACGAGCTACAGATTTACACTCAAGTAAATCTCATGTAATCTAATATCATGCAATGCAACCCAATGCAGTGCAATGAAGGCATCTACACTCCTGTTTTCCCTCCCAATGCTTTTGTTTAGCCACTACCCTCGAAAAACAAACGACACTAAATGATCAACAACTGCATTAACATATGCTTAAGTTTATAATAATAATAATAATAATAATAATAACAATAATCTTTTTCTTTAATTAAGCGCCTGCAAACGCACTGCGCTGTACAGTGAACATACATATAGTAGATATGGCAGCCACGCATGGTGCCTTACACACATGTATTAAGTAGAAGCACATGATAACAGTTTGAATAGGAGTTGAATATAACTGCTTATGCGGCAGCCACATACGGCGCCAAATCACGGCCTACTATTCATTTAACCACCGCCGCCGCCTAGCGAGTGGAAGGCAGAATTAACCTTAAATTAATGGATGTCTACGCGGTTCGATCTTGGTACCTTCAGCTCTTCATGCCAGTGTGTTATCCATTACTCTACGGGCCCCACACCATATTCACGTGGTACCCCTGTTGGGAACAAAATGCCTTAATCCACAATGCCCACCACGCCATCTTCATGTGGTACCCCTGCTGGGAACAAAGTGCGTGGTGGATGGCCAAACCTCGCCAGTTATGCGAGTGCCCAGAGGAGAAGACCCTGGAGGATGGATGACGGAACTCATCAATGCTACGATATAGTGTCTCGAGAAAAACACGGAGAGGAAGGTAGTGGGAGACCTCCTCTCTACACACCCTGAGTACACAAATAATGAAGCCATTTAAGAACAGTCACAGAGGGAAGAATGGAGAAGTGGACAAGGGGAAGACTAGTGTTGTTTTAATAATGTCTCAGTTTTTGTTTTAGTTTTACTTATGACTGTTAGTCTTCAATTTTAGTTTTAGTTCTTATTGTTTCTGAATATTAGTTTTAGTTTTTATTTTAGTTTTCACGAATGAATTTCACTTTTAGTAAGTTAATTTCAGTTTCAGTTTTAGTAATTTAATTTCAATTTTAGTTTTAGCACTTATTTAATTCGAGTTAAACACAAATGGTGGGGGCTACCTAAATGAGTCATTTTCCGGTAATATGTTAAACTTACTATTTGAAGAAGCAAAAAATTGTTTTTTACAAATTACATTATTTTTTTTTGAGCAAATCTTGAATATTTTTATTTCACAAATATATAATTATTTGGTTTTGCATTAGTTAATATGTAAAATTATGAAGTTTTTAGAAGAAAAAATAGCCCTACTAAAATATTTGTCCACTCCGTTACTCCTCCATAACCAAACACATATGAGCTAGGTTTATATAGCTTCTTGTTGCGTAGTTTGACGTGCCAATATGTTTTTAGTATTAATATTTATAAAATAAATACAAAAGAAATTACAATGAAAATGATTATTTAATTCCATCACATTTTAAATTTTATTAAGAAATTCCACTCCGTTACCGAAATAGAAATAGGGGATCTAATCAATGTAAAGTTGAATGTAGGCCTATATTTTTCCAAAGTAACAAAATAAAAATCACTTGAGTCAATCATTCCTGGTGATCAAATAAACAGAAAACATTTTAATATTTATGATGTTGTCTTAAAAATCTGCTCACAACATCAAAATTACATTTCAAAAATACCATACAACAAGTCCGCTCCGTTACTAGATGTCGAGAATTGAGCACAGAATGTGAAAAGTGAACTTTAAAAAAACAGTCTGCCGAAACAAAAATTTATTAAAAATGTCATATATTGTTAAATTAATTGTATTAGAAATGATAATTTAAGTAGACGACTTATCCTGACAGTGGATAAATTTTAGTACCTCAAGGGTAACATTTATAATTACGGAGTGGACAGTTAACGGAGTGGACAAAATGTGTATCAGCACGGTAAATATCATATTATCTCTCATGCGTCCACATTAATCGTCTGTACACTCATTATATAGCTTATCAACGCTATACTACAAATATTATTTTAATTAAATTTATTCATAATCATTGCAAAAATGCAGTAACAGAGTGGATGTATAATAAAAAAAACACATGAGGTACGAAATAAATGAAAATTAGTAAGAAATTTGTCTTAGCATTCAGATCCTGTATTAAGACTTATAGATAGATAGTTTATTCATCCAACCATGACACAACACAATTAGCAACAACAATCATGGCAAGTGAAATAATGAACAGAAAATCTAACAGCTCTATCGGATTTCAAAACAAGTCCATTCTATTCTATTCACTACTCAATAACCATTGTAAAATAGAATAAACAATTGACATGAGGCATAGGGGTAATAGTGTGTCTGGTTATACAGGGGAACCTAAAGGGGTTGCAAACCCCGCTAGTCAGGCCCCCCTATGTGAAATGTGGGATTATGTAGGTGGCGTAAGAACAAGGATTCCAATCATAGGTTAGCTGTATATTGTATAAGCGTGTAGTAGAGAGGAAATAAAAGTTCATAGTTACGAGAAAAAAAGAAAAAGGGTTTAACTAATAACTTAACTAATGCCTTAAGGGCACCGGGGAGCAACTGAGCAAGGGGCCTCATCAATACACAGGGCGGTCAAGCAATGTCAAGATACACATCCCTCAGAAATAGGCGAAGATGCCTTTTAAAGCAGACGATGTTGACTTGGTTACGGATAGGTAAGGGGAGCTGATTCCACCATCGAGGTCCAGTGCATTTAATAGAAAACAGACGTGTGTTGGTATGTGCATAGGGGCAATATAGGAAGATGGGTTACATAGATCTTCACAGAAGAGATGTGTTAAGTTGCAAGACCAAAAAAATAAAAGGGATGTGAGATACGAGATAATTTTTACATGTTAACGGAGCGGACGTAATTTTCCAGGGAAAAAGATAAAATATATTTTTTTAAATTATACTGATTATACACAAAGTTGTGTTTAGAAATATACAATTATTTTTAATATAAAAGAAACATACAAATTTTTTAGCTTAATGCAAATCATATTGAAATTGTAGATGAAAGCAATAAGTACTATAGCCTAGGGACGATAACGGAGTGGAAAATTTTTTATTCAAAATAAATTTTAATAAATTATTTTATTGCTTTGAATTACTTTCAAAGGTCTTAAATTGTTGACTGATCAATAACGTTTTAATCTAATCACTTAGCATGATCAGACTACGTATTGTTTTCTGAGAAATGACCAGGGACAGCTGTTTTTCCAACTTAACCAAATACCGAAAAATGACTCAAATATTCAGACTGTCCAGTGGTTCAAGTTCAACTGTAAGCCGTTTAAAGTAAAAAATACTAATTAATAAATGGTAAATTGTGCTTCAAAAGCACTTTCTTCTGCAGAGTTTTGAAAATTTTATTTCGTCTGCCATTGGTCAGCCATACACATATGGGAAAAGTGCTCTCTACAACAGCTGATGATGAAGGGCATGCCTATATATTGCATGCCAAACATGACAGAAGCAGGTATTCGTTTTTCTTTCCTTTTCAAAAGTGAAACTGAAAGCTGCTGTGACTGTTCGCTACTTCATCAAGAGCTTTCATATTATTTGTGGAGCTCTTCTTCTCCATCATACTTTTTTGCACCAGCAGAATGAGCTGATCAATCAATCAATCTGAAATCAATTTCGTTATTCCCAAAAGCAAGCTGACAAAATCGCAACTTGTAACACAGTACAACTCACCTTGTGCTGTCAGCTCGTGGAGCTCTAGCGATCGTCCTGGTGAACACACTCCACCGTCTCCTATTCGATGACAAGTCTCTCAATTCCGCCAAATTCATGCCAGTTACATCTTGTATCTCATCCATCCATCTCCTCCTTGGGCGACCCAGTCTTCTCCTCCCCTCACCGCACGCCAGCATCATTTCCTTCTCCAGACCATCAGATCGCATAACATGTCCAAAGAACCTTAGCTTCATTCTTGTCGCAGTTTGTTTTAACGACTCTTCATTCTCAACTCCAATCTCCTCTCGTATTGATTCGTTCGTTCTTTTCTCAGTCCAAGATATTCTCAGCATCTTCCTCCATATCCACATTTCACAAGCGTTAACCTTATTTTCCATGTTCTTTGTCATTGTCCACGTCTCGCAACCGTACAGTACCGTAGGAAAGATTAGTGCTCTCACGAGCCTTTTTTTGGTTTCTATGCTCACATGTTTGTCTTTCCATATCTTTTCCAGTCCGGTCATTGCAGCTTTCCCTATAGCAATCCTTCGTTTTATTTCTGGATCACACTTTCCCTCCTTTCCAACCAGTGATCCTAGGAAAGTGAAGCTTTCTACCACCTCTATTTCCTCTCCGTCTATCTCAAAACTATCCCAATCTGCTGTTGTCATGACCTTTGTCTTCTTTATGTTGAAGTATAAACCAGCTTTTTCACTTTCTCTCCTGACCCTTCTTATCAGTTCTGCCAGATCCTCTTTTCTTTTTGCCATTAATGTTGTGTCATCCGCGTATCTAAGGTTATTCAGTGTCTTTCCAGCAATTTTTACTCCCTCAATTGCCCCCTCCAGTTCTGCCTTTCTCATTATTCTTTCAGCATATAGATTAAACAGGAATGGAGACAAGATGCATCCCTGCCTCACTCCTTTATTGATTCTGAAATTGTCAGTGTCTCCGTATTCTGTTCTTATCACCGCTATCTGGTCTTCATATAAACCCTTTAGTAACATTATCAGGTGTTTCGGAATTCCCATTTCAAGCAGGGTTTTCCACATTAAATCATGGTTAATGCAGTCGAATGCCTTGCTATAGTCAATGAAACAGATGTGAACCTCCTGTCCATATTCCCTTTGTCTCTCCATTATCCACCTCATGTTGGCTATATGGTCTCGAGTTCCACGAGATTTCCTAAACCCTGCCTGGTACAGTACAACTAATTAAGAAAATTATGGTTGTGGGTATTATAATATAATTTGTGGTAAATCTAGAATAGGAATTATAGGTTAATTGTTCAGTATGTGTAGGTCCGCAAAGGTTCACCAGTCACTCTGGTACAGAGTAAAGCAGGGAGGCGACCTGACCGACGACTCTGATGAGCGTAGACTCGGATCCGACCTGGGCTGGTGAACCAAAGTCCTCCGTGCCCACCTTCTCGTGGTGCGGACCGTTAGTACCCTTCCTAGGAAGTACTCTTCCTAGGAGGGGGAACGAACGGGCACGGCAGGCAAAACCAGGGGAAGGCAATGGCAAACCACCCCTGTTAATCATGCCAAGAAAATCGTCATGCCACACACCAAACCACGCCGATGGTCGCGGATGGAGGGACTCCCAGGCCGGAGCGCTGAGGTGGGACTCCCAGGCCAAAGCGCGACTCAAGGGCTACTGGGAGAAGTAGCAAGACGGCAACGGAGACTGTGTGGCATGACGATCGCTAGGGCTCCTAGAGCCGACGGCACAAAGAACAAAGAATGTGTTTTTAAACAATACTCGAGATATTAAATTTTTATCATCTTAAACGGGAAGGAGGAAATCATGCGGTCTTGGTCTTAGCTCATACCGGGATTGATGGACGTTGCTCCTGAATAAATTCTGCAGACAAAAACTTGAATCGCTTGATTGGCGGCCTTGTTGCTGATAATGTTTCCTTGAAGCAGTAAACTACTAAAGCTTTTGTTAAAAATTGACAATAGATGAATGATTGTGGGAAGGGAGATAAACAAAAACGGGAGTAACATCTCGTTCTCATTCTCCTCGCGTGTATTAAAATAGTTGAGCAATTATTAGCAGAGGTAACCCATCCACATGCTAGTTGCATATAGCCTATTATAAGACTTGTATATAAATGCTACACACATGACTTCATTAGTCTCAGACATGATTTCAGTACATGGCCATATTCTCTATAGCGTGCATTTTGTTTCATGGTATTTGAATAACGTTAGCTTTAATTACAAAAAATCAAAACCAGCGCACTTGGTTGCCATTTGTATACCTAAATGGTTTTGGCAGAAGCCGAAACTAGGTCATGCTATTTATAACTCGTATTCTATTGGTCGACATAGTCCGGTTACAGTAGTCCTAGCACTGCATGGTCTATGAATAGGCGTACAGTACGTTACACCATTTGCACATTATGCACAGCAGCACAATACAAAATATTTAATGGTGAATTAGGTAGGAAAAAACAATAAAAAAATTAGAAAAAATTAGATTACATTTCAAAAATTTAGTTTTATTGTGGTTAAATATCGTTTTAGCTTTCGTTTGATCTATTTTTATTACAATTTTCGTTTTAGTTTTTGTTGTCTTTGTGTTTTCGTTTTAGTTTCAGTTTTCGTTAATGAAAACGTTTAACTTTATTGCCATTTTTGTTTTCATTAATGAAAGCAACACTAAGAGAAAACAAGACAGACTCAATGAGGAGGTTCAGCAACGGGACGTTTGAACCTGCCTGAGGCAGATAACCAGAAGAAGGAGAAGAAGAATCCATAATACCCTATAAAAACATCTGGAGAGTCACTAGCACGTGTCTGTAGCTCAGGCATCAGGTAACCTATCACAGCCTGTAACTGCAACCTGGAGACTCGCAGCCTGAGCTTATCTGGCCACAGCCTTAAGGGTGACTGGTCCTTGCTGTTATCATGACCTCTAACGGTCCAGATAATCCAATCACATTTCTTTCATTCTACACTGGAGTCTGATTTTTATGCCTACTATCAAAATGAAACTTACTTAAGGGTCTGAGATCGTTTATTTGAAGCTCTAAAATACAAAAAAAAACACTTGTAAGAAAATATTCACAAATGAAACAATAACAAAGCATTATAAATTTATAGTAGTGTTGAACAAATACAGTACAGGTAATGTGTTTTAAGCCACAACATTTTGATAGTTCAGAAAAAATTACCACAAATTTTGAAAGTATGGACATTTGGCTGTCCCAACTAGGTCAAGTAGGGAAGCAGGACATTCACCTCGAAATCGAGACGGTCCTGAGAGAACCTGGACGTGTGGCAACCCTATTATGTAAGGCAAAAACTGGGAACGGCGGTCCCAAATTCAGAAATATGTATTTTCGTCACAGACACAGTCAAATACAGTTAAGGCTTCATTTATTTACTTACTTATTTATTTATTTATTTATTTACTTACTTACCAGCTTTTCCGTATTTTTTACGTCGTTGATTACGTCATTGCCGTCGTCGTAAATATTGACCAAAACGTTTTCGAATTTTACAAATATAAAACAGTTAAAATGGCCGGTAGACCGCAAGCACCGCGAAGCATTACAAACGTTGTGTTGACGAGAAACCAATTCCAGTTATTTGACTGTACACCACGTGAAATTTATGCAGTTATGTACGATCCAATGGAATGGCTTCAGTGGCTCACTGAACATAGGCTGATACGGAACACTAATGACCGTGGCGTTTGTCAAATGCCAATGGCATTGGTCAGACGTGGTGAGTCGCCTGAATTGTTCTCGTGGAAATGTCGAGGTTGTAATACCAGAACAAGTGTGCGAACAGGTTCGTTTTTTGCACATTGCGTTCTAAGCATTGACGAGGTCGTAATGATGATGTACTACTGGAGTCATGAAGTGCAGGCGAGACATGTAATGTCGTTTGAAGGAATTGTCGACTGGCATATTATGGTTGATTATAACAATTTCTTCCGCGTTGAGTGTGAAAATTGGCTCAACGCTCAACAGGTTTATCTTAATGGTCTGCCTATGTTCGTGGAAGTGGACGAGACTTATTACTTCCACAGGAAATACCACAGGGGAAGGCGTCGACGCGGAACTTGGGTTGTTGGACTTGTGGAACGCAGAAGTGGCCGATGCTGGCTTCAAATCGTTAACCGACGTGATGCACAGACACTGGAACCTATCATTACTGCTCACGTTCTACCTGGTTCAGTCATTGTCACCGACGCGTGGGCTGCGTACTTTAATGTTTCAACGGTAAACAATGGTGTCTATGATCATCAGGTTGTTGTACATGCACAACATTTCGTAGATCCTGTGCATTCTGACATCCACACTCAAACAATAGAGGGGCTTTGGATATGCATGCTAAGAGAAAACTCAGGAACCAAAGTGGAACCAGCAGGAACTTGTTTCCACGTTACCTTGCGGAATTTCAGTGGCGACATTCGCATAAAGCACATGTTTACGGACAGTACCTGAAGCTGCTAAGTGACAACTATGCTATATGATTGCAAACTCGAACAACGTGAACTGTGTATGTTACGAAAAAAACACATTTTTCAATATGTCTGTATAGTAAAAAACACATTTTTCAATATGTCTGTAGGCTATAGTATCGTTCATTCATGTAACGTCTGTGACGAAAATACATATTTCTGAATTTGGGACCGCCGTTCCCAGTTTTGCCGTACACCTACAAGTGAAATTTGAAAGTTAAATCATATAAAGCAACTAAACAGAAAAACCTGAACAGATTACACATTAACTGAAGCTGACATAGAGATTTTGGAAATCTATCATTGTAAAACTGCCCAAAGCAATAATTATAATTATAATCACGCCTATTGTACTCTTGTGTAAACTATAGCACTGCTGGTTAATGCTGCCAACTATAAATACCAAAGATCAACCAGTAAAACCGACTGTTGATCCAGTTACAATAATAAACTATTTAATATATAGGATTTCAAATCCAAAAAGCTTCTGCTGTATACTAATTCATTTAAAATTACGGAACTAAATTTAACTTGTAACCTGCAACAATTGTCAGTGCGTTCAACTTCTTGTATCAAATAAACTGCAAACTATTTAACCAACGAAAAGTGCGCATGCTATGACCAACCGCGCACAGAAAGCGCAAAGATATGAAACCGCAACCATCCAAATTTCCATTTCGTCAGCGACTGAATGTGCATAAATCCCTAATCGCACCTCACGTCACTAACTCTCAAAAAGCATCAAACATGTAAGTGAACGGTTACAGATAGGGCCTATAACTTCACTTACCACCAACACTAACATCGGAGTTGCATCGGAGTAACGAGTTAACATTTACGCATTAAAGTTGTTGAAACGCTAGGAAACACGAAAGTTAATTCTCCAAGCAGATTAAATGAATACTTCGTCCACGAATTATCTAGTGATTCTAGTCAAACTTACGAAAGCTCTAAATTTTAATCCTGAAGCGTTCTATTTTGGGAAATTTCGAATAAACGACTTTTACTTTTGGTTTCCCACTGTTATCAACGGAGAGGTTCAAAGGTTAGTCCTAAAATAGACAGGTAAAATGGATAGCTGGACATGCGAGACTCGCTGCGCGAATATTATTCTCGAAACCCGATGACTCGATCTAGTAAGTAAGTAAGTAAGTAAGTAATCTTTTATTAGTACAAGACAAACGCTCATACTTTACAACAATACATACAAAAAGATCACAATATCAGTAACACTGTAAGACAGTTTAAACACAAGCAGTATTATAAACAATTCTGTAATGTCTTATTTACATACATATACAGTATTATAAACAATTCGATAATGTCTTATTTACATACATAGGCCTATCTATAACTAAAGTTATGATCTAAGGAACATAAGCATTACTATGATCTACAAAAAGAGCCAGTTTAAATATCAGAACAGGTACTCGAACCAGCATTAACCCAGTTTTTATAGTTGTACAATGATGAAGGATTTCTTATGTAGCAATGTATTAAAGTGCGGTAATTCAAAAGCATGTCCCCTTTTTCTTAAGTTGAATTTATGAAGGTGCACTGCAGGCAGTAATTGGTGAAGACAGCGTTGGGGTGACTGGATGCTTTTCAGAGGCGTAGCTAGGAGGGGAGCAGAGGGAGCGGCCGCTCCCCCTGAGACCATTTTCCAAGATGTGGGGCCTTTTCAGTTTATTTAATCCAATCGTTCAAAATATAATTATTCCAATTGTTCGAACGACATATTTTGTTTTCTGGAACTCTAGAAAGTATCTATACATTTTTTCTGGCAGTTTACCTCGTCTTTCAATATTAACAGAAGAACATTGCAATCTTATAGTAGGCCTATCTTTCGGGTTGAGTCGCGGTTGACTGAAAAGACTTTGGGATACTAGATGGGCATTCTGGAAATCAGTAGTACATGTACTCTTGCAGAATTTGTCATCATTAATTGTTGCCCTGCATAGAATCGTGGATTGTGAGATTAAAAGCTGCACTGAGAAACAGCTGACTTGTAACACTTGATACTTTCGAAGTGCTAGAGATGGGTCTCAGTTTATCCACATATTTACAGAAAAGTAGCATTGATTTGGTAACAGCTTCTTTATTCACCCCCATTTTTAGGCAACTGAAATTATTGGACCTAAAGCAAATCAAGATCTTCCAAATTGCGGACCTTATTTATCGATACGAACACAATTTATTACCTAGGTCCTTCGCAGGCTACTTCACCCGCGGATCACTAGTATACATGAACATAACACGAGGGGAGCTATAGGCCTAGCTACTATATCGAACTTCTAACGCACGCACCAATACAAGACTGTTCAGCATTAAATCACCGGGGCGCCAAATCTGGAAATCCATACCCTTAGATATGACTTGCTAGGAATCGACTAGACTTCAAAAAACGAATACGGACATTCCTGACAGAATCTGGATATCCCGCTACTGCTTAGAATAAAGTTAACACCCCTACCTGTAGTATCTGTGACATGACGACCACACTGCAGGGGCCCAGGCCCAGAGCCACTTAGTTAAGATTTCTTAGTTAAGGTTAGTTAAGTCAGAACATTTGTTAGATTCTCCCTCCTGAATGTTTACAATAGATCAAGCTCAGGCCAGACCCGATTAGGAATCACAGGAGGGAGCAGTATTCGAGTAGCCATTGTCAATGTTGGTAATTGACTTGTACGCCTGTACGGGTGCCCCTAACAGCGGGATTTCTATCCCTTCGGGGATACCCTTTGCTTCCAGCGACATTTGTTCTCATTCCTGAGTATAACAACGCGGAAAATGTTAGCAATTAAATAAATGTAAATGAATATTATAGGCCTACCTCGCCTGTTAACTGGGTTTTTTCTCTGTTGTTTCTGTTGTTTTGTTTAGGTTGCAATAAAAATATTAGCAATTAAATAAATGTAAATGAAATATGCTAAACGATATTAAAAATATGCTAAATGAATTTAAATCTGAGTTTGAACGGATTGAGAATGGAGCAACCGAGCTGGCTCAAAAATGTGATATTACTAGCCTACAGTCTGTCTCTAAGCCACATAGAGTTCGAAAAAGAAAGAGATTCCATGAGGAAATGTCAGTGGATGATGGAATATCTGATTCATGGTTGAAACCTAAATACTGTCACTAGACTGTGTAAAAAATCTTGTCTTGGCTACTGTTCCTCACTCTACTATGGCCTACAGTGGTTAAAGTGGTTTGGGTGAGCAGTGGGAACGTCAAAGAAGAGTTTCATTGGAACGCATGCAAAGAATTTCGAGAGCAGTGGGAACGCCGTTCCCACTCCACTTTAACCTCTGATGGCCTACCTTCTAGTCGTTTGGCGTGCCTCAATCGAGTGCAAGGCTCTGCGGCACTCCTTATTGGTCCAAATCGTCCAATACCAAAATCTGGTCAAGTCTCTGGTTATATGCTGGAGGTCCTGCTTTGGCTCCAGCCAACTGTCAGCCAGCGTGTAATATAAGGGTTGTTTCCCTGGTCTGGAGGTGCTTGCTGGGATGCGCTCCATCTTATCTGCGGGTCCTTTACCGCCCGATGCTGGGAGTTCAGGGTAGTCGTCGCCTCCATCTTCAGGCAAAGGGGTACTCATTGTGCCATTTGCGGGACAGCCACCATGCAGAACCGTCTTTTCAGTGGTGACCCGACGGCATGAAACGGCTTCCCCCGGATCTGCGCGCGCGCCTGTTCCTCAGAACTCCCTCTGATAGGTTCTATATTCGATTGAAAACTGTCTTGTTTGGCCTTGCTGGAATCTGGGGCGCCTCTGAGTAGCCCCCCGGAAGAGGTGTTATATAAATACCCGAATGAATGAATGAATAAATAGCACAACTAAAAGATTTGAGCATTTGCTATACATATTACTTTTGCTACCTTTTGAGTGTTTCAGTGTTTCTATTTAAAATACAAAAATAAATACTTATAATCATAGGCCTAATGAATGTAATTAATTGAAATTATTAATTTTGGTAGCTGGGGCCTTTTTTATGTGCTCGCTCCCCTTGGTGTTAAAACCTGGCTACGCCACTGATGCTTTTGAAGAACTTCAATTCAATTTTTTCACAAATCTTCTCTAAAGTTAAACCATCACCACTAAAGAGGTTACTGCGCCCAGCAATGCGCAAAAAAGATTCAATTTTTCCACCCAGTTCAGCCGACAGGAATCCCCCCCCCCCAAGATGGTATGGCATACGTTAGTCGGGAGACTACAAGGGCTTGAAAAATGTTCCTTAGTTTGCTGGGAGGCATTCCTTGAGATCGGAGGACTTTTAGGGGGTATAGGCGTTGGCTGCATATCTTCAAAATAAATGAAACATGGTCATCAAATTTTAAGTCTTCTCGAAAAAGAACACCCAGCAATTTGACAATTTTCACTCTTTCAACATTGCTGATAGGATCCGGAAGAGATCCTAGTGCGGTTTGTTAAAATCACTGAACCCTTACATCGTGCAAAGACCACCTATACAAGCATGTATATTTTCTACCACATACAAGGATGTATATTTTTGGTAAGTTACTTATGATCTGAGTAAGCGAACTAGATATATCAAATTAGGCCTAAAATCAAATTTTCGTTTATTCATCAACCAGTTGACACAACGCAATAGGTAGCCTAACAATCATAGATAGGTAAAATAATAGCCTAAATTGAAATCTATCTGCTAATTAACTGATTTCGAAACTAATACAAATTATAATATAATACCCTCGATATGAAGTTTTTATCATTCTTCGATGGAAGTGAAAAATTATGCGCCCTAGGGCGAAAAAGGTAAGGAGTGAGTCGGCTGTCTGGGAAGTAAGGGCAGAGAACGTGTTGTGGGTCAGTCATCACAGCATTAAATAGCCGGACGTCAGCCAGGCGAGCAAGATCATCTGCTTTCTGGATGGAAATTGCATTAATTGTATTCGAGAAAACATAAATTTAATCTTATTATGGCAAAGTTGTGTTAACATGGGCTAAAAGTTTATATAGGAGGACGTGCTCACTGCCGATTTTACGCGGTCCTTTTGAGTTTCCTTTCGCTAGGTGGCGCCATTGTAACATGATGTCGGCGTTCAGTATTATTCGCAGTGCCGCGACATCAAGCCCTATCGATATGTCGAGTGCGCATGCGCGGTCACCCGACCCACTTAATCGTCCTAGAGGTCATTACTACCAACTTTGTCAACAAACGACAAGCCAGTCGTTATAGGTCGATTGCATTTAATGTTTATGACTTGTAGCATTGCTTCAAAAATATGAAAATCCATTGGCCTGGATCAACGAATCTGTGATCTGTATTTAGCATAATTTCAACTCGAGTACTCTTACTTAGTGAATGCATGCGGGCAATGTTAAGATGTCTGAATTAAACATCTTTAAACATCATTTTTCGTACCGCGGTTCGCTTCCCGAAGGTGGCTTATTTCAGAGATTTAAATCCCGGGCTAGCACGGTCCCAACACGGGGACCTGAAATGGCGTGGCACCCATTCAAACGGGCAGCGGTGGTGAAGGATCTCACCCGATCAATTCATTGAAAAATGAGCAGGGTCGAGGCCATAATACGGTCGCTATAGAAAATCGCGTACATTTACATTTAATGAAACATTCACTACCAGTCATTGCAACAGAGTATGAAATGGTTACAGGTGTTGATTCTATGTAAAAAGATTAAATATACTGAAGTTTAATTTAATTAATTAATACTTTTAATATTTCCTGGTTAAGTTTGTGCATTGCTCTCAGATGCTGCAACAGATGCCACCATGCTAGGAAAACGAAAGTATTAAAACAAGTCTCTAGCATCAATTGGCAAACATCCCTGAATGATTTGTTAAACAATTTTCTTTCAAAAAATGATCCACACTTACTGAAAAATCACACCACTGCCTATTACCGAACTGCTATCTGCATTTGAATATGCGTTGCTTTTAATGCTGATGAATGCGACTTAACATGACATGACCATCAGCAGTCACAAGATATGGCACAGGTGGTTTCAGCAGGATCTATGTCTGTAAAACTAATTGGACACTTAACCTCAAGCAATCCCTCGCCACAGCATCTATTAAGTGACAATTCTATCTGGTGAAGCACACAAAACTGAACGTTTCTTATGAATGTATAAGCCACATTCCTGTTGGAACTGCTAAGTTTTCATGATCCAAGTTTTGAACCACATATAGGCCTATGTTTCAACTTCTTCCACTTTCCTTTCATGGCCACATCTCAGAGATCAGCAGTAACATTTTTGCCCTCCAGTATCAGCTTGATAACAGAAGTGGCATCACACACTTTATCAGAAATAATTTTTTGCTCATGTAAAAACTTCATGTGCAAAACAAACCAAAGTGAACTTTTACTCTGACCACGTGTTTTTCTTCAATCTGCTTAAGTTCAAACTCAGTGTATACAGGCAGAACAAAACCAGTTGCACAATAAAAACGTTTAGCATAATGTAATAAATGTGTGATGTCAATCAATCAATTAAATATTTGTTTATTGAAAGATTCCCATCGACACGTGATGGGATTTCACAGTGTTACAAAGACAATAATTGCAAGTGAAAATAAATCATACAGTGCATATTTTAACTATAACTAGGGTCCTGCTAGTTGGAACTGCTAAGTTTTCATGATCCAAGTTTTGAACCACATTATATGTTTCAACTTCTAACATGTTTCAACATGTTAGAAGTTGTCCCAGTAGTTTTGGGATTTGTCCCAGTAGTTTGGGTGATTTGTCTCTGTAACACTCTACTTTTAATGTAATATTACAATATTAAAACGAGCAATCTCTCTCTCACCATGACAATCTGAGAACGAGCCATTGACTGTCAGTGTCTTTGGATAGGCCTACTGTTAATGATCGGTTATTGATATCATTCAATGTCAATAGAGTGGGCACTGCATATTTTCACCCGAAGCCGCCATGCATAGCCAAATTGCTTACTAGCAAAGAGAGACGCGAAGGACATTCGGATCCGGACATTTATGCCATGCAATTCTATGTGCACAAGTTTTTCTGCAGTAACTGATCTTACCATATGGGAAGTTGTGACCGAACTCTGTCTTGACGAAAACAGCAGCATAATAGCTGATGAATACTATAGCTACATCCTATAAATGTTTGTTTGGTGGATGGACCCATATGGGTCACTCACCAAGCAAAGATTAATAGAATGTTACTTGTTTTCTTTTCTTAACCAAATTGGAAAATAAAGTTGATCGTGGTTGCCGAAGTCAAAGCTATCATTGTTTGTTGTACCTGCAGCTCATCCACTGGGTCACAGTCACTCAGCCTGTCACTGACTTACTTTTATCAATTATTTTGGTAGTATGGTTGAACTAATTATGTCATATTTTCAAACTTCTATGCATGGCTTTAATCGGGATATGTATAATAATAGAAAGGAAATTTGGTAAAATAAAGTGGCTAAAATGGGCTCCATTTGGCAGCAAATGCTGTAAAATGCGTCGGCCCAGACACTCTAGTCGTGGCTGACTGTCCCACTAGTCAAAATTCATTAAAATATGCATTGAAATCAGAAAACAGTTAATGAAAGAGACTGAAGAGATTAATGGATTTTAAAATAAGGTAGCCTATACATATAAAAGAAAAACAGTATAGTGCTAAAATAGTTAATTGTTAATAAGTGTTTTTATAGAGCTTAAGGGAAATAAAGTTTTTGTCGTTTTTATCAGGTAGGCCTAATGTGAAATTATGAGCCCGTGGCCGGAAATTATGAAGGATATTGCCATCAGGTGGAAAATATGGTCGCTGAACATGGCTGTGGTCTGTAATGGCTGTCTTAAGGAGGCGTTTATCTGCCTGTTTTTAATATTTCTTTTAATTGATTATTTGAAGGAAATTTAGATGGTTCTGGTAAGACATTATCAGGTAGGCTAAATGTCAAGACTGAGTGCCAGCTTTCAAACGACATTGAATCCAACTCACTTTTACCACCTGTTCAATCTGGTTTCCGTCGCCTCCACTGAAACTGCTGTCTTCAAAGTCTACAATGACATAATCATGGGCCATGGTTCTTGATTCTGGCCTCATCACTACCCTCTTGCTACATGGATTTTAGTTCTGCTTTTGACTGTTGATCACTCTATCCTTCTACAAGGTCTTGAATCCCAATTTGGTGTTATGGCCTCTGCCCTTCTCTGGATTGCTAATTTCCTGGCTAACCGTACACACATTATGCCACATAGTAGGCCTACGCCTTGGTACAAATAGACCTACTTCAAAGTGCTTTAATATTCTTTTTGGTGTCCCTCAAGGTTCAATTCTTGGTCCCCTCTTGTTTATCCTTTACACCTCAAATATTAGGGCCTATAATTATTTTTCTTATATATAGGTTTTAGTTAACAAAGCGTAAGAAATTAATTAAAGACATTATTTCAAAGATTGCTTTTAAATGGTGTTAAAATACCCGTAACGTCCTTCAAACAAGAAAATGTGGATTCCTACAAGAATTTTATATTTCTAAGTTTGAAATTTTGGGGGACGCTCTGAATTCCGCGTGCACAAAAATTTCAACACGTGCCACTTTGGGCACGCGTGCCATAGGTTGGCCATCCCTGACTCAATGCCTTAAAATCACAGTTTATTTTCAATACGCATTTACCGAAATGTAATTAGGTTCAATGCCACATGACGATAGCCTATTATGTACTCATTTTAAAATACGCTTCAGCGTAACCAGACGTAGGCCTAGTTAAATAGCCTACAGATTGAAAGAACCTTTTAAACATACAAGAGATCCATGTCAGCTAGTCACGAGAAACTGTACAAAGACCTTGCAATATTAAGTCATTTGTTAATTATTTCGCCAATGTATCATACAGCCCATCTAGATTTCTTGATAGGCCTAAATGGATTTCTTGATAAATGGATCCGTGTAGGCCTATTAGGGAATTTTAGGACCACCTTTCTTAAAATTCATTAGTAGGCCTACATTGAGTGAAATTATAAAGCATCTCTTTAAGTGTTTCCAACAAGCCTGGGCGATACTGAACTGTTTTTAGCCATTTGGAAAATTTCGCGTTGCTGCGACTTTCAACTTGAAGAAATTTGTATATGTGCCTACTTATAAATTTAAAAAATAGAAACTGGACTTAAAGTAGGCCCTAATTGCCTGCAAAGTAGTGGCGCTCCTACATGTTTCTATTTTTATTCACATCACAGACAAAGAACTGGTAAATGGAACTGAACAGACAGCGGCACAGGCTGGGATAAAAGACAATGACACACTGGATCTGTGTATAATTATGTATACACGGGTCGTGCCTTTGGCGGTCAAGACGTTCGCTGAGCATAGGCCTACTACTCTCACTGTGCCTACCTGAATCTTATAACCAAGTCCGGGCATTACCTTTGTTTCTGGATCTTTGTATGCATCACTAAATTATAATACTAGATTATTAATACTTAGGCCTAATGCTTGTTACTAACATTTGGCGTTTGCCATTTCCGCTTATACGACATTAACATTTACTTATAGATAATGAACGTGTCGATGATATGAACTTTTTAAGAAAACAGTTAGACGAATTGGAAGACAAGGATACTTCGGCGAAAATAGATTAACACGGAATTTTGTAGATCATGCAGTCACTGAAAGAAATGCTGTGTTTAATTTTTGTGGGGCACGTTAGCTGATTGGTTAGATCGCTCGGCTTGTAACACGGACGGAATGAGTTCGAGCCTCATCTCAGACGATTACTGTGTGGGAACCCTCAGCAAGTCCTTCTCAGTAGAGAGTGACACGGGGACAGAAAAGTGTCCCCATTCCCACCCCGCATTTGTATTTTAACCCCATCCCCTCCCGTCCCCGCAGGACCATGTCCCCATCCCCTCACCATCCCCGCAACCTTCATCTCCATCCCCTCACCATTCCCGCATAATGGATTTTCATCCCCGCAATGTCCCCGCAATGTCCCCGCGTCTTAAAAGTAAGAAATATAACTCGTAATATTATAATTGATAGCATATTGAAATTTATGAAATTGACAAACACTAAATATTCTGCACCTCAGCTTGTTTGTTGTGTAATCCGTGAATGAATAGAAGATCATTTATAGTGTTATAACTAGGCTAAAAATAAATGAATAAATGAAATTTATGAACTCTGTAACCATTACCGCGGTATTACCGCGGCTTCCATACCCAGCCCCGCGGTATTACCGTCCAGTGTTTCCCCATTACCGTGCTCTTACCGCAATTTTTTTTAAATCTACCCCATTCCCGCAGGATTCCCGCGGTTACCGCGGAATTACCGCGGTAACCGTTACCGTGTCACTCTCTACTTCTCAGGTAATTTTTTAACGCTATCGATTGAGGCCTAGTCATTAATAGGTGGCGCTTAATAAATGCAGAAATTATAGTATATTAAGCAACATAATAACCGTTGTAAAGGGATATCAAGTCTGTCCCGTAACAAACACTATTGTGACACCGCGTCGTCATAGAGGCCGCACTCCGAAATGGACCCGTATGTACACGGGGCCATTTACTGTGATGGAGCAGCGAGGAGCTGTAAACTACGTAATCCGGAAGACAGCCAATTCCAGACCGTTTACAGTGCACGTCGACAAATTAAAGTTATGTTTCGACGAAGGGATATCAAGTTTTGACATATATAGCGGAGTCTTATTATGTAAACGAATTACTAATTTGCGGCGAAAATGCCTTCTTTTAAGTTATGTTGATTATATTGCCTAACAGTAATCGCTAATGACTTTAGTTCAACGTGATGGTTTGAAACTGTTCTGGCTGTGTTGCATCCTGTGATGCGAATTGTTTTTGTAGAGTGATTATTGATTGGAACTTTTGCAGTAATTTTTGTTAGGATTAAGTCTCCGAGGGTGGGGACACCCTCTCACCCTGGCCCCCGGAGAGTGTAGGGGGACCAGGATGGAGCGAACTGTCATTATTGGGCGCTATAGACGTCGTGGTAAGGGCGACTCGGTGCTGTGGACCTCAGTGAAGGTCAATGGGTGCTGTGAGGCCTTGTGAGGCCCAGATTGATGCCCCAGTGAGGCCTAGTGCCCGGGGACTGATGCCCCATGGAAGCCCAGTGCCCGGGGACTGATGCCCCATTGAGGCCCAGTGCCCGGGGACTGATGCCCGGCGAGTCCCAGTGCCTGGGGCCCGATGGTCCCCGTGCCCGGGGAATGGTGCCCCAGTGAGGCCCAGTGCCTCCGTGGGGCCCAGGAACTAATATAAAAGGGGCCTCGTGCTTTCATTAAAAAAGGGACTGTCTGGAAACCTAGTGGCGAAGCCCTTGTCCGATGTTGGGGCCTCCGTGAGGAAAGAAGGGGTTCGAGGTAGCGCAGGTTCTACAGTTGAAGAAGGTTAGACGTTTTCTTTGTGATGTATCGACGTAGTTACTGAGCAATATAATTCTGTACAAGTAAAAGATTATTCGTTCAACACGAGAAGTGTTATGGTTTCGTAATCCTGTGGAAATACTGAATTATTGTGGATTTCGTGATAATTTGGATCCGATAAGAAAAGTCTTCAACCGTTCTTCAGTCTTATGATTTGTTGAGTCGATCGGTTGTAAGAAAACTCGTAAGTCCTTCGACGACATCGGAGGCCTTATCTACGCGCACACGTCCCGGGCCTTCTTAACCACTCGGCTGGCCTTGGAAGTATACGGTATAGAGGTATACCCCGGCGAGAGAGGAGTTCATTTCCGCCACAATACACAAAGCAACAAATGATGGCGAAAGGTCAGTCGCTGAGGGTCTAAGTGCTAATTGTTTTGGAATTTTACAGGAAGTAACACAAACTTACGCAAACAATAAGAATGACTTTATATACGCCTAATGTCTATCAAAATCCAGGTCTGTATAAACTGAAGTACTTCTTACAGGACGCAGATAAACCAAAAATAAGCTTATATAAAATGTTTATAGCCAATTGCATTTGTAAAAGTCCAACATTAATCTAAAATTAAAGTTGTTTGTGAACTTCAGCATCTACTTTACTCAGAAACCTCAGTTTCAAGTTTTGACGTTATAGTAATCAAATGGTCTTCTCCCTTCATTTGCTTGAGTGAAATGTTCGCCTAAATCCGTAGGATGTAGTTCAACGTTATAATAGGCTCTTGGAGCTTCCTTTTTGCAACTTTGAATCGACTGTTCGTCTGAAATCGTGAAATCTAAAGAAGTGTAAGGTTGAGGCTCTTGGACGAAAGGACGATCACCCAGGGTGCTGTATTGAAGATTGGATTCAACGAAAGCCGTGACCATTTCTGCTTCAGTTGTTGAGTGGTCGATGGTCAAATACTGGTGCATTTCGATATTAGGACTTGGTTGAGTGGATTGCAGATCATCTGATTTTACGGATTCGTAATCGTGTGGTGAACGACGCCTTTCATCAGAACCATGTTGCTCACTATGAGCATCTGTGAAACAAACCAATACATCTCAGCAAAATTGTTTTTTAAAGAAATGCTTTCAGGTCTCAATTTTTAACTGTTCCAAGTAAGGAAGGTAAGTTTATATTTTGATTTGATGATTGAAAATTTATCTAACCTACTTTATAAAATGGACAAAAACATCATGATTAAAAATGTATGAATGTTATGCCAATGCGTAGAGTTTTGTTTTAGTAGTTGAACTTACAGCATTTTCTTTTGATGAGTTTCCACAAAATGAATCCAATTACAGTTACTGCGATTCCAGCACCAACCGCTCCACAGCCAACGAATACAGTCAACCTAATTGAACTTGACGATTCCAATACAGTTCCTAAAAGACATCAAACAAATTTTCATGCGCCTATCGTGCATTTCTAACGAATATAACTCGCTTTTATTTGCGCATCTTGCACAACACGTTATTTTCAACCAACTTCCATTCGTTGTTATAATGTGGAACATTCATTGCTGTAGCTCAGCCACTATGGTGAGATACTTTAGCTGAACTCTTCTTTTTGTAATCGATGACTGGAGGTAGGAATCATAAGAACTAGCGCTGCATCGACCCATTCACAAAGTAGTCTAATCATGTTTTATTCCGATACAAAGTAGGATTAAATAAAACTCCATATAAAAGGTTTAACCTGTAAAATTTATTGTGATTTTCGTAGAAGCTGTCTTCTTTTCTCCGGAAACTACATTCCCAGCTGTGCATTGAATCGCATTGGTTTCTCCTTTACCCATTGTCTCGTGCAGGATCAGGATTTGTCCACTAACAACATATCCTGTATCAACATCTACCCATTCGTACGTTGGAGTCGGGTTACCAGACGCGGAACAATGTAGAACGTCGCCCCTGTAGTAAGTGCTCTTGATAGGAGTAACGGAAAGATTCCGAGGTCCAACTATAATTATAACAATACTTGTATTATATTTTACTGATAAATTAATGTCTGCTATTGAAATCGACGTCAATAACCCGACTACGGACATGATGAAGTTAAACGCTTTTATATATTTCATATATTATGGTCTACTTCTTTCGTGAACGCTAGGGCCTATTGTAGGCCTACAGATAATTTGTCAAAACAATAGACATCGTCCATTGTCACTTCAACACTAACACTTCAATCTTATTTCCGCAAGTTACCTACAGCTAAATTATCTTAAGTGCGCACCTTGCACAACACGTTTCTCTTAGAATTTTTTGCTTTAATATCGCACGCTGACACTTTGTTGCTCATGTTGGAATTCAGAGTTTAAACTGCCGCTACATCTAAAAAATATTCCAATCGCTAAGATCAATAGTGGTTATAACTTACACAACACGTTTTCTGTCAATTTGCAGTCACCCTTATAATCTGGAGCATTTGTAGCTGGTGATGAGCCTTCCTTTTGAGAATCGATGATTGGGGCCTTGAAGTATGTTTTACAGAAATAAACGACGCTATGTTCATTGAAATTCATCATCTGATGACTTGCACAGGTGACAGAGCGAGGGAATGAATCGTTGCTATAATTGATAGTTGAATCAACTATTTTTCCGTCGTTCCTTGACCATTCCATCACTGGATCGAGGTTTCCTGAGTAGTTGACGCTGCACCACATCCGAAGATTATCACCTTCTACAACGCTCCCATTGCTGGCATTCGAACCACAGATAGGGTCAGATTCTGTAACGGAAATATCGTCCCTAGGAATAATTTCTCACGGTCGTGAAACAAGCTTTTATGTGGACAGTTCTCATATATATTGCCATTTTTCTACGATCGCAATGTTTCGGACTGCACTTTATATATTAATTTAACTTAACAAAAGGTAGTTCCAAAATTAAATCTCCGAAATTTGCTCAGCCCAAATACTAAAGGTGCCATACGGAGACCAGTTTAAATGCTGGCGTTATATAAAATCAGGCTCACAAGAGTAAGTTGTTGGGGTCAATTTCGGATTCAGGCAAAAGAAACCGGTGTAAAAAAACTTCGTTCTGAGGCGGAATGTCACAGTGATGGTCGTAGTAGGACAGTTTCCAATGCTACTCAAAGACTATTACAATAGCGGTCAGGCTGTTATTCTCTCCCATAAACGCAGGGAATAGCTACGTCACTCTATCCTTTATACATCAGGGTTCCACGACAAAAGGTTCACGACAAATGGTTCACCGACAAATGGTTCACGGACAAAAGGTTCACGACAAATGGTTCACGCAAAAGGTTCACGACAAATGGTTCACGGACAAATGGTTCACGACAGCAGGTTTCAGGCGAAAGGATCACGATATTCCAGCTTCTAGCTTGAGCGATATTTTCATTGATTTCATCTCATTTTAATCGCTCTTCCAGCTCCTTGCTTCAGCTCATTTTCGTCTCTCATCCAGGTTCTAGTTTAATTTACATTTTATTTAACATTTTAATCGTTCATCCCGCTTCTAGTTTATTTAACTTTTTAATCGTTCATCCCGCTTCTAGTTTAATTAACATTTCTATCGTTCATCCCGTTTCTAGTTTCATTTACATTTTAATCGACATCCCGCATAGTTTAATTAACTTTTTAATCGTTCATCCCGTTTATAGTTTAATTTACATTTTAATCGTTCATCCCGCACCTAGTTTAATTAACATTTTAATCGTTCATCACGTTTCTAGTTTAATTTACATTTTAATCGTCATCCCACTCCTAGTTTAATTTACTTTTTAATCGTTCATCCCGATCCTAGTTTAATTAACATTTTAATCGTTCATCCCGTTTTTAGTTTAATTTACATTTTACTCGTAATCCCGCTCTTAGTTTAATTTACTTTTTAATCGTTCATCCCGCTCCTAGTTTAATTAACATTTCTATCGTTCATCCCGTTTCTAGTTTAATTTACATTTTAATCGTAATCCCGCTCTTAGTTTAATTTACTTTTTAATCGTTCATCCCGCTCCTAGTTTAATTAACATTTTAATCGTTCATCCCGTTTCTAGTTTAATTTACATTTTAATCGTAATCCCGCTCTTAGTTTAATTTACTTTTTAATCGTTCATCCCGCTCCTAGTTTAATTAACATTTCTATCGTTCATCCCGTTTCTAGTATAATTTACATTTTAATCGACATCCCGCTTCTAGTTTAATTAACTTTTTAATCGTTCATCCCGTTTTTAGTTTAATTTACATTTTAATCGTTCATCCCGTACCTAGTTTAATTAACTTTTTAATCGTTCATCCCGTTTATACTTTAATTTAGGGCCTACATTTTAATCGTTCACCCCGCACCTAGTTTAATTAACATTTTAATCGTTCATCGCGTTTCTAGTTTAATTTACATTTTAATCGTCATCCCACTCCTAGCTTAATTTACTTTTTAATCGTAATCCTGCTCCTAGTTTAATTTACTTTTTAATCGTTCATCCCGCTTCTAGTTTAATTAACATTTCTATCGTTCATCCCGTTTCTAGTATAATTTACATTTTAATCGTCATCCCACTCCTAGCTTAATTTACTTTTTAATCGTTCATCCCGATCCTAGTTTAATTAACATTTTAATCGTTCATCCCGTTTCTAGTTTAATTTGCATTTTAATCGTAATCCCGCTCTTAGTTTAATTTACTTTTTAATCGTTCATCCCGATCCTAGTTTAATTAACATTTCTATCGTTCATCCCGTTTCTAGTTTAATTTACATTTTAATCGACATCCCGCTGCTAATTTAATTAACTTTTTAATCGTCATCCCGTTTATAGTTTAATTTACATTTTAATCGTTCATCCCGCACCTAGTTTAATTAACATTTTAATCGTTCATCGCGTTTCTAGTTTAATTTACATTTTAATCGTCATCCCACTCCTAGTTTAATTTACTTTTTAATCGTTCATCCCGATCCTAGTTTAATTAACATTTTAATCGTTCATCCCGTTTCTAGTTTAATTTACATTTTAATCATCATCCCACTCCTAGTTTAATTTACTATTTAATCGTTCATCCCGTTTCTAGTTTAATTTACATTTTAATCGTAATCCCGCTCTTAGTATAATTTACATTTTAATCGACATCCCGCTCCTAGTTTAATTAACTTTTTAATCGTTCATCCCGTTTATAGTTTAATTAACATTTTAATCGTTCATCCCGCATCTGGTTTAATTAACATTTTAATCGTTCATCGCGTTTCTAGTTTAATTAACATTTTAATCGTTCATTGCGTTTCTACTTTAATTTACATTTTAATCGTCATCCCACTCCTAGCTTAATTTACTTTTTAATCGTTCATCCCGATCCTAGTTTAATTAACATTTTAATGGTTCATCCCGTTTCTAGTTTAATTTACATTTTGATCGTAATCCCGCTCTTAGTTTAATTTACTTTTTAATCGTTCATCCCGCTTCTAGTTTAATTAACATTTCTATCGTTCATCCCGTTTCTAGTTTAATTTACATTTTAATCGACATCCCGCTCCTAGTTTAATTAACTTTTTAATCGTTCATCCCGTTTATAGTTTAATTTACATTTTAATCGTTCATCCCGCACCTAGTTTAATTTACTTTTTAATCGTTCATCCCGTTTATACTTTAATTTAGGGCCTACATTTTAATCGTTCATCCCGCACCTAGTTTAATTAACATTTTAATCGTTCATCGCGTTTCTAGTTTAATTTACATTTTAATCGTCATCCCACTCCTAGCTTAATTTACTTTTTAATCGTTCATCCCGATCCTAGTTTAATTAACATTTTAATCGTTCATCGCGTTTCTAGTTTAATTAACATTTTAATCGTTCATCGCGTTTCTAGTTTAATTTACATTTTAATCGTCATCCCACTCCTAGCTTAATTTACTTTTTAATCGTTCATCCCGATCTTAGTTTAATTAACATTTTAATCGTTCATCCCGTTTCTAGTTTAATTTACATTTTGATCGTAATCCCGCTCTTAGTTTAATTTACTTTTTAATCGTTCATCCCGCTCCTAGTTTAATTAACATTTCTATCGTTCATCCCGTTTCTAGTATAATTTACATTTTAATCGACATCCCGCTCCTAGTTTAATTAACTTTTTAATCGTTCATCCCGTTTATAGTTTAATTTACATTTTAATCGTTCATCCCGCACCTAGTTTAACTAACTTTTTAATCGTTCATCCCGTTTATACTTTAATTTAGGGCCTACATTTTAATCGTTCATCCCGATCCTAGTTTAATTAACATTTTAATCGATCATCCCGTTTCTAGTTTAATTTGCATTTTAATCGTAATCCCGCTCTTAGTTTAATTTACTTTTTAATCGTTCATCCCGATCCTAGTTTAATTAACATTTCTATCGTTCATCCCGTTTCTAGTTTAATTTACATTTTAATCGACATCCCGCTGCTAATTTAATTAACTTTTTAATCGTCATCCCGTTTATAGTTTAATTTACATTTTAATCGTTCATCCCGCACCTAGTTTAATTAACATTTTAATCGTTCATCGCGTTTCTAGTTTAATTTACATTTTAATCGTCATCCCACTCCTAGTTTAATTTACTTTTTAATCGTTCATCCCGATCCTAGTTTAATTTACATTTTAATCATCATCCCACTCCTAGTTTAATTTACTATTTAATCGTTCATCCCGTTTCTAGTTTAATTTACATTTTAATCGTAATCCCGCTCTTAGTATAATTTACATTTTAATCGACATCCCGCTTCTAGTTTAATTAACTTTTTAATCGTTCATCCCGTTTATAGTTTAATTAACATTTTAATCGTTCATCCCGCATCTAGTTTAATTAACATTTTAATCGTTCATCGCGTTTCTAGTTTAATTAACATTTTAGTCGTTCATCGCGTTTCTAGTTTAATTTACATTTTAATCGTCATCCCACTCCTAGCTTAATTTACTTTTTAATCGTTCATCCCGATCCTAGTTTAATTAACATTTCTATCGTTCATCCCGTTTTTAGTTTAATTTACATTTCAATCGTAATCCCGCTCTTAGTTTAATTTACATTTTAATCGTTCATCCCGCTTCTGGTTTAATTAACATTTTAATCTTTCATCCCGTTTCTAGTTTAATTTACATTTTAATCGTCATCCCGCTCCTAGTTTAATTTACTTTTTGATCGTTCATCCCGCTTCTAGTTTAATTAACATTTTAATCGTTCATCCCGTTTCTAGTCTAATTTACATTTTAATCGTTCATCCCGCTTCTAGTTTATTTAACATTTTAATCGTCATCCCGATCCTAGTTAAATTAACTTTTAATCGTTAATTTAACGATTAAAATGTTAATTTAGCTAGGCGTGGGATGAACGATTAAAATGTTAATTAAACTGGAAGCGAGATGACGATTAGAATGTAAATTAAAATGGTAGCGGGACGAACGATTAAAATATAAATTAAACTAGAAGCGGGATGAACGATAGAAATGTAAATTAGACTGGAAGCGGGATGAACGATAAAAATGTTAATTAAACTGGAAGCGGGATCAATGATTAAAATGCAAATAAAACTAAAAGCGGGATGAACGATTAAAATGTAAATTAAACTAGAAGCTGGATGAGCGATGAAAATGTGGCATATTAACATGTAAACTAGCAGCTGGAAGGGCGATGAAAATGTGTCGTATTAACGCTTAGAACTAGAAGCTGGAAGGGCGACAAAAATGTTTCGTATTAGCGCTTAGAACTAGAAGCTGGATGAGCGATGAAATTATGTCGTATTAACGCTTAGAACTAGAAGCTGGAAGGGCGATGAAAATGTTTCGTGTTAACGCGTAGAACTAGAAGCTGGAAGGGCGATGAAAATATGTCGCATTAGCGCTTAAAAACTAGAAACTGGAAGGGCGATGAAAATGTGGCATATTAACATGTAAACAAGAGGCTGGAAGGGCGATGAAAATATGTCGTATTAACGCTTAGAACTAGGAGCTGGAAGGGCGATGAAAATGTTTCGTATTAACGCTTAGAACTAGAATCTGGAAGATGGATGAAAATTTTGGATATTAGCGCTTGGAACTAGAAGCTGGAAGGGCGATGAAAATATGTCGTATTAACGCTTAAAACTAGAAGCTGGATGAGCGATGAAAATGTTTCGTATTAACGCTTAGAACTAGGAGCTGGAAGGGCGATGAAAATGTTTCGTATTAATGCTTAGAACTAGAGTCTGGAAGATGGATGAAAATGTTTGGTATTAACGCTTGGAACTAGAAGCTGGAAGGGCGATGAAAATATGTCGTATTAACGCTTAAAAACTATTAGCTGGATGAGCGATGAAACTGCTTCGTATTAACGCTTAGAACTAGAAGCTGGAAGGGCGATGAATATATGTCGTATTAACGAATAGAACTAGAAGTTGGAAGGGCGATGAAAATATGTCGTTTTAAAGCTTAGAACTAGAAGCTGGAAGGGCGATGAAAATATGTCGTATTAACGCTTAAAAACTATTAGCTGGAAGAGCGATGAAAATGTGTCGTATTAACGAATAGAACTAGAAGTTGGAAGGGCGATGAAAATATGTCGTTTTAAAGCTTAGAACTAGAAGCTGGAAGGGCGATGAAAATATGTCGTATTAACGCTTAAAAACTAGAGGCTGGATGAGCGATGAAAATGTGTCATATTAACATGTAAACTAAAAGCTGGAAGAGCGATGAAAATGTGTCGTATTAACGCTTAGAACTAGAAGCTGGAAGGGCGATGAAAATATGTCGTATTAACGCTTAGAACTAGAAACTGGAAGAGCGATGAACTTATGTCGTAAATTAAACTAGAAGCTGGATGAGCGACGAAAATGAGCTGAAACAAGAAGCTGGAAGAGCGATGAAAATGATATGAAACCAATGAAAATATCGCTCAAGGTAGAAGCTGGAATATCGTGATCCTTTCGCCTGTGAACCTTTTGTCGGTGAACCTTTTGTCCGTGAACCATTTGTCGTGAACCTTTTGTCGTGAACCTTTTGTCGTGAACCTTTTGTCGTGAACCATTTGTCGTGAACCTTTTGTCGGTGAACCTTTTGTCCGTGAACCTTTTGTCGTGACACCATACATCAGACGTTTGAATTTATTTTAGGACAACAGGGATTAAAGGTCAGTCCTTTGGAGTCGTTCTATTATTACCTTAAACTGGCAATAGGTGATACTAAAGTTCAATTGTCTGAATGTAACTCGTTTAGCTGAAGCTGCTCAGACTCTTGCAAACACAAGAAATATGATCGATAAAGTTTTCCCCATCGTTGCAATTGTATAGGCCTACAGTATCTAGAGTTCATATTTGCCCTAACTCTACTTTGCTTTTGCTATGAAATAAATACCCTGTTTATGATGTATAATTGTTATTTTTCCCTTTCACTAAGCGTGTAACTCGGAAAATTTCTTTTTCAAGCCCGTTACTTCCATCAGAAAGTTAACATATTTCGCTGTCATGCGCATGAAGTAGATACTTTCTAAATCCTTTTCATGTCAAAATTTAAAGCTCTTTCTTCATCCAACACTTATCGAAATATGGTCCTAATTATAGTCCAGACCATAAAAACGACGTGGCTTCGCGTACTTATTAACTTGACCAATAGGCCTACTGGACATTTCAGTGTTTGTGCTAAACTAAGCGGAAGAACTAAATTTCAAGTCTAAGCCCAAGTCTACCTTGTCATTGTACTGTGGAAATTGAAATAATAAATTTCTTGATTTAAATCGCGTAATTTTAAGTTTATCTTAAGCTCATTTTCAGTAAGAAACTGAGATCATAGGCGTAGACTCTGGGATGGGGGCACCCGGGGAACGTGCCCCCAATAATTGAGATGGACTGTACGCCCAATGCAACAAGTGCAGAATGAATAGCCAATTCCCCCCATATTTTGGACAAGTTTACGCCAGTGACTGAGATGGCTTTTGTGCGGCTGTGAGAAATTTAGGAGATTTACATTACATTACATTACATTACACTACATTACATTACGCTATTTTAAGCTTATTGTGTGCTAAAAAAAAGCTCCTTCGTAGGCCTACCGAGTATCGTCAGTTGAGCGATATTGGTTTCTGTGCGTAAACTCTGTTGATACTGAATCCTTTTGATGCAGTGATACGCACCGGCGTCTCTCAACTGAGATCTGTTCCTCGCCAGACTAAATTCTCCTTCTGTGTCTCTTCTGATAAATAACTCTGACTTAGGGACCTGCGAAGCTTCGATATTCGATTCGAAAACGAATCGGACGGAGGTATTCGATTCGATTCGAAAATGATGTCATGATTCGAGAAATTTCGAATACTTTTTCGAAAAAATGACTATAGTCCTTGAGGCACTTTGTTGTAAACTAAGTTTTAATTGTTTACTGCGCGTGGATTGGTTGTTGAATTTCTGGGTGCAACGGCGGCACACGACAACAGCAAACCCTCTGGCAAGTGGCAAGAAAAGGGTTTACAGCGCAGTCGACCTCTAGAGCTTTTGTGTACGGCGCATTTTGTGTATCTTATTCGTATAGCTGCATATAATTAGTGACTTTACAAATGATGTCACGTGGCGTGAGGTGTCGACTGCAGTGGCGGTGATCTTGTTTGACAGAGGGGGGGGGTGGCACAGGACACTTTAGAACTGATATGGTCAAAAAGGAGGTGAAAACATTTGTTCACTTTTCTTTGATGTTTCTTAAAAATTCGGGGAGACAACTGTATACTCTGTCTACCCACTATTAAAGGTGGGTGTCTTGTCCCCTTCGATCCCCCGGGATCGCCGCCCATGGTCGACCCTGTTGTTATGGCCAATCATATTGCACGAAATTAGAGTGATCACTCGATTAGGTCACGGCACGCATTCACCGCTGCCTCAAGTAAATAAATTAATGTAAATTATAGGTAAATAAAATAATGGCCTGACTCCAGTTCCGTCTATCGTCTTTGAGTTTAACTTAAACTCATCGAGCAACGACCAACGGTGAAACGCTTTCGGCTAGGCGAGCGATTAACCGCTCGCCCGTACCTTTGCAAGACGAGCGACCAAGGAGAGGGATCCATCGCTCGCCTCAAATGAGAAGCTCTGGTTATACTCCACTTACATGTATGTACACCAAAGTGCGGTTATGCAGTTGGTACAATAAAAAATATACCTACTTACTTACTTAACTCATAAATTATTTGTGTTATTTTTTAATTCTGTTGATTAGCTTAACTAATGTTTAGTTTAATTGATTTTAAACTGCAAAAACAGTTATTGATATATCGATACTGTGGTACGCCTGTGCAATCAAGCTTCATGAATATCAAACTGGTTCCCGCCGATTCGATTCGAGATTCGATTCGAATTCGAATCTTTAGCCCCGATTCGATTCGAGATTCGATTCGACTGAAAATTTGTGATTCGCAGGTCCCTACTCTGACTCCCTATTCTGAATATTGTATCCGTTGAATAGTAGTTCAGTCTGTGTATTACCAATCGACTGAAATTTCCATTCAACTGGTGATCTGTACATAGTTTTATTTAGATTCAGTCCGCACATCATCAACATTGGCTTTCCAGCTAACACTGCTTTGTTCACGGGAGAGTAGCCCAGACTTATCCCATCTGTAAAATAACACGAACACACACACATATATATATATATATACACACACACAAAAGTATATATATATATACAGTCCATTACAACTGCAACTGGTATAACCTATGCAAACATAATCACATAAACTTCTTCCCTGCCGTCATACCCACATGTGGCTCATAGAGGACCTCAATTTTAATAGAACCCATATAATGCCCCTTTGGGACCTATAAAATGTTACTGCGCATGCTAGAATGGTATAAACAGATAAACAAAGTGTCCAATTAAGATCAGCCATTAGGCAAAGCGCTTAAAGGCTTAATTATAACATTGAAAATGGAACTGCAAGTAAATAGGACGATTTTCTTCAGCTCTGTGCTTAAATAAACGCAACAAAACAAAAGGAACGCGATTTGAAATAAAAGATGGAAGAGAAGTAATGGCACTCAGAAAATGTATTGAATTAGAAATAAAATTTAACTCATGTAGAAATTCACTCACCCATAAAGACTTTACAAAAAAGCAAGACATGTATCCACATATTTGCTAAATTCACTGCTGTCACAAATGTAGGCTAACGAATTCCGGCAACTGCGTTTGAGCAGTATCAAAATCCACCATGGTATGCCTGCAGCTGGGGATAAACCCGAACGAACACACACACACACATATATATATACACACAAAAGTATATGGCTAAGTGTAGGCTAATTGAAACAGGCTACAGCAGACACGCCAATATTGGTTGTGAAATTTTGACACCCTGCCTGCAACTTCACTTGATGCAGTGTGATAAGTCATATTAAACAGTGTGGCTTTTGAAAGGAATAACTCTCACTGAAGCAGATAATTTTTTTAAAGATAGTCATGTTATGTATAACATGGTGATCAAATGCTAAACTCAAATTCTCTTGTAGGCCTAGTTACCAACTAGCAAAAAATATTTCAAAGAAACCTTGTAAATGTTTTGGTGCTTTAAATGCCCTATGGAAATATAGAGCAGATTACCTATGCTGTACCGTCATATGTTCCAGCTTACTTACTCTCCGTAGCTTAACTTCCAATTCTCTGATTTATCTTATTCTCTAATGGATTAAGATTTTACATCAAGCTACCATCGATTGGTGCTAAACAGATTATTAAATCGGCGTCACAGAAGTCACCAGGTTAGATTATACTCAATTCTACTAACACTGCATTCATTGTCTTTCAAATACAACGTGATAATATACAGTGTCTTAGCCTGTGTGAGAATTGTAGAAAAATGACTGGGGGGGGTTAGACCTTGATTCATGTTGAGTTTGGGTGTGCAATGAAGACTTTACTATGGGGTCCTAAGAAAGACTAGGGGGGTTGAACCCCCCAACCCCCCGACAATTCTCACCCTGGTCTTAGCATAGTTTCCAAGGCATCGATCAGAAGTGGTGGCCAAAATTGGGGGTCAATCGTGATAAAGCCGTATGAGGTCATCCGCAGCAAAAGTCAGAATTATCATAACTAAAGACCAGGCAGACTCTACGAAACGATGATGGAGAGAATCACAACCAGAAACAAGTAACAGAGACAGTGTGCTGCGCTCTACTGCCTATGGAGATATGCAGTTACCATGCTGTCGCACTTCAACTCGAGCCCATCGTGCCTTCTCGTGTGTTGGACCGTCCCCCACTCCTCTGGAACAGTCTGCACTTCACTTACGTAGGCCAACTGTTGCCTTTGACTCTGTGCAGCATAAATTTGCTACGTATCTTAAAATGCACTTGCTTAGATCTGTTAGACAGTCATAGGCCCAGGGACTTTTCGAGTTACCTAAAACGCGCTACATAAAGTGTCCTTATACATTCATACGTATATACATACACAAATGGTTACATACATATATGATAATGACACATCACTGTCTAAGCCTTATTCAGGGTTAGACTGCCAACTTAGTTCTAGCCGAGGGTGTACAATAACTGTGCCATGGCGATGTCTGAATAAGAGAGTCATAAAATTTCTAAGGTTTAGCCGTGTTTCTTAACGGGTCACTGCACACGAATCTCGCCTGAAGTTGTCTACTTTAGATTTTCTGCAAACTGAAACTTGGGAAGTTCCGCGACTCATTCAGTCTTTATAAGATTTCAAATTCTTATTGGCGCCATTTCAGTGGTTGCAGAGGTATTCCTAGCATTGCTCACCACAATTTTTCAAGTTTTCTTATTTGAGATAAAAGAAATTTTAAGTTATTTGTTGTAACTTAGCTTTTACGCCTATGGAAAAACAACAGTCTCCAAAATTTAGTGGAAAATCCGACGTCTATCAGCAAGGAGCGTATGGAGAAAACTGGAGCGATGTTTCTACACCATCGGTTCAGCCAACAGGAAGCAAAGATCAGAACGACAAAGTAACATAACACTCGAAAATTTAATTTACATAATTTATTATGCCATCCAAGACATTAATTATAGCAGTTTTATTTCACATTCTGAATTGAATAATTGATGTATTTTGAATTCTTTTCCTTCTGCATTTATTAAGCGTCACTATCTAATGACTAAATGTAAAGTGATGGTGCTGAGCAATTGTGAATGATGGACTTCTTCAAAGTCCTTACACAGTAACCGTCTCATGAGAAGGGACTCGAACCCGTACCCTCAGCGTTACAAGCCCAGCGTTCTAACCAGTCGGCTAGAGTGCTCCACAATCGGCTGCCGTACCCAACAGTTATCATATGTGTCCTGCAGAAATGAGAAGACTATGTTAGATCAGTTTTACAGATAAAGTTATGGGAACCGTTTGTGGTGCAGTCGAATACTGCATTCAACTTGAATAATTTTTTGCAGTTTGTTTCGACAAAATTACAGGTTCATGTTCTTAGTTCTTACATGCTTCTCTTGCTATAATAAATAAAATATCTTTGTTAAAGTATAGAGGCTTAAATAATTATGCTCAGTGATCTTCAAAGTAATCCTTCCACATTATTAGCATCTATTTTTATCTGACCCAGTTAGCTACATTGGTTAGAGCGCATGTCCCATGCTCCTCTGTGCGTGCGAATCCGCATTTCTATGGTGGCTTATTTAAGAGACTTCAATCTGAGGGCATCATGGTCCATACACAGGGACCTTAAGAGCTTGGCCCGCATTCAAGCGGGCAGCTGTGCTGAAGAATGTCACCCGATCAATTCATTAAGAATAGGAGGGTTGAGGCCATAAGGGGCCATCCATATATTACGTACACAAAAAACCGGAAAAATTGGACCCCCTCCCCCCTGTTCGCATGCGTACTTTCTTCCACCACCCCCCCCTGAGTACGTACGTTTGACGCAACCCCCCCCCCCCGATGACCAGCTGCAGAAAGTGTCTCCAGGCAGCCTGTCTGCACTTTAGGCCAGATTATTGAAGGGCCAATATAGACAAATTATAGGTGTCGTTCACAGCACAGAATAACTGCACATGGCTTTTATATAATGTAATAAAATGCCATGGGACGACTATAGGATAATACAGAGTTCTAAATAGGCTAATGTGGACGTCATAATTAGAAATTTATTTTGGGTACGTACACATTTCGTTACCCCCCTCCCCCCCCGTTCGCACCCGTACGCAAAATCGACAAAATCCGACCCCCCCTCCCCCCCCTAAGTGCGTACGTAATATGTGGATGGCCCCTAAGGTCACTAGAGAATTTTTTCATTTACATTTATATTAAGCTCAGGAGTGGAAGGCTATCGATTGACACAGCATATTCATTTAATATCACAGAGGCTGGTGTTAATTAATTTATTTATTAATTTTCTAACGTAATCGGCTACTATTCTCATTATAGAAGATGCCGATGTTTGTCAGAGACATGAACATCAAAGATGAACCAATGGGCACAAGGGCTCCAGGGTCACCAGGAGGGAAATCCAAAGACGGATCAGTTTTAAAGGCCACAGATGCACTGAAGTCCAGGATCAAGGAAGAAAGTAAGTGATCTCCCTCATAACTGGCCGCTCCGATAGCATTTCAGCAGTGGTTGTGCTATCGCTATCTACCAGGAATAGTCGTCATCTAGATGTTCTAACAAGAATACTATATGCTCCTTTATTAATATAAGCCATTTTACCTAGATATCTTAGTGTGGCACTGTATAACTTACTGAATCATTCAACTATTAAATTTATATAGCTCTAATCATTATCCACTCATAATCGCTCACAGTCCTTCCTCTGAGAAGGAGCGCAGTATTTAAATGTTTAGAAAAGGTGTTTAGTGTTAGTAAGGGGCCATCCATATATTACGTACGCAAAAATCAGGGAAAATGGGACCCCCTCGCCCTGTTCGCAAGCGTACTTTCTTCCACACCCCCCCTGCGTACGTACGCTTGACGCACCCCCTCCCCCCCGAAGACCAGGTGCAGAAAGTGTCTCGACAGCTCCAGGCAGCCCGACTGTCTGCACTTTACGCCAGATTGAAGGACGAGTGAGGGCCAATATACATTGTAGACAAATTATAGGTGTCTCATTCACAGCACAGAATAACTGCAAATGGCTTTTATATAATGTAATAAAATGCCATCGGACGACTATAGGACAATACAGAGTTATTAATAGGCTAACGTGGACGTCATAATTATAAATTTATTTTGCGTACGTACACTTTTGTCCCCCCCCCCCCGTTCGCACCCGTACGCAAAATCGCCTAAATCCAACCCCCTCCCCTCATTGCGTACGTAATATGTGGACGGCCCCTTACCGGAAAAATGTCGATCTAGAGAAAGTTCATTCCAAGTAGATATACCAACTACAGAGAGTAACCAACACTACACTGTCGAAGTGGAAGCAAAGCACTGTCGAAGTGGAAGCAAAGCACTGTCGAAGTGGAAGCAAAGCACTGTCGAAGTGGAAGCAAAGGAAATAACCAATTCGTCATGGGTACTGCAGCGAAGTGATCAGAGGGCTGTAAGACCTATATGACAGGGCGACAAAGCTGACGTTAACTAAACTCAAGCGCGTTATCTAGTTGGCACCTCAGACTACTGCCAGCTTAAAGCAGATGCAGTGTGTATTGGAGAAGCGATATGCGGTTTATAAGAGAACGCGAACATTACACTCCAACTGGAATTTGATAGGATTTGTATGCAGCCTACGTTCCAGGTGCCTAAAACGACCCTAAAAGAGGCTTTTACAGATGGTGAAATTGTAACGATTCTGGTAATAAGAAAGTCGTACCATGAAGGTATGAAGGATTGGTACATCTTCGATTCTTCTTTCTGAGCTATCATTCAATGTCCAGAGAATATTGTCATATTGCCTTTAAAGGTCCTAAATATGGCCCCATGGTGTAATATATAATTATGAAGTCCAAAGGGGATAATTATCATATGGACTTCATATGTCCTAGCTGTCTATGTATACTTTTATATACACCTAACGCTGCTGTTTGGAATATACTGCTTTGTCTCTTGATCGCTTTGTTCATATAATACGTTTGTTGTCTTGTTTTTTTAGCCATAACAATTTATGTTCGAGGACCAGGGAATCAAAAAAAACCTCTACGGATTAGCACAGTAAGAACAATTGTGTTAGTCAATGATTCAGAAGTTATAGACCCTGTTAAGAGAGTTAGGTAAAGATTTAATCTTCCAAAATTGCGAACTTGGTTTTCTACCGTTTTTACTGAAGCACGATCATAGAAGTGACGTGATGATGGAATTATGATAAAGGAGGGAAATACCTTTACTTGAGTCGTTTAACTTCTTACCAGAGTTCTATAAACTTGAAAGTAGAAGATCTTGAAAGTTCTTTTTGTTCAAAGTCTTTTCCACGGGCTGGATTTTAAGCTCAAATGGCGTCATTGAGCATCGGACCATAACTTCTATGTAGCGCAATTTATAATTATTCTCTCAACATGCCATTCTTCCTTCAATTTGCTGTATAATTCGGTAGACATTTAGTTCATTAGCATTTACCTGACTATTTCAGTCTTTGAAGTCTTCTTACTCGTGGATTGGATCGTGTTAGATTAGATCAGTTTAGACTATAGGCTACTAGCTAAGATTACATAAGATTAAAATAATCAAATATTCTGAATTATGAGGCCTATGCTTCAATATACTATTATTTTAATAAATTGGATTTATTTGTGGTCTGTCATTAGTTTAATATTATTTCGTCCCTCCATTCCGCTTTGGCACGTGACAAATGCCCTTCCTCCGTCGCATTTTCATTGTAGCCCACACAGATCCATTCTTTCCCAACATGTTCAATATCTCTTCATTTATTGCCACGTTAGACTGATAAGCTTATGTTTTTCTGTGTAGAATGAGTTAGTTGACGACATCAGAAGCGCAGCCAACGCTGCTTTTGGATTCGGACATACACCAAGCAATACCAATACCTATATAATTCATTCAGGTACCGGATTGAATCAAATACCATTGAATATAAAGTCTATCGCTCTATACCCTAAAATCACGGTTTATTTTCGATAAGCATTTACCGACTTTAATTAAGTTATTGAACTTAACGATATTGTGCATTCATTTTTGAACATGCTTCTGCGCGCGTAACCAGACGTAGTAAAACTCAGATTGAAAGAAGTAAGAACCTTTTAAACGTACAGGAGATCCATGTCAGTTAATCACGAGAAACCGTACAAAGACCTTGTACTATTAAGTCATTTGTTAATTATTTCACCAATGTATCATATTCCAATTTCATCTAGATTTCTTGATAAATGAATTCGTGTAATAGAGCAGTGCTTCTTAAACTTTCGGATGCTGCGGACCGGTAATAGCTTAACCAGTCATTTCGCGGACCAGTGCTTTTCAACATCAGCTTACATGTTTGACATGTTATATTAAAAATTAGATTTCATATAACATTGTCACTGTTTCTAACAACTATATTGTTGTTACTGTTGGCAAGTCTGTTGCCAGTTTAATCCGTTAATTTTCGCGAAGAAGTTGAAAAATTCTGAATATTTAAAGACTTTTTCAAGGACCGGTGACCAGAGCTCGGCGGACCGGCGCAGGTCCGCGGACCACCACTTTAAGAACCTCTGTAATAGAGAGTTTTAGGAACACCTTTCTAAAAATTCATTAGTAGGCCTACAGTCAGTGAATTACAAAGCACCTCTTCAAGTGTGTCCAAAAATCCTTGGCGATACTGAACTGTTTTAGCCATTTGGAAAGTTTCGCGTTGCTGCGACTTTCAACTTGAAAAAATCTCTATTATTTTGTGCCTACTTATAAATAAAAATAGAAACTGGAGTTAAAGTAATTGCCAGCAAAGTAGTGGCGCTCCTACATGTTTCTATTTTTATTCACTTCACAGACAAAGAACTGGTGAATGGAACTGGACAGACAGCGGCACAGGCTGGGATACACAACCAAGACACACTGGATCTGTGTGTGCGCACTCTTGGCGGTCAAAACGTTCGCTAAGCATATAGGCCTACTACTCTCACTGTGGTTATCTGAATCTTATAACAAATATCGGATATTAACTTTATTTCTTTATCTTTTATGCAAAACTAAATGCCATTTTACATAATACTAGATTAATAATGCTTAATGCTTGTTACTAACATTTGGCGTTTGCCATTTCCGCTTATACGACATTTACTTATAGATTGCTATATATATATAATGAACGTGTCGATGACATGAACTTTTTAAGAAAACAGACGAATTGGAAGACGAGGACTCTTCGGCGAAAATAGTTTAACACGGAATTTTTTGTAGATCAATCATTGAAAAGAAATGCTGTGTTTAATTTTTGTGAGGCTGATTGGTTAGACCGCTCGGCTTGTAACACGGACGGAATGGGTTCGAGTCTCGTCTCAGACGATTACTGTGTAGGAACCCTCGGCAAGTCCTTCACAGGTAATTTTTTAACACTATCGATTGAGGCCTAGTCATTAATGAGTGGCGCTTAATAAATGCAGAAATTATAGTATATAAATACATACACTGTTAATACGTTGAGAGAGACCAGGCTCATACATTGAAGTAGGTGACTAAATTAAGAATTTAACATAAACTTAGGCCCTACCTTTGCTAGGCTATTTGTTACGTACCACAATAGGACTATTCAAAACGTCTGTGAGCGCATATTTGAATGAACGTGACATTGGGTGAATTATAGTTCTTGCTAGTTAGCTCTTTAGTTCAGGGTTCTTTTAGTTCTAGCCTATTGTGTCAAAGCATTGTAAGACTCTTGTGTTAAACACTCGTCATTTCGGTATATGAACTATCACTCGTAGGGAAGATCGCTCAACCATAAGCACAAAGTTTCTCAGAAACCAAAATCGTTGATAAGAAGAAAATATCTTAGGCAGCTGAATGGTCGCCCATTGGGCCTTGCATAAGGAATTAGACAGTTCTATAAGCCCACCTTGTATGTTGCTGTCGACAGACAAGTTCAGCACACGAGTCCTGGTCTCTCTCTAGCCACGGTCCACTAACTGACTTGAATTAACCCTACAAAGGACGAAATTATTGCTTACAAGGTATGGCCTCCGAATGGGCCTGGTGGCGTCAATTGAAGTCACAAGCAGGCTAGGCTGTCTTCTGTCATTCTTCTCATAGCTGAGGCCCGTGTCAGAGGCATACAGTCACAACAGATCTCAAGTGTATTCAATTACTCCGAGCATGATAGAAATAAAAATGGCCAACACTGATACAATAACCACGACGGCAATTTATAATACAATACTATAGTTTAGACACAGGGCTGTAGTCGAGGGTATACGCGGGTATACAGCGTATAGGCCTACTCACCTCTAGAGATATTTGAGAGCGTATATTCATGGCTCTAGACGAGGGTATACGCGGGTATACAGCGTATACTTACCTCTCTAGAGACCGCATAGCCACTGAGCAATGAAATTTAGTGAAAAAGAGAGGTTTTGAAAGGTTTTAAGGGCGAATGACTAAAAAAAGGTCATCAACTTTTTCAGAGACGAAATCGTAAAAAGTCGTCAGATTTTCTGAGAATTGCTAAAAGGTCTACAAATTTTCTTAGACTAATTCCTAAGAAAAGGTCTTCACATTTTTTTAGGGTGACACCAGCCCTAGTGACGCCGCTGCTCACCGGTAGCGTGTACTCACCTCAAATTTTACCACTAAAGCCCTGTGTAGACACCAATATAGAAGCCTATGCACATATACATGTACATGCTGGCCTATACACATCACTGTATTTACATGTCACCAACAAATAGGCCTATACGTATTATGTGTGTATGCTATTTTGCATGTAAGCGAATCCATGTACGTAATTTTATGTATAGATATATATTTAGCCTACACACACACACACACACACACACACACACACACACACACACACACACACACACACACACACACACACACACACACACACACACGCACACACACACACACACACACACACCTACACACACACACACACACACACCTACACACACACACACACACACACACACACACATACAATTATAATATATAGGGCCTACGAGTATCTAAATTGGGTATTTAGGCTAACATTAATTAATATTAACAGAGGACATAAATCTGTTTTTGGTTGAAGCGTTATAAGCTTGTAAGGTGTGTCAAATCTCTCAATAATGATATCAACCTATTCAAACGTCAGGACCGAGCGAATCTCTATGCTTTTCACATGAGTCAGACATCGTTCTTTGATATAGGCCTATAGGCCCTAACGTTCATTTTGCACGATCTCACTACATAGGTTTATTTATATAGGGCTAGTTTTGCTATGCAAGTTACACCTAAAGTACAGTAGGCGTACAAGCTCGATCATCTGCCCCCGGTTCCTACTAAGAACTCTGTGGATTAACTTTCCCTTTTACATTACTATGTAATACTGCTTTGGGTCGTTTCCCGTTTCTCATAAATAGGCTAATATTTTGCCATATCGTAAGGGTAGTGATTAGGGTGCCAATCAAAAATGAACTTCTGAATTTCTTCGGTGGTACCCTCCCATTTTGTTATCTCTCATGAGAGAAGTTCATGGTAATTTTATAAGAATTTTTATGCAAATTTAAAGGTTGCACAACATCGGTGAAGTTAACAGAATTGTTATCCGACAGTATGTTATTCTCATTTACTTATTACTAAAATGTTTCCGATACAATATCAATACAGCTAGTGCTGTCAAATCTTTATCAAAACTGTATTTTTAACAAAAATGGTAATAAAACTGCCTTAACAAAGTCAATGCAGTAGTCTTTTAGAAACAGTCAATCAGTAATCATGAATCGGTCTCCTACTGTCCTACTGCGGAATGTCATCACCGACAAGCAGAGACTTTCTGGCTTCTGGGTACTTCGCTCTGTGGCTTGAGACAACCAACAGAAGATACTGTTTCTGTTCTTCATTTGTTGTAATGGAGCTGTTGAAGTCCTGCATCAGTTTCACAGCTCGCTCTGCTCGGTCATTTACCACTGCCAGACTGTTGACATATTTCTTGCTTAGCTGGAAATCTTCAAGGGTCTGCCACCTGTCTGGATCTGCGTGTGCGAGGAAGTCAGCATTCAACCCAAGTGTATGAAAGAATGACATGGTTCTACTTGTGACAAAATCGTCAAGTTCCTTGTCAAGAATGGTACTTGGCTCCATCTGGATTCGTTTGAGTGGTTCATCAGAGCCTTTTTTCTTTAAAGCGCTGATCATTTTTCTCTTGGTGTTGCTGTTTACAGCATCATCAAAAAATGCAAGGGCAATTAGCTCCTCACTCAGGTACCATAAATGTCTGAGGAATGCCTGAACTGCAGCACTCGAAATGCCCTTGTTGATAATCTCGTACTTCTTTGCTAACTTCAGAAAGCCAAGATCATTGGCTGGTGCAGTTGCTGGACTTGGGCATAATGTCCAGGCTTTTGTGTACAGCAGGCAACAAAACAGGCTCATCTCTCTCAATGCGGTTTCTTCGCGAGCTGTTAGTCTGAATTGCTGTCTAAACATCCAGATTTTCACACAGTACAACAATTTGGCCATCCACCGGGCTCTGTGCATAGCTCCTGGAGCCATAAAGCGTACACCGCGTGGTGGAATATCACCCAGAAAAAGTACCGTCAGTTCTAACAGTTCACGGTAACCGTCACGTGTCTGCTGACTGGACAGAAGAATTCGCTTGGCGAAAGAAATAACATCGTCCTTCAAGTCGACAAGTTTCATAAGGACTTCAACACAGACTGGGTCATCCTTTGCTGTCTTAAACTGGGTTCTATCAATTTGTGGCCAATAGTCACGAAAACGCTTGAATAAGGCAATGTCAGGACCAGATGATGGACCAAAGCAGTGTTTGAACACATCTCCGATCACAATTTCGTGCACATGGTGTCGACATGCTAGGTGTAACAGGTTCTTGTCAAGCCTGGTCTCTATCACACCACAAGCTCCACTTCGTCTGCCAGTATTGGAAGCTGTGGTGTCAAAGCACATGGCCCTCACCTGACTTTTTATCCCCCACTCCTGCAACATTGTAACAACAGCATTGCTAGTTGCTTCACCCGTGCCATTTGTAAGCTTCGGCACGCCGAGAAGCTGCTCCACATGAAGCCCTGATACCAAGACTGGTAACCGGTCAATCCGCTCACTACCTGTAATATCCGGCAACATCTTGCCGTCCCAGTGCACAACTAGAGGTACGGACGGATCAAAAGTGGCTTTTTCAGTTTGAGCCGTCTGTTCACGAAACTTTAGTCTGGCTGCTCTTATTGACTCATGATTGACAGTTAAGCTAGAGATGTCGTGTCCAAGGCTTCTTGCAGTCTCAGCCACAATAAATGTTGCACTACGGTTGCTGACATTAGCTCGATCAAGTGCAGCACTTAACTCTGTTGTAATAATAGGCACAGACCGCCGTTTGGTACGTCTTGATGAGCAGCATGGTTCTAAATTAAACTCATCTTCATCAGCTGTCATTGTGGTCAATTCTTCTGAAGTCAATTCATCATCTGCCTGAACTGTGATATTCTCTCTTTTTCTTTCTTCTTCTTTACTTATAAGATATTCCTGGCGCTTCAGTCTCTTTACCTTTCTGTCCTCCGTTCTAGCTAAAGCCGTGTCCACACTACCCATATAGCCTATGCGTGGCCCACGTTGGTCTTGTAAGAAAATCCTGTCTTCAGCAATAGTAATCATTGACATGGCATCTGCATGTGCTACATCAAATAGTTTTTCCAAATCTTCGACCATGGAAGCTTCATTGGTTATCTGGGTCTCAGTTCTGCGATTAACGCTCTTCTTCAGTTTCTGCCATCGGTAAACATGTTTTCCAGCTTCTCAATGGCATTCCGTTCAATTGTTGTCGGGATGCGAGCCATTGACCACATGTGAAGAACCTCAAGTACAGCACACCGTGAACTGTCTCTGATTGTCTTACCAAGAATTTTGTGCCAATGGAAAAAGACGGAGAGCACCTGACGAGAAGTTGGAAGTTTCACTCCATGTATCTTTTCTGATACTGGACCAATCAACCAAATGTCAGTGGCACTACGTGTTCTTACAGAGGTTGAAGCAGCTACTTCTGCCATACTTCCTCTTGGCAACTGACTGGTCTTAAATGCAAATAAAATAGCTAGGTAAGCAACTAAACTTGACAGTGACTCAGATATAGTTTTTATAGCGTGACACATTAAATAACACTACTGCACCAAAGCAGCACCATTGCATCAATTACGCAAGCTACATAACAAAAGGCTTGCAAATTTGTAACAAAAATAACAAAACGCTGCAGCTAAGTGCAAGTGATAACGCAGAATGTAAATTGCATAATTAGCAGATACATACACTGGTTTAACACCGCTTGTGAGTAACTGAACAAAATAGAGATATGACGACAATTGTATATTGTAATAAAATTTGTAGTCTGCAATAAGAAAAATGGCACCCAAAGAATACTTACAGACAAGATAAATTAATAAATCAGTAAGTAAGAAGTATATATGTTGAAACAAAATGCATTACACAAGAAAAGTGGAACGGGTACCAAAGTTCGCAATATAGCAGAAACTTTATTCATGTTGCGCAACCAGTAAATATTAATATAAAAGGCTGAAATTTGAAACTGTTATTTTACTGAACAGGGGTAACAACTTCAGGGGGTACCATGTTGAAAATTATGAACTTTAAATTTTACCATTAGTTTGCTTGGCACCCTAGTAGTGATCTTAATGTCAATGACACGACATATTTCGAACTTAAATTTCTTATTGTAACTGTTGAGAAATACATGTACGTATCGATACAGCTTATACACAATCTCGGGGCAAACTCCGTCCCAAACATCCATCTGGGTTTGGAAAGTTCCACACCACAGTTTCCGTTATCACAGGCAACCTAGTTAATTCTCTTTGAGCTGTTGATCAGGAAGGGGCGTCTACACCATGGAAATCTTGGAGCAAATACCCTGCTCTATGTAATCTAAACCACTTATTTGAATTCATCATTTGTTCCTTCGGTGTTACGGTGCATCAGTAGACATATGCTGAAGACACTCAGGTATACATGTCCATAGCCTGGCTGTAGAGGCTATCTCCTTAGTGGAGAAAAATTTTCAGACTTTGAAGTGCTTGAAGCCTGGATGTTGTCCAACCACCTCCGGCTGAACTCTGCAAAACCCAGTTCATATGGCTTGGTAGCCATTTTCTAAATCGAATTGCATGGTAACCGTTTCCTAAATCGACTTGCCTAATCCGCAGCATCGTTTCTCTGATGCCTCTTTTTCACTACTGTGCGTGACGTGGAGGTGATCTTGGACCAGCGATTGATCTTCAAAGAGCAAGTGAAGAATCTATATGGATAATTTATATAGCGCCTCTTCAAGGTTATCTACTCAGAAGAATGTATGTGGAACATGCTCTAACCACCTACCACAAATCGCACAATGCATCATGACGATACATAGACAAATTAATTCGCAGTTTTGTTATGCCCACCAATTTCCTAGTGCATAGGTCACAGAAGACTAGTTTGGAGTCTACAAGATTCCAACACAATCTCTGAATTTGTACGGACCGTAGATTTACTATGCGATTTCACAGAAGAGACAGATAATTACAAGCCATGCATAGTTGCAGTATAATAAATATAGGCAAAAACGAAGCCATAAATCGTCGTTGTATTCATCAACTATAAATGCAAGAATCCTTTCATTAGCCTCTGTTGATTGATGGCATTGCAGTCAGTGCTACTTCGGCCTGAAATCTTAGTTTATGCTCGACCCTAATTTAAAACGCTCACAGACACAACACATGCAGCAGCAGATATGGAAGACGCGTTTATTAAGACCATAGGATTTTAATAGAGACGTAATTCTATATAATAGTTTCCTTATATGCAAATTTGTCTGTCGGTGGACGCTACGTCACAAACGGCTTCTGTTCTATTGTGAAACAGAAGCCGTTTGTACTGCCGTCTTGACGACGGCGGTCTTGACGACACATATAGGCCTATAATATGACGTCATAATATGACGGGTTAATACTCTAACACTATATACTGCCGTCATAATTATGACGGGAAAATACACTAGTATTATAATGTTTTCTACAAATTTTGCACACCTAATGGCTTTAGTGCTACATCGGTTGGTGCATTGTGCATTAACATTGACGCGATAGAAGTTACTAATTACAGTATCTAGTAAGTAAAGTAAGTCCTCATTATTGCAGTGTAACGGCTGCCATTCATTCTTCTCAACGGTAAGAACAAAGAAAGCTATTCAAAAGTCGAAAAGCCTTGAATGAGGCGAATATCTCACGCATTCGACACTTTAACGGTTGGTGGAGTAGAACCACAAAAAAGCGAAAGAAAATATTGCGGTCGTTGAACTGAGTGTTCTACGCATTCTTGCTGAATTTAAATTTTGATATAGCCTAGGCCTAAGTGTGCCAATTCTAAACGCGATCTTGTACGGTACTACAACTAAATCTATTTATCGTCATAAAGTCATCATTGTTTCGTCAATTGGAATTAATATCTTGTTCAGACACGACACCGTTAATGTCAACATTATAATAGTCGTTTGGCTTCCCTGTTTGTTCTTTTGCATGGTTGATTTGTTCCTCGGGATTCGGGGCATCTAAAGTACTGTAAGGTGGTGGTTCCCGAATAGTTTGAGAGCCATCCAGAATGTCATAATGACTCAGTGTTTCGGAAACTGCCAAGTCATCCTCTGCTTCAGTCATGGACTGGTCCACCGCGTGGTTTGCAATGGTTGACGGCCGGCCCATTTCGATGTCTGGGGTTTGTTGAGTGGAGTTCATATCTCCTGAGTTAACGGACTCATAGTCGTGCGGTGAACCGCGTCTCTCAACAGATTCGTTCTCCGTAGGCTGAATATCTGCAAAGCATCAAAGACAGATGCACGTCATCTTATCCTACAGTTCCTAAAGTTAGCCAGAGAGGGAGTCATGGCTATGAAGTACTAGCGGTTTCATTTTTATCAGCCTTGGGTAGGTTACCGGTATCTCCCTTAATGGTCTAATCTTCCTACCGACAGTGTACGGTCAGTGTATTCATGACAAACGATCTCGGTGGCAACAGAAATTTTGAAGCGAATGTCTCCTCTGGCGGGCAGTTGAACCCCTAAGAAATTTTATGCAGTTTCTTTGCTCAGGTGCATATCCACAACATATATTATGCGACTTTTACGACTGTATTTAGCCAATTTAATTTAATTAGCGCATCCACTGGACTTATGCCCATTAATATAATTTTTATCTTAAAGCGATCAACATTGAAGTCATTGGATTAAATTGTTTTGTATTGTTTCGGATGAGATCAATCCAGATGAGAACATATTAAAATCTACCAAAAGACTAAATTATCAGGCAAATATTTTAAATTTTAAATTAAAAACGGATTAATTATTGTTGGTTTATCATTAGTTGAACACATACAGCATTTCCTTTTTGTCAGTCTCAATAGAATGCCTCCTGCGATGGTAACTGCAATTCCACCAACCGCAGCTCCTGTTCCGACGATTACAATCAACGACCTTCCAGGTGGCGAATCCCAGATTGTAGCTAAAGCAAAAGTTAACACTTTAAGGACGAGCGTGTACTAAAACTGACTGGGAAACCAAGCAGCTCGTCTTGAAAGTATTAGGCACAGTACATAATGAGCTGCATACATCGAGTGTTATCACTAATAAAAGTTTCAAATAGAAGGCTATGTTGATAGACGAGTTCTTCACCACAATAAAAAAAATGCAAGTATTAAATAATATCAAACATCAGACCTGCTACGTTGAATGTAATAGTTTCATAAATTGTTTTCTTTTCTCCGGCTATTATGTTTTCCGCGGTACACTGATAAGTGCTGGTTCTTCTTTGTTCCATTGCATCATCCACCTTCAGGAATGGTCCATCTACAGCATATCCAGTGTGGACATCTATCCAACTATACGTTGGAGGTGGGTTACCATATGAGGAACAGCGGATTCGGTCGCCCTTCCTGTAACTGTTCTTATGAGGAGTGATGGACAGATTCCGAGGTCCAACTAAACATAATTAGATATATTATGACATAAAATGTCGGAACTGGCTTGCAAGATAATTTAGTTTAGATAGAAAAAATGAAATGCAATGTGTAACTTTGTTACCGCTACTTCACCCAAGGATGAGCGCAATAGTGACACTTCCTGGTTCATTAATTGCATACTTTCGTCAAGTATGGAGCCAGCTGTCGTAACAGAGTGCTTGGCTCAAAGACAAGTTTTGAATATCATAAAAGTGCCTATCTTAGACTATTATGCGGTTTCAAAAGATTAATGATCAATCCTAAAGGAGGCACTAAATTGGTGCTGTATTGCTCTGTGTATTAGGCCTACCTAGAAACAAAACAGTTATTAAGCATATCTAAATATGCAGAATCGGATGAAATAATTGAGTAATTTCTTAAACTGCGTTCACATATAAGGCAGGATACATTAAAACACGAAATTACTAGTTGGTACTACTAGTAATTTAAAATAATCTTGAAGGAACTGGTTTAAGAAATTGTTCCAAGCTGCAAACTCACATAAAACCCTTATCGTCACTTTGCATTCGTCTCTGTACTCTGGAGCATTCCTTGCGGTAAATGTGCCATTCTTTTCTGGAACTGCTGGTGCATTGAAGTATGTTGTACAGATGTAAGTGACATTTTGGTCGTTCGGTGTCATCATTTCAGAAGCAGTTGTGGTAAGAGTGAAAGAATCTGAAGCTCTGATATAACTGACATTTGAGTCAAGGATGCTCCCATAATCCCTTGACCATTCCATTACTGGATTAAGGTTTCCCAAATATTTGACACTGCACCACATCCGCACATAATCACCTTCTACGATGCTCTGGTTGATGCCATTCCAACCACAGCTGGGAGCAGATGCTTTAAGTTCAGAAAAATTAACCTAATAAATTATTTAGTACATAAAAGAATACATGCAGATACAAAAGTCAAGAGAGATGTATTTCTCTATGTCCAAAATGAAAGTAGGGGAGACGCTTATTCTCAGCTGTTCGGTCCTTGGGCTGGAAATGGACGAATCGTAAGGTCCTGGACAACGGACCAGCGCTGCAATTGCGGCTTACTTCCAAGCTTACATCGATACAAAATTATACCTTTTAGTGACAAGGTAAGTGTATCCAAGCAAGTTGTCTATGGTTGTTACACAGAATCCACCTAGCAAGAGCAAACCCGAAATCATTCGATTTCAGACCAAGCGCACTAACCGAAACGATCACCGCAATAACCATGGAAAACAGCATATGCAGGCCTGAATACTAAAAAATATTTAAACTGCAACACAAACAATGAAACTGTATTTGAAATTGCCCTCCTTCCAAAGTTCAGAAGTGCAAACAACCATACGACAGAACATCGATGATGATGATGAGCGATGATTGTCAGTGAAGGACTTGCTCAAGTCCCCCACAGTAGCTGACGCGTCACAAGCCATGAGCTCAAAACAATCGGCCACCGTGCCACACCTAACTAGGCCTAATTATGGTGGTTAATTATGTGCTTTCGTTTCCCTCTACAAAGCGATTAGAATTAATTGCAAGAGTTAGCCTGTTCGTTTGGTAAAGTTGCTACACTTTCACTTGGTTAATAAGTTTCTCTTTATCCTCAACTTAGCATCTACCTCTTAGCTCGACCGGCGATTAGTCAGCTGAGTTTCACTTATGCTGTCCACGTTTGAAGGCTGCTTATGAGAACAGTTATGGGTTTACAGATGACGACTACAGCCAATGTTTTCCATCTCTTGTTGTCCATCATGTTTTCCTTTGAACTTAATGCATATAGCCTTGTCACCGTAAACGTATTCCACCTTCATAATTGCCGAGCATTCCTGATGCGCTTTTCTGTCACGAAACTAACGGCTCTATAGAACTTAATTTGGCGAGACCAAATGATTTATTCCGACACACTGAAATAGGAATTTTCATTTTTACGTTACAAAGTCATCAACCAAGGTAGTGCTAACAATGACACGATGCAGTTTCTAAGCGCGATCTAATTAGTGACAAAAATAAAGACTTTGGAATTAAGATTATGCTAATTGTTCTTATCAACTTAATATGCAAAAATATATGCAACATCTAGACTTACATAGGATTGTGAGCTCTGCGATACCAATTTCCTTACTGTACGCTCTTTGATTGGGTATGGTTTTGATGCATTGATAGGTGCCAGCATCTTCCAAACGAGGTTCGCTGTTTGTAAGATTAAATTCACCTGCCTTTGAGCCGCTAGTGAAATGCTTTGATCGAACTTTAGAAATGCTGTATCCGTTAAACAGAAGCTTGACTTCTTGACTCCCGACGGGTTGAAACTTCCACAGAATCAAACCGTTGCCTGTCTGCATTCCACAAGACATAGTCACAGGTTGTCCTGCTATCGCAGCCGAATTTGCGGGAGAATAGCTCAAACTCCGGTCTGTAAATTAACAAGACTGTTTCCCTATTACAATGAGCACGCATAAATGCTATGAAACTAGGGTCAGCTTTATGTGGAGAGTATTACCTTCCTTGGTTTCCAAGGTTTCCATTGAGGCCTATATTGATCCCGATCGAAAGGTGTACTGTCATTGCCAACTGCTATTATGGATCTGGAACATTGCCATTCGAAATGGCACCAAAACATTAACTTCGAATTTCTAAGTTTTGTTACGATAAAACATCAGATGTAATGACATTATCAAAACTGTCTTACCGCCTAATGCTACTGCGAAGCAACCTACGTGATCTTATATCCCAGGCAATCTTTAGTTAGGCCTAGAAACACAATCTTTCAACTTTGAAATCATTTAAACATAATTTTTCTAACCGCTTCGTAGTTTAGGCCTGCAATATAATAACGGTTACGATGCTCACCTAGTAAGGTTACAAACAGAAGTAAGACCGCTAGACACATTTTCTTTATGATCATTTACTATTAATGCATTCCTACTCTACCAGTGCGAATGCAAGGCTAACAGTAACAGGTCGTTCAAGAGAGATGCGTTCGCTATTATACTAATTATGTTTAACTACTTCAAACATGTGTTTGTGTGTTAATAAGCTTCCTTTATCAGCCTATTGAAGCAGCAATTAATTGCCAGTCATTTTAATACAACGGTTTATAACCCATAATATGATATACATTTTAGTATAAAACAGAAAACACGACCATGTGAAAATAACAAGCTCTTGAAGTAAATCGTACAATTTTTGTGACACATATATATGCCTTTCAAAACCACAATATAGGCCTAATGCTGCAAAAGATAGTTTCAAGTCTCAAGTGGAACCAATATAATTTTTATATAATCTAGTCTGGCATGGACCAGACGAGTCAAATCCTACCGAAAATAATTTAATATGATGTAATATTTGGTATCATAATCATATATTGTAAACATTTGTGGGGCGTGGTGGCTCAGTGGTAAGTTCGGCGCCTTGTTGCCGGAGGGCTGCAGGTTCGAATCCCACTCTAGCCGCTGCGTACGGACCTTGGGCAAGTCCTTCACTCGCAATTGCTCGTGGCGCTTCGGCGTGAAAATTCCGGCACAGTATCAAATGCTATAGTCGGGAGCGCCTCTGAGTAGTAGTTGACTTCGAGAGGCGCTATAGAAATATCCGGAATAAATACTGCTGTTGTTAGTATGTGTCTCTATTATTGTTACATGAGTCCTGAATTAAGCTAATATGGTTGTTCGCTTCAAAAGGTTGGAAAGGTTAGACCATAGACACAATGTCATGTATAAGCCCAGCAGGACATAACAGCACAGACGCTGTAGACGTGAATCGTTTACATCAGCTGGTGTACTGTGCCCATTGTTCCCATTTGAGATGAGTAGTGACTGCGGTCGGGAAAGACTGAGATAGGAAGAGGATCGAGTAATAGCGAGGTGGCTGGACTGTGAAGAGTTCCCAATAGAGGTCATTTTGGCTGGGAATACTGTAGGAGTTACAGGTAAGATGATTTTGAAAGTAGTGACTGCGGTCGGGAAAGACTGAGATAGGAAGAGGATCGAGTAATAGCGAGGTGGCTGGACTGTGAAGAGTTCCCAATAGAGGTCATTTTGGCTGGGAATACTGTAGGAGTTACAGGTAAGATGATTTTGAAACTCATTCGCACTGAGGTTTACAGCGAATGGAGTGATTTGAGCAGTGTCGTTTTAAGGTCGTCGTAGGCCCTGTGTGCTCTTGCATTTGTAGACCCCAACTCAACTGCCTACCATACATTAAAGCTAAACTCATTCACATTATTTCTTGGTCAATCATTCAATATCTCATTTTCAGAATCTCAGACTTTCGTAGGCCCCTGAGAGTTTCACAGGCCCTAGATACAGTGCCAACTGTGCCTAGTAGGTAAGATGACCCTGGATTTGAGGGCAGTAGTTTGTGGTGATAGCTCAAGCTTGTGAGTTTTGGATACGATTAGGGTTGCCAGGTAGTCTTGAGGAAATTACCGGACTACGGCGAGCGCGTCATGAGGGTCTTGGGGCGATGTCCCCAGATCGGTGCAGGGCATTGGGACGCCTCTGGTCAGGCCCTCAAAGGGTCAGAGGGGCGAAGCCCTCTGAAGCTGACAAGATAACGAAACAGCAGTAAAAATTGAAAAGTTACTTTTTAAAATGAACATTAAAAACTGTCCGATTTATACAAATATACTACACTGTGATTTGTAATATTGAAAAAAAGTAATAATAAGACGGTAGCTTTAAAAAAGGCGAAACTTAAAATGTGTAGAAAAATGTCGAAATGTTCTCTTTTGAATTTCGGACATAATAAATAACCATTATGTTAACCATACCGTCTGTCGGCGAATTCGGCGCATGACCTCACTTAGACAATTTACACTGTACACAGCAAGATTGATGTTGAATCTCTTATCTCATGTTCCCTTCATTCAGTAACTGTTCTCCTCCTCTGTTCCTGACTTGGGATTGTCCTCGATCCTACCCTTTCCTTCATTGATCAAGTTAACCTTGTATCCCGATCTTGCTTTTTTATCTACGCCAGCTTCGATCGATCCGCAGGTGTCCTTCGGATCATGCTATCACCACACTGGTCCACACTTTGATCTGCACTCGGTATGACTTTGGTAATGCTGTATACATTGGCCTTTCCTTCCCCAATATGCACAAACTTAATCTATTCTTAATGCTGTTGCTCGGCTTAGAGGTGATATTCCTAAGTTTGCCAAATCTCTGCGGTTCTGCCTTTATTCGTGACTCCCTCCACTGGCTCTCTGCTCAACAGAAATTCAGTTCAAAACCCTCACCTTCAGGCACAACTGCCTCACTGGGCGTCTTACCTAATGAATTTCTACACCCTGGTTTTTCCTTCCTTGACAGGACCTCCTTGCGATCCTTGGCCCGTGGCCTTATGGTTGTTCCACGTATGCACTTTTCCACGGCCCATTCCAGGAGCATTGCCTGTGTGGGTCCTTCAACCTGGAACAGTCTTCCCCAGACCCTACGCCAGGAGCTTCTTGTCCTCTCTCCTCTTCAGTTCCGTGGACGCATTAAAACTTTTCTTTTTGCCGGTGCTGGCACTGATGTGGGTCGAGAGCGCCGCTGATCTGAATGGCGATATATAAATGTCCGGCTACAATTACAATTACAATTATGATGAGTTGACTCGTAAATCATAATAAACGAACGCTTGCGCACTGTACACTTACAGTACAGTACAGTTCGTAATTTTGTCATCGTAAATTTCAAATAAAATTTAATAATAAATGTAATTGTTACGAACTTACGATAGATATTACATACATCATTCTCGGAGGACCTGGACATCATAAATTTTATGATGTCGAGGTACTTCGAGAATGATGTGTTCCAACACTTATTGTTAACAATAATTATTTACCGAAAATTACCGGACACCGCCATATCCGGTAATGTCTGAAATTTCTGACCGGACAAATTGTCTAAATACCGGACTGTCCGGTTCATTACCGGACACCTGGCAACCCTAGATACGATGCTAGGAAATGCAGTGAAACTAGTCCGGATGAAACTCGAATAATTCTTGGTATCACCAGAAACCTCGACCAGCTCAGATTTGCCCGTGCAGAAATCTCAATGTTGGCGATAGATGATACTCTTGTGATTGAACTATTTCAATTTATTTATGCCAAAGAAAATAAGAAAATTGCTTTCTTCAACTAACACTACGTTAAAGGCCAGGAAAAATCAAGGAGTCTAAGAAGTGTCAATGTAACGACGGCTTATCGTAGAATAAAAAGGCAACACATCCAAATGCATCATTGCATTATAGATATTCAACAGATTTTAGATTTGAAGTAGACTGTATAAACCTGTATTGCAACAGGACTAATCTAAATAGGTCGACTAAGCCCTGTCATGCGTTACATATTTGCAAGTAAAACACGGCTTAGGACGATCATAGACTGTGCACGTCGACTAAACATTGCTTTATACATGCCACGCCGGTACACAGCCGAAGAAAGACGAAGTCAAGAGTGTTGCATTCAGCAGATTTCCTCCCTTTGTTGGTGTGAAAAAGCAACTCATCCGCAACGCAATATAACATCGACTTACTGTAGAATAAAGCCGAAGACGGTGCAGTGCTTTGTGATTTCTTACCCAATCGTAAAGCGCTCTGTTGCGCTGCTTCAGTGAAAACTAACTGTGACTTTCCGTGAATAAGATACAGTAAACAGCTTGAGCGTTGAACTGAGATATCAAACAAGGCATAGTGACAGGCTTTGTCAGGCTGGTGTCCATTGAATGGTTTGCGGGTCTCTTGTCAGAATACAACAAAATCCTGCAGCAACATTAAATACTTAGCCAGAAATGCTTTTCGTCAACAGCTCTTTGTCGACGCCTCTAAGGGGCCATCCATATATTACGTACGCATGGAGGGGAGGGGGTAACCGAAATGCATGTTTTGCGTACACTTGCGAACGGGTGGGTGGGGTCTACTGATAATATACGTACGCAAATTGATTGGCCTTCAAGTGAACTAGAGTTCAGTCCTTCCAGCTATCTGGTACTACCAGAGGAAGTAGGACTATGGGAGAGGTGTCACTTGTATGCCACCTTACCACTGAACGCTGTTAAACTATCACACAACTCAACAGTGAGTCCATGGATTACTCATCCTTCAATCTGGCCTAAAGTGCAGACAGTCGCTGCCTCAACCTGTGTAACTGACACATTCTGCAGCCGGTCTTACGGGGGGGGGGGGAGGGGTGCGTCAACTGTACGTACGCAGGTGTGGGTAAAATAAGTTATTGTTTTATTTAGTTACTGTGGGCAGCTTTTGACTGTTACAAATATTCCATGAGCTGTATTCTAGCCTAAACATGAGTTTGCAGTTTTCCCATTTGGCAACGAGAGCATGAATTTAAGTCTAAAATAAGTTATTGTTTTATTTAGATACTGTGGGCAGCTTTTGACTGTTACAAATATTCCATGAGCTGTATTCTAGCGTAAACATTAGTTTTGCAGACACCGCGTGCATTACTATTGTCCATATTTATAATAATAATAATAATAATAGTAATAATAATAATAATAAAAATAATAATAATAATAATAATAATAATAATAATAATAATAATAATCTTCGTTTAATATCTTCAAACTGACAATAACGCAGTATGATTACAAACAGACACAGTATGAACGGATGATCACAAGTTATTACAGGAGTCGAATTTAACTGTATACGGCAATCATGCAAGGCCCCATCGCGTCCGACATCTCATTTTAACAACGCGCCATCTCGCGAATGAAAGGCTGAGTGGACCTTTGGGAGGGTTGCGGGAAGCGATCCCGTTACCTCTTGCTCTTCACGCCAGTGATGTTACCACTACTCTATGGACCCTCCCCCCCCCCCATTTATACAAGAATATGAGATCAATTAGAATTTTTAGTTTGCGCAGTAATCACGCTTTCTGTTTAATGCCTTTTTCAGCTGTCAAAGAGAAAGTTCTCGTTGTTGAGGCGATCGCCATTATACTGTCTGATGCATATCGGGCTAGCACGGTTCCAACACGGGGCCTTAAATGGCGTGGCACCCATTCAAACGGGCAGCGGTGGTGAAGGATCTCACCCGATCAATTCATTGAAAAATGAGCAGGGTCGAGGCCATAATACGGTCGCTATAGAAAATCGCATACATTTACATAATATAGCGAAAGCGATGGCACTGAGCAGCTTATTTACCTAGTAGAGTCTTCAGGCGCAGTGTTTGCCATTGAGAAAAGTGTTGACATAGTTATTATGCCAGCACAGAGAGTGGATGGTGTGTTCAATGAAGAGTTGTGGATGAAGATGACCTATTGCCTTCGACTCTTACATTTGAGGTTGTTGGGCCAGTAACTGTTTTTGTGTATAGAGATCCAGACGATTAGAGTCATAGTACGCTACTACAGCCACTATTCAGCTAAATATTGAATGCAAACTGATGTGAATCGGATACAAACTGTGGGTTCTTGCATCTGACATTGACAATGGGTATCATTATTTCTGTTCAACGTCACAGAAAATGCCGTTGGAAAATGCCGGCAAGTGTTCAACACCATACGCTTGAACAGATCAGTCACCACGTTGTTACTTCTCGGCTCAGCTGTGTTACCAAAACCGACGTGCCATGAGGTCAACTCGACAAATTCTTCATGTGATACCTGTGAAATTGTACGACAACCAGCGTGTGACTGTCGCTACCAATTTCAGTACAGTAGAGCCATTAGGTAAGGCCAAACGATGGAGCTCAGTCAAGAAGTATGTGGTTGATATAACTGAACCAGTTGCCATTAGAAAGTATACATTCTTCACATGGGCGGTGTGGACATTCTGGGCCCTTCTTGTCTAATTATCACCCTCTGTTTCTCTCCAAAAGGTGGTGGTGCCGCTCTTTATAAACGATTTGAGCGTAGTGTGGCTGCAGTCTGAAGAAGTCTTCACGTTAAAGTCGGTGGATCATTTATCTCCTGGAGTTAGGCGTCACATTGTTTGAACAATACTGCAACGGTCGGACCTAACAGAGGCTTCGGGCGCAGTGTTTGCTATTGAGAAAGATGTTGACGTAGTTGTTATGCCACCAAAGAGAGTGGATGCATGGTGTGTTCAATAAAAGTTGTGGATGAAGATGACCTATTGCCTTCGACTCTTCCATTTGACGTTTGTTGGGCCAGTAAATGTTTTTGTGTATAGAGATCCACACCTGAGGTCCATTAAATGACATTTTTATCGGCTTCCTGCGCCTAGATGGTGGATGCTCGAGCATCCAAACAATCGTCAGTTCTTCAGCAATTTATCTGAAGTTGGCCATGAGAATCTTGTTGCCATGTAGGTGCCAGAACTTCAGGGCAACAGGTAAGAGCAAAAGCCTGACGCACTGCGTCTTCTGCTTATTCGATCATATGACGGTATGATGATGTAGCCATCGAAAATTGTCTCTTCTGTTCCCGACAACAGGGCATCTTGAGGTGCAATAATGTTGATTCTGGCACGTTCGAGCTCATCTATCAGGAGTCTGGTAGCTCTGGATCATTTCATCACCTGGAGTTCGGCGTCATGGATTGACAACATTAGAGAATGGATTGGACTATCTGGGATCAACCTAATGGTTGGAATACGAGATAGGAAACGAGGGACAATGTTGACACGTTCCTGTAGCCTACCATCGCAAAGCGACGACGGCGACATGACATGACAGATAGCTCCGGGACTCGCCATGTTGACTCGAAGTGGTCGGTGAGGGGCAATTATCCCAGTTGATCTCTCCACCCCTCTGCTTAGCACACCTGGCCGGTAGAGGAACGCCATGTTGCGTAGTAATTGGTGTGACGAGCGATGCGCAACGAAAAATAATTTATGACCAGTCACATAAATTTTCTTTTGCTAACTCGCCAGGTAAACACTAGGCAATTATATGATCGGATATTCTAACAATATTTTTTAGTCGTCCAACTGTCGTTTTCTTATTATTACTATTGTCACTGCTCTGCTTCGTGCTTTTGTTGGGCAACATATAGCCAGACAATTAGTTCAGTTGTACGCCTAACACACTGTAGGAGTAGGGGAGAGTTGCCCCAAATGGACCGTTGCCTTAATTGGACCACAGCCGATTTACACCCTAGATACCCATTTAACTTCGTTTTCAACTGTTGTGTTCTTGCGCAGTTGAATATTGATTGTATCGACGTAGGCAGTTTTACGGAATACTAAACATTGATTAAATGGCGGTTAAAACTCTATTTCATGTAGTTCTGATCTATTTTTAGCCGTGCCTGACAACGAGGATATACATTTAAGATCAGCTTTTAAAAATGCAATCAAATTTGTTTTAGTTATAGCCAGGTTTCATGTTTGAGCGACAATAAGTGTTTTAAGGCTAAGACTGAAGTGGGTTGAACTATCGCAGTGTAAGCAGTAGTCCGTGTTGCCTGGAATGGACCACACTTAGTTTCCTGAATTGGACCGATAATTTGGGGTGGTCCATTTAAGGACACCGGCACTTGCAATGTTATACTGTGCTTGAGGTGCTTATTTATATAATAATAAGTTCCATTGGCTTGTATTATGACGAACAACATTTTCTTTCAGTTGTATAATTATGTAGATGTCTACGAGTAAAAAAAATGCGGGGACTGCTTGATGATGATGTGTTCCTCTGTGCAAACTGTGTGTAATTCCTCTAAGTAGGCTCCTATTAATTGTTAAGTGTTAGACTAAAATGGTTGTAACTAAGTATTAATAAAACACTTAACTAATCATTTAGTCGTAATTAAGTAGTCTATAGTTAACTATGTATAGTCTATATATAACTAGTGATTCTGACAATGTACACCTAATTAGTTTACTGGCAGTGGTTATATTAGTCATATTAAGTTGATTTCTACTACTATTATAGTATTTTGACAGTTAGATACAGACGCCTTTATTGAATGTTATAGACAATTAGTGTTTTAAAACGTTTAAAGTGTTTTTTTATTGCACATTATCTTTAAAAAACGTCATTAAAATATTATGTCCCATTCAGGGCAACTGGTCTAATCAAGGACACCATGTGGTCCATTTAAGGAAACAGGTTGCCTTGATTGGACCTATTGGAGCTCAAGTTGTTTTAGTTATTTTTCATAAATGCATGAATACTATCTGTCCCTTGATTATTAACAACATACTTGACCAATCAACCCATCATATGGCATAATTTCCTTTTAGAATTTCGGTAGCATTCATTCAGTAAACCTCGGTTTCCCTTAGGTGGTCCATTTATGGCAACTCTCCCCTACAACTGAATTAATTGTATGTACACCTGCACCCCAATTAAGATATGATACAGCCTTGTCTGTGATTCTGTCAAACATACAGTCTTGTTGTCAAGACCTTAAACCTCAAGACCAAGACCAAGACCAAGACCTTGAACCTCAAGACCAAGACCAAGACTTTGAACCTCGAGACCAAGACCAAGACCAAAACCTTGAACCTCAAGACCAAGACCAAGACCTTGAACCTCAAGACCAAGACCGAGACCAAGACCCCAAAAAATCACAGTCGTATCCAGACTTCTATTCCTTACTAAAAATTGTCCAGTCGGACTACTCGTTATTTTAATGAAAACATGAGTCTTTTCTTTTATTCAAGCAAAACAACTCTAAATGGAGACTGCAGAGAATTCCGAATCGTACTTACAAAAGTCCTTCATGCAAAATGTTATTCCAAATGCCTGTTGAATTTTATAAAAAAAACAATTTGCTGAGAATTTTCTGACCAAGACGTGACCTGTGGGCAGAGGCGTAACTTTGGTCCAAAAAGTGGGGGTACCAATTTTTTCTCCAATTTCGCTTTTCGCATGGATACTATTATGGACATATTATCCGTAATCGTAATAGTAGTAGTAAATTTAGTAGTAGTAATAATAGTAGCAGTAGTATCAGCAGCAGCAGCAGCAACAACAACAACAACAACAACAACAACAACAACAATGGTTAAAAAATTAATAGCAAGAAGGGACTAATGCTCTAATTTCTTTTCAGTTTTTAGGAATCAAATGTTCCTTGGGAGGAATATGCGGCTGAAGAAGCCAATTGTAGACAAGATGACCCATACGGTCATACAAGATCACATGAAAGTCAGATCAGGTGGATTGTGTCAATAAAAGCAAGCCATGGCCATTATTAGTTGTATTAGTATTATTTACAGTATTAGTTTAACTAGTGGCTTACATCATTTTTGTCGCGTTTCCTAACAACACAGAAACGCTCTAAATTTAATAATTAGACATACTCATTTATATCCAATTTTAATGACAATTCGGCAGCCATCTAGGCAGACATTTCAAACCATATTTAACCCAAAATAGGCCTATTTATGTGTTTTCTTTTAACTCTCCAGATTGAATCGAACTTTAGTCAACGTCAGGAAAATTTACTCTCCGGAGTTGACCATGAACAGCTTAACGGCTGTCTCAGCTCGTTACACTTCAACTGTAAGATTATGAAACGCTGATGTCCATTTTGCCTATCAGCAAAATCGGAACATCAACGACGTCTTAACTGATTATAATAGGCCTATGTAACAGAGGGAGCTTCTTCATATGAGGGGTGATGAGTCATATCAATGCCGATTGCCGCCAATATGAGTGGGTCCATACAGGGGCGTCTACACCATAGAGACCTTGGAGCAAATGCTCCATCCAAGAAATAGGGGAGGCGGGAGATCTGTCAGTGTGTGCCACCATTAACGAGAGGGGAAGGAAGGGGAGGGAAGAAGAGGGGTGTCGCGGTCGACTCCTTCGATCGCAACGACGAACCAACGAAGGAACTATTAAAAGATCTTTATTTAAAAATAAAGTCGATTAAGTGTAGAGTAAGTCAACTCGTCTATCAAATATCACAATCGTAGACAGCACACAGGTTGGCTGGTCTCGATTGAACGTTATACGATCAATGTTTCAACGTTTACAAATCTTCGTCAAAAGGCCCTTAATGTACATCAGGTCTATCTTATATAGAGTTCTCCCGGATTCCAGAACGTTCTGTGACGTCACTGTACTTTTCCCTGGAAAGTCCTACTGAACACGTATATCCTTGTTGCATGCAACGAATTAATGTTGACAGCTTGCTGCAGAATTTTCCGTGCGTTGTAAACAAGCTTGTTGACGCGTCGGTTTTCTTCCCTTGATGCATGCACCCGCGTAGACCACGACATTCCCTCCGCCCTCAGATGATGACACGTCTTCAGCACCATCCCGAACGGGTCATCACAATCAAGCCGGGCCTCCAGACTCCATCTCGACACAGCATATACAAACAAAACAAAACACATCAGTTAGTCAATTTATCTATACAATTTGCGGGCTCGATCCTTGTGTGTCGGGCCATTTCCCCCCTTCACCATCCGAGTCACAACCGAGAGAGGAAATCAGCCACCGTGTTCTGACGTCCAGGACGATATCGAAAGTCCACGTTAAACTCTTGCAATGCTAACGCCCAACGAGTCAGTTTCGCACTCTTAGGGCTTGCATCTGTGAGATAAGACAAAGGATTATGATCTGAATAAATGATTATCTTTGATAAGAATATCCATGACTTGAATCGTTTAAGTGCCCAAATTACTGCGAAAGCCTCTCTCTCAATTGTAGACCAATGCATCTGTGTATCTGTAAGTTTAAGGCTAGCAAAAGCAATTGGTTTTTCTTGACCTTCTTCGGTCCACTGAAACAAGCAACACCCGACCGCGGTGGCACTTGCGTCAACACTTAAACCAAATTCCTTAGTGAAATCAATGGTATGCAACTGTGTAGCTTTACTGAGATCATCCTTTAACTTATCTAGTGCTTCTTGATGCTTTTGCTCCCAAGGCACCTTCGTAGGTATGTTATCTCGTGTCAAATCAGTTATTACCCGTGCTTTTTCAGCTAAAGCAGGTATAAAATTTCGAAAGTAACTGAAAAAACCCATAACCTTTCTAACTTCTTTCTTTGTTGTTGGAGGATGGATATCATTGATCGTAGCGATCTTACCTGGATCAGGTTCAATACAACCTGACCCTACTATATGGCCAACAAACTTTATTTTGTTTTGTGCAAAATTACATTTTCTTAAATTCAAAGTGAGTCCTGCTTCCTCAATAGTTTGCAAGAATTTCTCTAGATGTTCTAAATGGTCATTCCAATTCATTGAAACCACTGCCATATCATCGACGAATGGTTCGGTAAAACTTCGCACTGGATGTAAAACTTGGGTCATAGCACGAATAAAGGTATTGCTAGCGGACTTGAGTCCAAACGGCATTCTTGTGAACTCAAAAAGTCCTGCATCACATACGAATGCCGTAAGCCATCGATGTTCTTTCCGAACTGGAATTTGCCAATACCCCGATTTCGCGTCGAAAACACTAATAAACTTTGCCCGTCCCACCTTTTGTAAGATGTCAGCAATGTCTGGGGTCGGGTAACAATCACCTAGAGAATATTTGTTAACATGGCGATAATCAATTGCCAATCGAACGCCATTTTGACCTTTGGGTCCCTTTAAAACGCAAACTACCGGACTGGCCATTTCACTTTTCGATGGTCGAATGATGTCTAATGCCAACATTTCTTCTATCTGGCGTTGTACTTCAGGTTTAAGTAGCTCAGGTACTTTATATGCCCTTAAACGCTTAGGAGTGAAATCATGAGTTATCTTAATTTCATGTTCTAATACTGGACAATACCCAGGTTTATCCACAAATACTGCCGTGTGCCGATCCAAAATTTCAAAAAGTTGCTTCTGTTCCTCTTGCGAGAGATGCGCTATAATCAGAGGATCAATTCGCTTACTCGGGCTTATTTGTTCACGTTCTTCCTGATCTACAACCTCTACTATACCAAATTCTTCATCTTGATCAACAATTACTGAACAGCTATTGATCATCGCTTGTTCGAGTCGTTCATGGTATCGCTTGATCTTATTTGCGTGTAAATGTCTTTGTTTTCCTCTATTTCTACTATATAAGAATATGGGGATTTAACCTTGACTACGGTAGCAGGTCCTTGCCATCGACTATAAAATTTAGAACTACCAAAATCTGGTGCTAATACTGCTACTTTATCTCCAACTTCGTATTTTCTGTCAGTACTACGCAAGTTATAATAATCTGCATACCGCTTTGTTTCTATATCACTATAGTAATCTGCATAAACTTTCGCGAATTCGAGGTTTTCCTTCAGTGATTGGAGATACTCTTCGGGTGATTTACCTAAGTTAAGAGGTACTTTTCGTTCGCCAGCCCACGATTCCTTCAACACACTAAGTGGACCCCGAGGAAGAGTTCCATAAACCATAGTGAATGGCGAAATATGAGTCGTGCCTGAAGGTTTTTCTCTAAGGCTCCACAGAACAAACGGTAACAATTGGTGCCATCCACGAGGATCAGATTGAGCAAGCTTAAAGATCATGGTTTTCAAGCTTTGGTTGCATCTTTCAACCAATCCAGCTGCCTCAGGATGTCCAGGGGTATTAAATCTGGGACTACAACCCATTCGCCGCAAGAATTCTTTCGTCAAACGACTGGTAAAGTTGGTACCACAATCAGAACTGATGATCCTTGGAATAGAAAAAGTTGTAAAAACTTGCAACAGAGCTTCACAAACTCCCTTTGCATTCAGCGATCTAAGAGGATACGCCATCGGCCAACGAGAAAATTTGTCCACCAGAACCAGAGCATAATTGTACTGGGGTTTCGATTTGTTGGATTCTCCAGTCACTACCATAGGGCCAATACAATCCATATTTAGATGGTTAAAACAGAGTTCATCCGCCCTCGGAATAGGAGTGATCGGGACTCGATCTGCCACTTTAACTGGAGTTCTTAGTTGACAAATTTGACAAGACGCACAATATTCGCGAATCCTCTCATCCATTCTTGGAAACCAAAAGTTTAATTTGATCCTGGCTCTCGTTGCCTTAAAAGCCATGTGCCCAGCACATGGGGCATCGTGTGCTACTCGCAAGACAACCTCGATTCTATCTTCCGGTAAACATAATTGATTAACCTTATGTCCCATAATTTCCCCTTTGTGGTACAGGAGGTTATTATCTATAAAGAAATTATTTTTATTCTGTCTCGCTTGTTGCCAGCAAGGTATAAGACTGTGACAATTCTGTTGCTCACGCAATAAAGTATCATTATTCGCTACTCCTTCATCAGACTTGAACTCTGTTGACTCAACATCAAGAAAATTATCTGAATCATCAACTAGTTGCTCCTGAGAATATTCATTCACTTCTGACGGCAAGGATTCGTTGCTGTTAACTTCTAAGTTATCTTCTTCTGCCCCTTTATTTATTTGTACACATCGATCTACGCCAGCTACCATCACTACATATTGCGAACTATCCCTTAATAGGTCCACAACATGGGGTGTCAGAATAACCCGTTCATTTAGTTCAGGGACTGCAGCGAACATGACGCACAAAGATGGCGCAATGTTTGTCGTTCCTTCCATTGAATTAGCTAATTTCATTTGTAGGTATACTACATCTGCCTTACATCCTTCTCCCTGAAAACCAATTATATTAATCCGTTTAATCACGGGTAAGTTTAGTGACTCAATTAATTTCTTATCAATACAACAAATTTCTGCTCCTGAATCAGATAATGCTGGCTGAGAAGGGAGATCTTCAATCTGTACATTGATATACGACCTCTCGTGTAATCCATCAATACTATTCTCGTATACCCTTACAGCAGTTTCCAACCCTATTGGTTTAGAATTATCCAATAAATTCCCTTGCTTTACCTGTTCAGGTATCTCATGCAACACGTTGACCTTCTCAACAAATAAGTCGGTCACTTCTTCAGTTGGGTTCCCAGATATACAAGTACTCACCTTTTTAGAACTTGGTTTGGTCTGGCACTCCCTTGCCCTATGACCCTTCTGATGACATAGGAAACAGAGACCCTTTACCTTGGCCTCCTCCTGAGACACCCTCGCACCTATCTTGGCTTCACCCCTTATTTCCGGTTTGGGAGACTTGGGTTGAGCTGTCTGGTTATTGACTTGAACATGTGGTTGACCTCTCGTCCAATTGTTATACTTCGGTGTCGGATGACTACGGCATACTAAGTCATTCCCACCATCATGCGACGCTACATAAATGTCAGCCGCATTAGCTATGTCTTCACAGCTCAACCAATCCTCTTTTTCTTGGGCCAAGATATAATCTAAACAAGCCTTCGACAAGGACTCCTTAAGCCGATCCGCAACCAATAAACTTACAAGTTTATCAAACTCATCAGTTATCTTTCTACTTTTCAAATAATACATAAGAGCCACACGCAATTTGGATGAATAGATCGTAAATGATTCGTCCGATGCTTTGTGCAACGACCAAAATCGGGCTCTAAGATTTGAAGGGCTTATCTTAAATTCCCTTAGCAAAAACTCCTTCAGGAATTTGTAGTCATGGAGCTGTGCCTCAGTAAGGCGCATGGTTAATGCCTTAGCTCTTTCACTTAAAATGGCTAGCAATAATTTTGCTCTAACATCTTCATCCACCTCATACACATTAAACAAACCATCCAAGTGATCAAAGAAACCTGGAATTTCTATAGGGTCGGAAGGAAATTTCCAAAGAATATTCTTGAGGGCATCACTATAACGCTTAGTACGACTTGCTAAAGAATCTCTAACATTTCGTTCTTCCTGCTTTTCCTTCCTCTCCCTTTCTTCTTTCTCTTTCCGTTCCTTCTTTTCTCTTTCTTCTTTCTCTTTCCGTTCCTTCTTTTCTTCCTCTCTCCTCTTTTCCTCCCTTTCTTCCTTCTCCTTCCGTTCCTCCCTCTCTCTTTCTTCCTTCTCCTTCCGTTCCTCCCTCTCTCTTTCTTCCTTCTCCTTCCGTTCCTCCCTTTCTCTTTCTTCCTTCTCCCTTTGTTCTTTCTTTTCTTCCTCTCTCCTCTTTTCCTCCCTTTCTTCCTTCTCCTTCCGTTCCTCCCTTTCTCTTTCTTCCTTCTCCTTCCGTTCCTCCCTTTCTCTTTCTTCGTTCTCCTTCCGTTCCTCCCTTTGTTCTTCATATTTACGGATTTCGAACTCCAGACGGCGCTTCTGCAGCTCGTAATCCACTCCTGTTGGAGATATTGGACTACCCTTAAATTCCTCTTCCTCTTTTCCAATCTCCATGGCCCATTCTTCCATTAATTGATTTCGATCCCATGACATAACATCATCTTCGTCCCTTCCTGCCTTCATAAGATACACCCTAAGGCGCTCAGACGACATTTTGCGAATATTCGCTTGCATCTCTGTTGTCAACGCTTCCATTTTTACAAACAGTCAGTCAACAACAATCAACAAAAAAAAAACAGACACCACGCGGCAAACCCGCCACCCAAAAGGAAAATTCCACAACCCAAAGTGCAACTATGCAGTATCCAAAGAAGTACACTCGCCAAGTACGCAAAAACTATACAAGCTCACGCAAGTCTGGCCTCGATCACAACAATGGATCAAATTTCAAAGAAATAATCAGCAGATATTGAAAGAGAAATAATGGCTGCCTCCCACTCGGCTGCAACTCCACTCTCTTTTCTCCTTCTCAGCCACGACAACACCTAGGATCTTACCCGTATGTTGACTGCTGTCTTCTGCTGTCTCAGCCGAACGACGCACTTCGTCCGTCCGACTGTCGTATGCCGATTCACCCGTCTCCCACGGTAGAAAGGCGTCTCGATCCGCTCGCTGTCTGGAACAGACCGTCTCTTGATCCTCCGGGTTGACTCCTTCCTCCGCCGGCTCGCGTCTTCTTCACCGGATCCAACACCGATGATCCCACTTCTGACACCAATAATGTCGCGGTCGACTCCTTCGATCGCAACGACGAACCAACGAAGGAACTATTAAAAGATCTTTATTTAAAAATAAAGTCGATTAAGTGTAGAGTAAGTCAACTCGTCTATCAAATATCACAATCGTAGACAGCACACAGGTTGGCTGGTCTCGATTGAACGTTATACGATCAATGTTTCAACGTTTACAAATCTTCGTCAAAAGGCCCTTAATGTACATCAGGTCTATCTTATATAGAGTTCTCCCGGATTCCAGAACGTTCTGTGACGTCACTGTACTTTTCCCTGGAAAGTCCTACTGAACACGTATATCCTTGTTGCATGCAACGAATTAATGTTGACAGCTTGCTGCAGAATTTTCCGTGCGTTGTAAACAAGCTTGTTGACGCGTCGGTTTTCTTCCCTTGATGCATGCACCCGCGTAGACCACGACAAGGGGGAAGGGGAAGTTTGTAACTCATGAAGGATACAGAAGATTGCGCTTTGACCTACATCTCCCCACCCCAATAGCATGTGACTAAGATGTCAACCATAAGGCGGAGAGTGAGGGTGATGTAAGAAGAGCGTAGCCGTGACCCATATCTGTTGCGCCTGCGAGCCGGTCACTGCCGTCAGTCTGTCAGACAACCTGTGTAGCCGAAAGTCTGCCTGCCTGGTACATACTATACACCTCACTCTGTCTATATATATACACTAAGCAAGGCTGATACTGCGATCTCTGGGAAAGCACAATAAAATATGGATCGGCCTCATTCACACCGTGTAAATACTAAAGCAATAACTGTATGATTAATTATTGGATAAAGTTTTAAAATTCTTGCCGTTTGCTAAAATTAATGACTGTTCATATTGACAAAAGTCTTGGTCTTGGTCTTGCAAAACCAAGACCAAGACCTTGAACCTCAAGACCAAGACCAAGACCAAGACCAAGACCTTGAACCTCAAGACCAAGACCAAGACCAAGACCTTTGGTCTCAAGACCAAGACCAAGACCAAGACTTTTAAAAACGAACTCGAGTGCACTCGAGACCAAGACCTTGGTCTTGAGGACAACAAGACTGCAAACATATGGCCATACGTAGGCCTACTGTATGAGCAATGATTCAAGTTCAAGTACGCGGACTTTCATTTTGCAATTTAAGTGGAGTCCTTTGTTGGAGTCCAAGGCTGTATTTATAGGATTGCTTAGACTCCGTTTAATGGAAAAAGGTTGACGACAAGTTTTAAATTAAATTTATTTTTGGTTTATTTTAGCAAATAGGCTACAGTTGAAGAGTACCGTATATCATAAATACAATCGCACACCGAATTTGCAGTCTTTCTTCATGTGGGACCACTCAGTTGAACGGTTCTATTGCGGTTGCTTTTATCTAATCTGCTCGTATCTGATCTCATCATGTCTAATGAAACGTATGGAATGTAATTAAATGTCAATCTCAACTCTGAAGAGTTTCCATGCTGTACAGTATACACATATCATGTTGCATAGCTTCTTCAGGCACTCGGCCAAAATCTGCAGTTAGGTTTCGTGCGGTGAGCTTATAACACATAGGCCCCTAGGGTCATAAATCATTTTCAAATTAGTTGAAGAAGATTTGCAGGGTTCAGAATTTAGGCAATTCACAATTAAACGATATTAATACCGTTGAGGCTCGTGAGTCAAGTGCCTTTTATTCTCTACTACCGCTCAGGTACACGGTATTTGCTCTAGCATGTGTTCACAGCCCGTTCGTTACAGCCTGCCGAAAAGAAAAGAATATTTACATAGAGCCTACTTGTATTATATCAGCGACACTTCAGGGTGCATCCAAGCGCTGCAGATATTCATTTCACTTGGTTTAGACCGTCGCCTCGACAGAACACGTACATCTTCAAAGGATTGTTGAATAAGCCATACAAGGCAGCGGCATATGTAAACAGCTAACGAAAAGAGAAATGGTTCCATTAACAAGCATTTTTAACAGTTTACCTGCTTTAATCGCAGTACTTCGAGTAATTGGCACAGGTGAGCTTTTCGACGTATTATGAATAATTGTTTTAGCAGTTGAACATGGTTAATGAGAAATAATTTTTCAGAATACTGGAGGCATCTTCGCCTCGTGCCCGGTAGGCCTAAATCAGTAACCGGTTCAGTAAACTTCTTGAGGTCTGAATCATACAGAAAGGGCAGAAAAACCTTCGATTCACAACTTAACTGTGGATTTTTCGAACTATTCTATACAAAAACAATTGTATATTGCTATAGATATCTAGTCCAGTGGTGTACTCTGAAACACGTCAACAGTGATGGGCGAACTGGAAATATCTAATTTCAGAGAATAAAAAAATCTTTTCCCTCAATTAAGTAGCCTAAGGGGCTATGGAATACTAGGTACTTGCAAGAGGATAAGGTCAGACTACACGTTGAACCATTTTTCCGAAATGAAGCAAATTATCTCGTATGCACACTGAGTTACAAGGCATTTGTGGGTCTTTTGTAATTAATTTGGGCTATTGCTAAACACTCCAATACTGTGTGTACTAAAATATATTTGAATGCACAGTGACGCGATTTAACATTAGGGCTGTAAACTAGGGTGGGGCAAGTAGTGGTTGCCTCAACCAGACAATAATAAATAAAAGCTCCCTCATCTACTGGTTAATGAAATAATTAATTTTCATATTCTGTATCATGTATAGGGGTCGCAACTTTAAAAGATGTGTGACGTAATATATTTCATTAGAAATAAATAAAAAAATTCATTAATCTTATTACAATAGGGTCATAGAAACTCATTAATTGCTACTATAATAAATTAAACAATCACTTTAGTACACAAATTACACACTACACAATGCACTACGATATTGTATTGTATTGTATTTCAAAACCTATAAGCGCCTCAATCAAGTGCCCACCAATCAGAGTGCGAAAATCCTCGGGAATAAAGGCAAGTTTAAAGACAACGAAAAGCTGTGGCAGGACCACCGGATAGTACTGCACCCCGGACCGAAGGAGGAAGCTGATTCCACAATGAAGGGCCAGTAGTAACAAAGGAACGAGACTGGGCCATCACCGTTCGCACTCGGAGAACAAATGAGTAAAGTCGATCAGAAGATGGAAGAGGGCGAAGGGAGCTAGCTGAAGTAGGAAGACGTAATGGGTAACATAGGTATTTAGGATCAAGTCCCAGGTATGATCGGCAAAATTATGGATAAGTACCTTTAGTTGGAACGAGACTGGACCATCACCGTTCTCACTGGGGGAACAAATAAGTCATATAATTACCTTTAGTTGGATGCGGGCAGTAAGAGGAATCCAGTGAAGATGTTCAAACATGAATGTGGAAATATGTGAGAATCGTGGGAGACGGGCGATTAGTCTGGCAGCTGCTTTAAGAACAGATTGTAGAGGCGAGAGGTGGACTCTGCGGAGGCCACAAAAGAGGGAGTTACAGTAATCAATGCGAGAGCAGATAAAGGCATAGACAATGGGAGTAAAGACTGGAAAGGAGGCAGATCTTCGGATAGCATTGAGACGTCGGAGATGGTAGTAGGGTGAGATTAGAGATATGCAGGCCCGGCCATAGGGTTTGCGGGGCCCAAGGCAGCAAGCGATGAGCGGAGCCCCAAGCAAAAACATGGCATTGCGGAGTTGATTTCATGCCAATGCGGTATTGGCAATGCCATATGCAAACTCAAAATTAAATGGGTTAATCATAGTTCGAGAATTCGTGACTTTCGGTTTTAAAATTCGTAAAAATTCGCGAATTTTTGGTCCATTTTAAAATTCGTAAAAATTCGTAAAAATTCGTTTGGCAATAATTGTAGGGCTTTTTTACATTGACAGTGGGTTTTGCAAAAACAGCGTAAGCAACAACAACAAATGTGATGACGTCATGATTTGTTGTGTTATGCTTCTGCTTAATTTAATTTAAAATTCAGTATAAAAGTTTATTATGTAACGAGTTAATTTAGTTGAAATCTAATTTTTTAAAGATGAAAGAACATGGACCGGAGTGGAAGTATGTAGTAATTTTGGAGGAGAAGGAAAGGTAATCCAAAAATTCAGTGTTGTTTTTGTGACAAGGAATTTGTTGGATGTTCTGCCGGAATTCGGGAGCTTTGCACATCAATGTGGCGAAAATACAGAAACCAGAGTCGAGTGGGAGCAGTGGGCTGTTCCTGACTCAGAATCAGAGGACGATGAAGTAGAAGACACAGCTCGGTGAACGTTTTGCCAACCCATTTTAATCATGTTTGGTTGCAAGCTGTGTTAGTGGCTGACTGATGACAGTGGAGCTGCATGGGGCAGTGGTGGTTTTTCGTTCTGCTGTCTGAGACTCACAGGCACACCCCCCAACTATGATAGAAATCGAAGTTAAAGTCACCAAGTAGAACAGTAACTAAATTTCAGTACTATTGTGTTGCTAGTCAGCTATCTTTTACGGCTGATTTATTGCCTATGACATTGACATTTACTTGCTTAAAAAGTTCAAAACTAATCAAAAGTAAACAAATAATAAAATTCGTTGCCATGGCAACGAATTATTTTTATTATTTAACGAATTATTTTACGAATTTTTAGAATTCTTAAAATTCAAAAATGCGAATTCTCGGACTATGGGGTTAATGAACACAAAATGCAAATCAGGCTCTTAAAACTAATATTTTACTACGAAAGCAAAAATTATGCTTTATTTAATTATTTGAATATCTTACAAATGAAAAAGGATGTTAATAATTAAAATATTTTAGCATCCTTCTAATTAAAAATTCTTTAGTCACTATAAACAATAGCCTGGGTTCTACCTTCTAAAATATTTTTATTCACAAGGATATCTTTCGAGCTTCGAATCCCCTTTGTTGGATGCACAATTCGCAATGATTTCGTTTTAGCCCAGATCGATCGTTAACAGCATGAGTCTCGATTGACAAAATAGCTAAGTTAGTGAGCCGTTCTTGAAGCATCGTTGTACGCATGTAGGTTTTGAAAAGTTTTAACTTCGAAAAGCTTCTTTCTCCAGAAGTATATAGGCCTACGCCACAGAAACAGTCAGAAGTATTCGAAGGCTCGCTTTCTTAAATCACCAAATCACATTCACGCGGAAAAGTGACTGCCAGCATTGTTGCTAGCGACGTTAGCGTTGTCACCGTTCATTCTCATTACAATAAAAAAAATTATAGCCAGCAGCGCGGGGCCCCTGAAAGCGCGGGGCCCAAGGCGGCGGCCTCGTTCGCCTTGCCCTAGGGCCGGGCCTGGAGATATGGTCAGAAAAAGAAAGGGAGCTATCAAGAATTATACCCAGGTTACGGACAGATGCAGAGAAGGTATAAGAAGGAAAGCTTTGAGATAAAAGAGGGTAGTCAACCTTGGCCAGTTGTTGACGAGTGCCAAACCAAATCAATTGGGTCTTTGCTGGGTTTAAAGAAAACAGGTTTAAGGACAGCCATGCTTGAAGGTCATGAGAGAAAGCATAAATGCGAGCAATAAGAAACAGCTGAGGAGACGGAGGCCCATGCACGCAGATCTGGGCATCATCAGCATAGAGGCGGCCAGTGGTTAAATGTGTTATAAAGATGGAGGAAATATCAGCTGTATAAAGCAGGTAAAGGAGTGGGCCAAGTACTGATCACTGGGGGACACCAAACTTGACAGTAACCCAGTGTGTTCTGGAGTCACCCCAGATTATCGTTTGTGTGCGATCTGTAAGATAGGACCGGAATCAAAGAAGAGAGGAGCGCCTGAGACTACTTGAGGACTCGAGACGTTGCAGGAGGATCTCATGGTCAACCATGTCAAAGGCAGCAGAGATGTCAAATAGAGCAAGCAACGAGATCTAGGATTTGTCAAACGCAGTGTAGCTACCAGAGAGGAGAGAGGAGAGACAGTTTAAGTAGAGTTTCTGCAGTCTGAGGCAGAGTTCACGGACATGACTCACGCCACAGTGTTATCATTCAAATGAAGAAATCAAGATGGGACTTGCCAACTATAGAAACTAAAGCTGATTTTCTGAATTAAGTTAAAACACTTACATTGCAGTACTGTGCCAGATGCTTTTTCATTTATTTTATTACTCATTGTTGTTTGTAGCTCTAACTTTGGGTTCTAAATTTGAAAGTCATAACCATTAAACCGGCTGATGTAAGACCAGCTCTCATTTTACAACATATTGCGTTTTCGGGCTGGTGTTTCAGTCAAAGTTGCTAGAAAACGGTGATATATATCAGAAATCCATTTTTGGTGCGATATCAACTTTAACATGGACCTTTGATTTAGGTTTGTCCGGGAACTGAACTCGAGTTTTCATTACTTTTTGCCCCACCCTACTGTAAACACCAAAAACGCTTGTGTCTTGTTGATTTATACGGAATAGGCCTAGATATCGTGTAGTCTTGTACTTAATATAATTAAATTAGTAGTAGGCCTAAGTCTTAGCATAATCTATACTGGATTGTAATCCTGATGGCTGTCTAAGTTATAGAATTAATACGTCGACTAGACTTTGCTACGCATTTATGATAATATGTGAACACATTATCAAAAACAGGCTCAAGTACACGCGTTTTAGTGTTTTAAACGGCCTAAGTTTGCATACAGCCTTTTAGTTACCTGAGTGACTTCGAAGGACTTATGCGTATGTCGATGGCAAAGCACTATAGGCAATACGTTTACCATTATTGCCCCTTTCAGTAGGCCGTGCAGCACGCTTGAAGGCGGTTAGGGCATTCGAGTTTAGCTTCTCAACTTCGTAATAATGGCGTAATCGTAAACTTCACACTTCTAAAGCGCTACTCTAAAGCTAAGCGCGCAAAGCACCAGCCTTTTCACGAGGGCTGCGTCGCACCAGAGGAATGCCGGACAGTTACCCTTCTGGACATATTCCCCTGGACATATTCCCCGGACAGTTACCCCCAGACACTTCCCCCCGAATCTCAGTAGGTCATTTTCCCCCGCTTCGATGTCTGTTGGCAAGGTTGTCATTGCTGTATGCTTCATTGACGGGAATGTCCTAGTAGGGGGAAGTGTCCGGGGGGTAACTGTCCGGGAGAATATGTCCGGGGGGATATGTCCAGGGGGTAAATGTCCGTGCACCGTACCAGAGGTATCGATGTCCATTGGAGGTCCGAGTCCATTGGCAGAGAGAACTTCTGAAATTTAGACTCCAAATGTAAGTGGCCGAAGAATGTGATCAAATCGCGATATGGGGTAAAATCAATAACCTCAAGTTAAATCCAACCGAAACCCGAGAGAATTTTCTCCAGAAAGGGTCAAAAAGGATCAATCAGTTTCGACATACAGGGCGCAGATCGAGTTAATACTCTTAAAGTTCTGGGGATAACCCTTAGCTCCAACCGTAGCACGTTTAAACATATTGACAAAGTTCTGACAAGTTCCACCTCCCTGTACGCTTTGAGGGTTTTGAGAGATCATGGTCTGTCCCCTCAGGCTTTGCATAATGTAGCTGTGCATTGCATTTCTGGAGAAACGCGGTCGAAATCCACTGGGATTCAGATCGTGCTTTTCCAACGGATTACGGATGCCTTGTGCGTTGCGGTAACGGCGCTATGGAAGTCATTAGTAGCTTTAACTTCTCTTTTGCAGAATGTTCTCACGATTTCTCGCAAAAAAGCACAACGTGCGGCTGCATGTTTCTCGAGTGTCTCAATTTGTATCAATTAATTGGTCAAATGCGGATTTTGCTCTATAATTTTGTTCGTTCGGACTCCTAAAGCAACCTAGTATGCGTTATATTAGTTATTATCTCTTTCTCGGTTGATTCTGAATGCGTTGAATGAAGTTCTGACTTGCTATCGAAGCTTCGTGCGGCATTAAGTGGGCCGTTCCGCTGTGAGAGGTTTCAAGTTATTAGACCCATATTGGCAGCCAAGGCCAAGAGAACTGACAGTTTAGCTTCGGTGACATTCTACGACCGTTTGCTGGTTGCGAAGAATGTCGTCCTCTACAGGCCCGGTGGGAGAGGGATGCTCGGACTTATACCATCTAAAAGGGTCTGCTTGGTGTTGGGTTAGTGTTTTATGTACCTCGTCGCCTTGTTCGACGCTACGTAGTGCATGAACTACGAGAATCACGCCTAATGTCATCTTCTGATGCGAATCCATTAGTTCGGCTCTGCAAGTATGCGGAAGCTCGTCATTGGTGGCTCTTTTAGCTTGACTACATACTCACTAGAAGTGACCATACATTGAAGTCTTGCATATTTTCGGAGCAAAAGAAATTATTAGATTAGGTCATATGATTAGGTTATTTGATAAGGAGGACGATGATGCTGAGGAGGAGAAAAAGGACGACGACGATGATGATAATTGCATGATGTAATTTTGCCTTTGGTACAGGGTCGGCAGTCCAAGTCAAAGTGGTTCCGAAAAGCGTGATAGCTCAAGTAGGCACAAATGCACGCTTCAGCTGTACCCCTACGAATGACGATCCGGTCCACTGGACCACGAAACCTTTTGGGTCACCAACCACATATGACATCTACATCGGCGAGAAACTCCTCCTGGATGACTACGGAACATCTGGAAGGTTCTCTGTTGAGGTTGAAAACAGCCTGAGAAGATACGATCTAGTCATAAAGAATGTGAAACAGTCCGATGGTGGTGTCTACATCTGCATTGACGAACGGGGCCTTGGAAAGAAGGCTTCCGCAGAGCTAATTGTCTGGGGTTAGTGTTGTCATTCGCAATATTGTCATTCTTTAATATCCTTTGGTGCGCAATCATATCAAGCAGTCTGGAATCAACTAGCAAGCGGAATCCAAACTTTTATTCGAAATACACTCAAATGTGTCCTCTCCATGAGCACAGGTTTTCATGTGATGTAGGCCTACTTTGAAAAAGTTTTAATTAAAACCAGTTTAGTGCCGCTTCAACAGAAACCCACACTTTTAAGATACGTGGGCCTTGGTTTATTTTTATGATTATTTCCTTAAATGTGATATCTTTCATGTGGAAATATCAGAAATTATAATTATATCAAATTTACTCATTTCATGTGTGAACTTTACAGATATGCTCACATGTCAGGAGGATCAACAAAAAGAGAGCTATATGGGGGACAACGTTTTCGATCTAGACCAAGATGTAATAAGCTTCACCTGCAACTTGAGTTACAGTGGAAACATCCGACCTCGGCTTGAATGGTCTGCAAGTGGAATGAAGTTGAATGGAACTCAGGGAACCGAGTCTGGAATTGCTTCATCTTCACTGACCTTGGTAGCAAAGAGCAAGTTTGACGGCGCTAACGTCACATGTGAGGCTTTCATCCAAGGCAACTCCGATGGTGATGTTCGCACAGGAGTTCTCTGGAGATCAGATACAATCCGAGTGAAATGTAAGCGGAGTCTGTTTGAACATATTAAATTTGATAGAAAATTGATTAGAAAAGAACCGCCTGGATCGGAGTAGATTGGATTGGATCATTGCGCTTTAGTCGCAAAAGATTAAAGTTAGTCAGATTAAAAAATAATCTACGGTAGCACGAAACCTTGTCACGCCTAAAAATTGTCAATACAATATCGCACATGTAGACGTATGATAATTATCGATGCATAACTGGAAGAAAGGTACTTGGTTTATCCTTGGATCGAATGGATGATACATGCGGTTGCTGGAAATATGCAAATTGTTTGAAAATATGTGTTTCGGACGCAGTTGTCTAATAACTGCCTTTTAATGAATTTCTTCTAGATGCAGTGTTGAAAAAGGAAGTTGTGAAGGAATGTCCGGGTGTAGAGAATACTTTGAATTGCAATCCTCCATGTGCATACATACTGGAGACTGTTAACGACACACAACGATGTGCAGTAAGCTACTCAGCTGGAGCAGAGGTGGAAGATTTCCATTTCTACAAGAGCAGTGCCCACGGTTCCGAACCTGGTAGCATTTGTTTTTACTTATACAAATGGTTATTTATGAAAAACATGACTATGGAATCAAAATTTTTTTCTTTGGCTGAGCAGAGACTTTAAATCTGTTGCAAATTGGTTTAAAATTCTCTTGCAACTAGCAGCATCACGAAAAGTTATAATTCGCCTTCAAGACTGCAAAATGGCTAGACACGTTTATAATGTAGCTTTCTGCACAGTGGAAGGTATTTTTCGATTTTGTCCACTGGTTTGAATCTGGTTCTCTCTGTGACATAAGTTATCTATAGGCCTATCGGTCAACCATTTAAGATTATATGGGAAGTTTTACTGCTTTTTATAACAAAAAGTAGTTCTTGAATTGCATATTGAGAAAGTTGCTCAAAGCGTCTGATGAGTGCATAATTACTTTGTTTTACGATTTCTACATTCAAAGTGGAAAAAGCACAACATGAGATATTCGCGAATTTAAGCCATCTTGCTGATAAAGTGCTCTACTGAAACTTCAATCAACGCCTTATGATAACAGGAATGTATTTTAGTCCGTTTGCAGCATTATTTTGTCGCATGAAGTGTGAATTCTGAAGTCACTCTGTGCCCACTTAGCCAACCATTTGTCCGAAGACAATTTTTGGACTGCTGTTGTCTTAGCGCTTAATTAGGAACATTCTACAACCTCCACAGCCAGACTTCTAGCTAGCTTATTTGGATGCTGGACCTAAAGTTGGAACTCTAGCCACTACATCTGTCTGTTCTTTCCAGTCGCTTGTGCAATTTCGATCTCGACTTTCTCCTTCAGCTCAGTTATCTATTGCACGATTTCTTTTTACCTCAAATGACAATTTTTTTAAATTTGACTGCGACTTGGTCTAGGTGCGCCATCGGGTGATGCAGTAGATACAAGCGCTATGGAATTGCTAACTGTTATTGATCAGCTTTTATAGAGGCAATGCGAACATTACTTGTGGACGAGAGAGCGATAAGAATTTAATATAAATTCATAGATACTTAGTTAACCTTTATAGTTAGAAGTTGACTATCATTTATGATCCTTACTCTGGCCCGTTCAACTTCATCCTACTTTGGAGATCTATATATTTCAGCGTCGTATTTACCTGGCTGCGACACAATGTGATTTGTTTGTTCTCCCGCCTGGTACTGCCACAGTGCAACATGGAAAGCTTTGTCGTGGTCGGCCACTCATTCAAGATCCGGTTTTCGTGCTACCTGCGATATGAGCTTCTCCTTTCTATGTCACCACGTTGCAAACGGTTTTATTTCACGGTGGTCTTGTATAGTCAGATCAGTATCAGCAGCACCTCGGATAAGTTTTCTATAAGAGAAAAACTAATTACAATTTTTCTAAGCATCATCTATACGAGGTTCCCTTTTCCCTTAATTCCCTTTTACTCAACCTCGAATCTCATCAAAATTAGTCACACAATTAAGTGTCTACTCATCGAAAAATGTCAGGCCCAAGCTGCCACCAGGACACCCATGCATCATCATGTCGCTCCCATTCTTTATCACTCCACTGACTGAAAACCCATGAGCGCATACACGTCAAAGACCCATCGCTAAACTAAAACTCACTACATTACTCACAGCCAAAGAACCTTCGCGAACTCTTCACCATCCACTCGCCATATCTCACTCTCTCTCCCCTCGTTACTACTCTCCTCAAGTTGTCAACCGATCCATATCCCACAGTGCCCGGGCCCCTCAAATCTGGAACGAACTTCCCTCAGAATTCCGCATATTCTCAGTTCATCCGCCAATACCGTTACTGTCCTAGCGTAATCAGCCTCAGTTTCCTCTACTCATCATTCCACAGGCAAGGCACTCCAAATTTAAGTCTCACCTCCTCACGAATTCCTACCCTAATCCATCCGATCTCCTGCCCTCCAAGCTTTCTCGTCCTCAACGAAACCCGCCCTATGTGCTGCTCCGCCTCTCTCTACTGGTCTTTCTGGCAAACAGACACGGACCTCCACTCCGCTGATACGATGCAGCGCTCCTGAATAAGCTGGTGCATAGCGCTTAGCTTTAAAGTAGCGCTTTAGATATTTGGAGATTACGATTGCGATTGAAGTGGAGTTCAGCATAATTTGTTCAACGAAGCATGTATTTTTTTAGGTTCAATAGATTCAACCACTGTGACATGGTTGAGCATTGCAGGCTGTGCAATCGTCTGTCTCCCGTTCGGTCTAATCGTAGGATATTTCATACGGAAAAAATGGTGGGTTATCAATCGCAATTGCTCGTCATAAGAACTTACATGAAGTTTACATTATATTACACGAGCCGTGGTAACAGGGTGCGTAACTTTTATGCGCCGCCGTTTGGACGCCACGGCTTTGGTGCCGAAGTGTGGGTGCACAAACACTTTGGCGCCAGCCGATTAGTGCCGAAACGTTTGGCGTTCTTTGAATAAATATATTTTTAGTGCTACTAATACCATAGTATTGGTGTTTCTTTTCTTAATATATCATTCATTAATAGTTGCGTGTTTTAAGTTGTAGTTCTTAATATATTTAAATGAGGAAGAAATCAGACCAATGCAATCCAATATAACCTCTTGTTCCAGCAGTAGGGCCTACTAATTGAATACTGATTATAATGTTTTGTAATGGTTGAAGAGTTGATTCTTTTGAGTGAGAAATTAACTACTTTAAAACTGTGCCATTTTTATAATTGGAAATTAATAATAACCTGACTGAGTTGCCCACATCAGGGTTTCTTAAATGGCAAATCTAAATCAAACCGGAGGAAATTCTTTCGAAAATAAATAAAGACATTCCGGAAATGTATGGCTTCTATTACTACTTAGAAGCTTTATTTATATTAATGTGACGCGCAGTTACTCTCCCGCGCCAAAGTTTCTATGCGCCAAAACGGCCCCGTCTAAAAGTTGTTGGTGGTATCTTCTTATTATTTTGTTCATGCCTCAATGATGCAAAGTCGTACATACAATGGTCGGACCATAATTATACGAGGCCTATTCAATTAGTTGATAGGCCTATAGCGTCTTTTAAGTGCCTTATAAAGCGCATTTTAGGCTATCCTAAATGATGGTAAACTCAATAAGAACAAAACAAGCGAGAAATGAGCATCACTGGAGAACTCCTGCACACACGAAGAACTAGACTGACGATCTTAGGTACAGTTAAAAGTTGACACACTGTTTGGAGTTTACGGACTGAACTGTGTAGAAGATGACCGGCAACGACGGACAGTGATGCTCGCCGTAAACAGTAACGCCACTTGGTGGTTGATAAAAGACGAAACGTCCGAAAATCTCCAGAACAGGATGGGCATTCGCCGTTGCACGCATAATACACCTCTCGGAGGTTGACGGTCGACGACATTCCGCAGACCTTTCCAGTTATTCCATCACCGAATTTAAGATTTCCCGGTCAAAGACGGCGTAAATAAATCTGTAGGGTTGAGGTTTCTCTTTCCAGCTGTTAAAAATATAATAAATAATTTGCAATTCGTTGCTAAGCCACTAAGCCAAAGATGAAGGTTTTCTATTGTTTGTTATATTAACGTGGTACCTTTCACTTCTCCAAAACATGCAATGGAATTCTCATTGATTCCTACAGTAAACGAGAAATTATCTTGCCAAATCTAATGATACTTTTATAAGTATATAAAAAGTGTTAAATTTTTGTACATTTTTGTGATGCTTTCATTTGTTTTAGTTTCAAGAAAAAAATAAAAACTAGAAACGGTGAGGATTTACCATTGAACGAAATACAATGACAGAACAACCTACTGCGTATCAACACAGAAAATATCAGCACACTCAGGAAGACAAAGAAAGAATTCATCCAGATCAAATAAATCTGTTACAAAGAGAGTAATACAATTGTAATTGCATCGTATACGTAATCTCTAAATTTCTGTAGAAATCTCTAGATTTATAGTGCACCAAAAATAAAGCGGCGGCACGGGTTTTAGCTTAGCCTATTCCTCAGTGCTGAGTTAGAGCAAAATTGGTAAGTTGGTTTTAAGGTCGGGATTCCTTCCAGCTTGAGTTCGAAGAGTGCCCGTCAGATGGCTAAGACTGGTGGTGCTTAAAATTGGAGCGACGAGATAGGTAAGAGAAGGAGAGAAAAATCAGGATTTGATTTGTTCCTTGTTGAGTTTAAGATCTGCGAAAACGAAGTCTCAGTCTAAACAGAATTTACACAGATCCCAGTCCTGACCCACGAGTTTTCAATCGCTTTTGAAACTCTAAACCGGACAAAAATCTGTCGTAAACACGTTTCAGTCTACATACCATTATCTACATAACCACCCCTCAGCATATGTTGACATAGGTTTGTAATAAATGAAACAGCATCAGCATAACAAGTTTTCCGAGGAGCGAGATATTCAATTGTGTTAGATTCATGCAATTCTGTCACTGTTAAAATAGCTATTTATTAGCAGATGATTTTGCTTGTAGAAAGAGAATATTAATCAAGTTACGTCTGCGAAATATATTGCTTATGACTGCATTCCATAAATTCGGTATCAGGACGAACTACTAACAAATTTCAATTGTACCATATCAGTTCAACCGGCAGTTTGTATATTGCAATTGTGAAAATTGAAATATGTTTGTGCTTCGACATGTGATTGCCAACCTACATGTTGTTCGTGCGGAGTTGTATTAGGTTTAACCACCAGTGATCAAATACTGCACTTCCTACTGTATAATTATATCCATTCTATTGAATGGTGTCTTGTGTTGTCAAGTCAAAGTCGCCTCTCTACAATAGCCTACCTCTTGAAGAGGCGTAAGGGAATTATGATTAAAATTTTAAGTGTTATATAATTCAATGTTCATTCAAGGTGTTACTGAAATTCACTAAAAAGTTCGTAGCCTACCTCTTGAAGAGGCGCTATTGGAATTATGATTAAAATTTTAAGTGTTATATAATTCAATGTTCATTCAAGGTGTTACTGAAAATTTACTCCAAGTTCGTAGTCTACCTCTTGAAGAGGCGCTATCGGAATTATGATTAATATTTTAAGTGTTATATAATTCAATGTTCATTCAAGGTGTTACTGAAAATTTACTCCAAGCTCGTAGCCTACCTCTTGAAGAGGCGCTAATGGAATCATGATTAAAATTTTAAGTGTTATATAATTCAGTGTTCATTCAAGGTGTTACTGAAAATTTACTCCAAGTTGGTAGCCTACCTCTTGAAGAGGCGCTATTGGAATTATGATTAAAATTTTAAGTGTTATATAATTCAATGTTCATTCACGGTGTTACTGAATATTTACTCCAAGTTCGTAGCCTACCTCTTGAAGAGGCGCTATTGGAATCATGATTAAAATGTTAAGTGTTATATAATTCAATGTTTATTCAAGGTGTTACTGAAAATTTACTCCAAGTTCGTAGCCTACCTCTTCAAGAGGCGCTATTGGAATTATGATTAAAATTTTAAGTGTTATATAATTCAATGTTCATTCAAGGTGTTACTGAAAATTTACTTCAAGTTGGTAGCCTACCTCTTGAAGAGGTGCTATTGGAATTATAATTAAAATTTTAAGTGTTATATAATTCAATGTTCATTCAAGGTGTTACTGAAAATTTACTCCAAGTTGGTAGCCTACCTCTTGAAGAGGCGCTATTGGAATTATGATTAAAATTTTAAGTGTTATATAATTCAATGTTCATTCACGGTGTTACTGAATATTTACTCCAAGTTCGTAGCCTACCTCTTGAAGAGGCGCTATTGGAATCATGATTAAAATTTTAAGTGTTATATGATTCAATGTTCATTCAAGGTGTTACTGAAAATTTACTTCAAGTTGGTAGCCTACCTCTTGAAGAGGTGCTATTGGAATTATGATTAAAATTTTAAGTGTTATATAATTCAATGTTCATTCAAGGTGTTACTGAAAATTCACTCCAAGTTCGTAGCCTACCTCTTGAAGAGGCGCTATTGGAATTATGATTAAAATTTTAAGTGTTATATAATTCAATGTTCATTCAAGGTGTTACTGAAAATTTACTCCAAGTTCGTAGCCTACCTCTTGAAGAGGCGCTATTGGAATTATGATTAAAATGTTAAGTGTTATATAATTCAATGTTTATTCAAGGTGTTACTGAAAATTTACTCCAAGTTCGTAGCCTACCTCTTGAAGAGGCGCTATTGGAATTATGATTAAAATTTTAAGTGTTATATAATTCAATGTTCATTCAAGGTGTTACTGAAAATTTACTTCAAGTTGGTAGCCTACTTCTTGAAGAGGCGCTATTGGAATTATGATTAAAATTTTAAGTGTTATATAATTCAATGTTCATTCAAGGTGTTACTGAAAATTTACTCCAAGTTGGTAGCCTACCTCTTGAAGAGGCGCTATTGGAATTATGATTAAAATTTTAGGTGTTATATAATTCAATGTTCATTCAAGGTGTTACTGAAAATTCACTCCAAGTTGGTAGCCTACCTCTTGAAGAGGCGCTATTGGAATTATGATTAAAGTGTTAAGTGTTATATAATTCAATGATTATTCAAGGTGTTACTGAAAATTTACTCCAAGTTGGTAGCCTACCTCTTGAAGAGGCGCTATTGGAATTATGATTAAAATTTTAAGTGTTATATAATTCAATGTTCATTGAAATTGTTACCGAAAATTCACTCACAAGCTCGTAGCCTACTTCTTGAAGAGGCGCTATTTTAATTATAATTAAAATTTTAAGTGTTATATAATTCAATGTTCATTCAAGGTGTTACTGAAAATTTACTTCAAGTTGGTAGCCTACCTCCTGAAGAGGCGCTATTGGAATTATGATTAAAATTTTATGTGTTATATAATTCAATGTTCATTCAAGGTGTTACTGAAAATTTACTTCAAGTTGGTAGCCTACCTCCTGAAGAGGCGCTATTGGAATTATAATTAGAATTTTAAGTGTTATATAATTCAATGTTCATTCAAGGTGTTAATGAAAATTTACTCCAAGTTGGTAGCCTACCTCCTGTAGAGGCTCTATTGGAATTATGATTGAAAGTTTAAGTGTTATATAATTCAATGTTCATTCAAGGTGTTACTGAAAATTTACTCCAAGTTGGTAGCCTACCTCTTGAAGAGGCGCTATTGGAATTATGATTAAAATTTTAAGTGTTATATAATTCAATGTTCTTTAAAGGTGTTACTGAAAATTTACTCCAAGTTCGTAGCCTACCTCTTGAAGAGGCGCTATTGGAATTATGATTAAAATTTTAAGTGTTATATAATTCAATGTTCATTCAAATTGTTACTGAAAATTCACTCACAAGCTCGTAGCCTAGCTCTTGAAGAGGCGCTATTTTAATTATAATTAAAATTTTAAGTGTTATATAATTCAATGTTCATTCAAGGTGTTACTGAAAATTTACTTCAAGTTGGTAGCCTACCTCCTGAAGAGGCGCTATTGGAATTATGATTGAAATTTTAAGTGTTATGTAATTCAATGTTCATTCAAGGTGTTACTGAAAATTTACTTCAAGTTGGTAGCCTACCTCCTGAAGAGGCGCTATTGGAATTATAATTAGAATTTTAAGTGTTATATAATTCAATGTTCATTCAAGGTGTTACTGAAAATTTACTCCAAGTTGGTAGCCTACCTCTTGAAGAGGCGCTATTGGAATTATGATTAAAATTTTAGGTGTTATATAATTCAATGTTCATTCAAGGTGTTACTGAAAAGTTACTCCAAGTTCGTAGCCTACCTCTTGAAGAGGCGCTATTGGAATTATGATTAAAGTGTTAAGTGTTATATAATTCAATGATTATTCAAGGTGTTACTGAAAATTTACTCCAAGTTGGTAGCCTACCTCTTGAAGAGGCGCTATTGGAATTATGATTAAAATTTTAAGTGTTATATAATTCAATGTTCATTGAAATTGTTACCGAAAATTCACTCACAAGCTCGTAGCCTACTTCTTGAAGAGGCGCTATTTTAATTATAATTAAAATTTTAAGTGTTATATAATTCAATGTTCATTCAAGGTGTTACTGAAAATTTACTTCAAGTTGGTAGCCTACCTCCTGAAGAGGCGCTATTGGAATTATGATTAAAATTTTATGTGTTATATAATTCAATGTTCATTCAAGGTGTTACTGAAAATTTACTTCAAGTTGGTAGCTATTGGAATTATGATTAAAATTTTAAGTGTTATATAATTAAATGTTCATTCAAGGTGTTACTGAAAATTCACTCCAACTTCGTAGCCTTCCTCTTGAAGAGGCGCTATCGGAAGTATGATTAACATTTTAACTGTTGTATAATTCAATGTTCATTCAAGGTGTTACTGAAAATTTACTCCAAGTTGGTAGCCTACCTCTTGAAGAGGCGCTATTGGAATTATGATTAAAATTTTAAGTGTTATATAATTCAATGTTCATTCAAAGTGTTACTGAATATTTACTCCAAGTTCGCAGCCTACCTCTTGAAGAGGTGCTATTGGAATTATGATTAAAATTTTAAGTGTTATATAATTCAATGTTCATTCAAGGTGTTACTGAAAATTCACTCCAAGTTCGTAGCCTACATCTTGATGAGGCGCTATTGGAATTATGAATAAAATTTTAAGTGTTATATAATTCAATGTTCATTCAAGGTGTTACTGAAAATTTACTCCAAGTTGGTAGACTTTTTGGCTAAACTGAATTGCATATGACTGTAGTGCTGTGCAATGTATCAATTGTAACGTGTGTGTCTGGTGACAAAATATTAACGATAGGACTAACTATGTAGCTGTCAATATATATACAACATAAACTTTTTGAAAAGTTTCCAAAACATTGAGGCCCTGCAGATTGTGAGGCCATTAGCTTTAGCTTTTTTAGCTTATGCCTAAATCCGGCACTTCCACTCACCCACCGTCATCTGCCTCAGGCTTCTCTACTTATCACACCCCACTCCCCAATCTGCTCTAACCGATTATCCTCATACCTCAGTCTCTTCTCACTCCATTCCAAATTGAAGTGTGACCTCTTCAAGAATTCCTACCCAAATCCATCGAATCCTCCACCTTCCAAGCTTTCTCGTCCTCAACGAAACCCATCTTAGCAGCTGCTCTGTCTCTTCTCTCTAGTCGCTCCACCAACCGAACTTGGACCTCCACCAGACATCGCTCTCCGGAAAACCCCTCTGATACGATGCAGCGCTCGTGAATAATTGCTGGTGCTCTGCTCTTAGCTTTAGAGTAGCGCTTCTGAAATTTGGAGTTTACGATTACATGCGCAGTAATAAGGCCCAATTGCAAGAGTTGCATTGCCAAAGCTGAAGTCTGTCCTTTTCAAGAATTCCTGCCTTAATCTATTCGATGAACCACCGTATCAAGCTTTCTCGTCCGTCCTCAACGAAACCCGTCTTAACAGTTGTTCTGTCTCCTGTCTGGTTTATCTGGCAACCGGCCCCATAAAACCGTGAGCTTCCAAGGTATAACTTGTCTGAGAAATGCTTCCTCGTTAGGATGCTATACAAATTACTATGCTGTCCCTGGATTTTTGCTAATTTACTCCTCTCCTCTTCGACCGCTTTACGTCCCACTTGATTCGTAATAAGTTCTTTCTTGTAATTGGTCATATTGTTTAGTTGTTTGATTATAACAAATCTACCATGTTTTATAGTAATATGTTTACAAAATGTACAGCGCTGTGCGTTTGCTAATGCTTTTCAATAAAGAATATAGGCTACTTACTTACGTTTATAATGTTCGGACAATGAATAATAGTTGTAACAATTGTCATACACTGGGGTAGCTTCGTTTCGCTGTTCTGTTTAACCTTAACCTGTGCACTGTAACAGGCCACTATAGTAACTAACTTGAGTAATCTTGAGCAGTTTAAAGTTTTTTGTCTGGAGTGTGTAGTATGAATTTTTCAGAGATTAGCTCAAGTCAGCCACACACGATACCATTATAATGCCTGAAATTTTACTTACCAGTTAACTTACAGTTTGACAGTTTGATGAAGGGTGTGCAATTGAAATTTATAAGTAATTTAGGTACTGGAATATAAGAATGCAACAGTCATCAGCAATTTTGGCCAAGAGACTAGGATACGTGTACAGTCCAAGTCGACAAAATCGACCAAGTCGATCGTTTATTTGCCAGGTCGATCGAGTCGACGAGGGGTCGACTAGTCGACAAAATCGATCGAGTCGATCGTCGGAAAAGCCAAGTCGATCGTAGCATTCGACTCGATCGATCACGGGGTATACTACTTACTTACTAGCAGAACAAGACTCTGAAATTACATAACGTAGCCCCTCCGCCCAGACTTGGGTTCTAAGTCTGCAGGCTGTTGAAATGAGGCAGAGTAACGTTTTCCTCGAAAGCCCATAACAGGAAGAACTTCTATTCCAGAGGGGTGGATCAACCGACGGTCTTCTTCAAGACCTTCTTCAAGACCAACGGTCTTCTTAAAGACCTACAGAGGTTCGAACTCAACGTTTCCCTGACTCCCTATAGTCGAAACGAATTTTCATCAGCAGTCGTTCACTTTTACGTAACGATGGTGTATATGCGCTGGCTCCTTCGTCGGACCTAACTTTTGGCGCGAGTGGTAAGGCTGTTAAGCTACCGTACGAGGGGGATGGTTTGGATTATGTTTGTGGCTTACGGAATCAACTTCCGGTGAGGGCTCTTCAAGCCTCTCTAGGCGAAATAGAAGTTCTACTTGGTGCTCCCTTAACTCAGCCATATCACAAGCTAATTCTGAGTAGTTCGGTTTGACCATGAACTAATTCAGTTTGAGAAAACGTTATGTCAAGTTTATTTATTTTATTTATTTTTTATTTATTTATTTATTTCGGATATTTCTATAGCGCCTCTCGAAGTCAACTACTACTCAGAGGCGCTCCCGACTACAGCAATTGATACTGTGCCGGAATTTTCACGCCGAAGCGCCACGAGCAATTGCGAGTGAAGGACTTGCCCAAGGTCCGTACGCAGCGGCTAGAGTGGGATTCGAACCTGCAAACCTCCGGTCACAAGGCGCCGAACTTACCACTGAGCCACCACGCCCCACAAGTTGTCCTACAACAAGATTACATGATCTATCCTATATTACCTAAGATCTGGGCGAAGGCAGACGAAGATTTAGAAAAAGAAGACAGAGGATGAACATTTCTCTTTTGCTGAGTACTGGGTACCGCTTCTAAGTCTAACGACCTCAAAGAATGTAAAGACATGTTTTAAGCAATATAAACAAGAACGAATGAAACTACAATGATCTACTAAAACTACTTAAAACTACCGTTTTTACGGTGGTGTGATGATGGAAGTATGATAGAGGAGGGCACTTGCATTATTTGACTCGTTTACCTTCTTACCAGAGTTCTAAAAACTTTAAGTTAGAAGTTAATCAAAGTCCTTTTTCTTCAAGGTTTCCCCGGGCTGGATTTCACGTCTAAATGGCGTCATTGAGCGTCGTACCATAACTTTTATATAGCGCATTTTGTTTTCTCTCAACATGCCATTCTTCCTTTCTGAGTAGTTCTCTTGAAGAGGCGCTATATAAATCCATAAATATATGAATTAATTTGCTGTATAGATCGGTAGACCATCAGTCCATTAGCATTTGCTTGACTCTCTCAGTCTTTGAAGTCTTCTTAGTCTTGGATTGGATCGTGTTAGATCAGATCAGTTTAGACTAGTTAAGATTACAAGATTACATGTGTATAAGATTAGTCCAATATTCTGAATTACATGTATAAGGCGCATGTTCAATATATTATTATTTTAATAAATTGGATTCATTTGAAGTCTGTCATTAGCTTAATATTCTTTTCGTCTCTCCATTCTGCCTTCTCCTCTTCTCCAATACACTTTCTTCGTCGTATTTTCATTCTAGCCAACACATGTTCGTCCTTTCAAAACATTTTCAATATCTCTTCATTTATTGCCACGTTAGATAATCTTATGCTTTTCTGTGTAGAATGCGTTAGTGGACAACATCATAAGCGAAGCCAACGCTGCCTTTGGATTTGGACATAAACCGAGCAATACCTACGTAGTTCATTCAGTTTCAGGATTTAATCAAATACCATTATTACAAAATGTATGGCTTTAAAGTCACGGTTTATTTTCAGTGTGAATTTCCGAAATTTAATTAAGCTCAATTCTATTATGTTCTAGTCAATAAATATATCAATATTTAAAAGAAATCACATCTATTTAAACACAGCTGTAAGGAACCTTTTAAAAACATCCAGGTGATCAATGTCAAATTTGTTACGAGAAAATTTAAGAAGAAAGCAGTGGACGAGTCTCGAGGCAGAGACCGCAGCTCAGGAGGAAGCCCATTCCAAAATGTGAGTCCAACGACGGAGAAAGCGGGCTGCTGCATAGTAGCGGTGCGTGCGAAAAAAGCAGAGAGGTAACAGAGCCAAGAGAGCGGGCAGCGCTCGTTAATAAGCTCAACAGGTCTTCTGAACTTAGCTTTGGATTAGCGCTTTATAAATTTGGAGTTCACGATTATGATTTAAAAGAAAATTCTCAAGCGGATTCATAAGCATGGAAAGAATACATTTTAAGCTGTGAAATTAAGTACATTGTTATTGCAATGTCGTTATATAAAACATGTCGTGAATATTAGGCCTATAATGAAATGATTTATACTGAATAATATTTTGACTTACGGTAACAAGTGTACCAAGAGAGACGGCAGATCGATCAGTGTACCGTCTGACATGATCAACTAAAATTATACTTGAGCATCTAGCTACCTTGCTCAGAAACACCAGTCTCAGTTTTAACATTGTAGTAGTCGTGTGGTCTTCCATTCCTTTTATATGTTTGAGTGAATTGTTTGTCTGCGTCCGTCAGTTGTATTTCAACATTATAATAGTTTGCGGGAATTTCCTTGTTGCTCCTTTCTTTCGACTGTTCATCTGAATTCGTGAAATCTAAAGAGCTGTAAGGCTGAGGCTCTTGGACGATAGGACGATCACCCAGGGTGCTGTACTGAAGATTGGATTCAGCGAAAGCCGCGAACATTTCTGCTTCCGTTGTTAACTGGTCCATGTTCAAATACTGGTCCATTTCGATATCAGGACTTGGTTGAGTGAATTGCAGATTATCCGAATTTACGGACTCGTAATCGTGTGGTGAACGACGCCTTTCATCAGAGCCATGTTGCTCAATGTGAGCATCTGTGAAACAGACCAATGCATCTCAGCGACATTGTTAATATAAGATATGCTTTCAGATCTCAATTGTTAACTGTTCCAGGTAAGATCGATAACTTTGTATGTTTATGATTTGATGACTGAAAATCAAACTTACGTACATTTATAGACAAATAAATCATGGTCGAAAATGCATGAAGAGCACACTTACCTCCGTGTCGAGTAGAACTTACAAGTCGAGACAGATTTTTGAAACTATGCTCTTACTAAACAACCCTGATTGCTCTTGCGTACCTTTGAAATGTTAAACTGGTGAAATTTATCTTTGTGGCTAAAACATAAAAACTGCAGTATTGTGTCCTTTTTATTAAGCGTTGGAGATATTTTTCTAAACTTTTGCGCTAAACAATGCAAAAATACTGACCCAATTTAATGTTATTGCAATACTGGACAAAAGTATTGTCTAGAATAAACAATCACTGAGTAGATTTCTTGAAGGGGCGCTATAGAAGTTCATAATGGATCTATAGATAGATAGAATCAACTAAATATTTCTTTCCCAGTTTTCCTGTAGCAGCTTACAGTAATGCGGCTTAAATGTCTAACATTTATTATTTAGACTTTAACTGTAAACAGCAAACAGTTTGTGCAATTGTCTGATGACCAAAGACTGTTCATACTGTAGTTCCCTTTTGGTCTCTTTTATTCCTAGAAAAGCAGTTCAAAGACCGAAAGATCTGCCATGTCTATGGTATTTTCACTAGTATGTTTCCATGCCACTAAGCACAGATTCTGGTAAGCTTATTCTAGGATTGTAGTATACGAGAGTTTTATTACACTTACATTTCCATTGAATGCATTGTCGAGTCATTCACGAACTTCATACTGTTTGATTTGTCTTCACTGTTAATCTTACCGGTCAAACTAACGATTAAATTTACTGGAAAACGACGCATCCATCTAGATTCTAGATGTTCTACTTAGTCGTCGATATCTCTGCAATAATGTAAACGCCTGTCTCTTTCTTTGGATTGTAGTTAAGTTTTATCGATCGATCCTCTACAGCTAACAAGATTCTTGGTAAGCTTGATTGGTCCATCAGTTGATAACCTTTACAACAAAGAAGCGAATCAAGTAAAACTGAAACACTGTACTAGTGAAATCACAGCTTACCAAAAGCCCCGGTTTCTGCTGGCATTGTAAATTGTCCAAAAGACTCCAGCTCACAGTTAGAATCGCCGCCTGAAATCAATATCATACACCACTTACACGTAAGTCGCACGCCTTTAAAGGATAAACGTAGACTTGAACTACACAAAATCGCACCCAGAGCCATTTATAGATAAATAATGCCAAAAAGAGTAGAAGAGTCGATATTGATTAAATAAGTAAGTGAGTCATCTTTTCTAGCACGAGACAAATGCTCAAACTTTACAACGATAATGCACAGAGTAGCGAAAAGCAGCACAATAGCACAAAATCAGTAACAGAAAAAGCCGATGAAATATTATAAACAGTTTAACAATGTCTAATTTATATACAGCTATCATAGACAATATCGCGGAGAGAAAAGAGAACATCGTGGGGAGAAAAGAGAATATCGTGGAGAGAAAAGAGAATAAATGTATCTGTAATCCAGGAGATAGGACAACTAAGAGGGGACATAACACTACAACAAAGGGCCATCAGACAGAAATTGATGTACTTTGGACACGTGATGAGAGCAGACGGGTTGGAGAAGGAGATGATGCTGGCGTGCGGAGAGGGGGTGAGGAAAAGGGGCCTCCCGAGAACTCGATGAATGGAGGAGATACACAGGAGGACATCGATGAACCTTGCACACCTAAGGGGCGCGGTACGGAACAGGGAGGAATGGAGGAGGCTGGTCATGACGGTCGCTAGAGTTCCACGAACTGACGGCACAAGGTGACAAGGTGATCACAGACAAAGCGAACAAAAAGCATGTCGACTATAATTGTCTGCAGCTGAAAATGGAACAGTTATAGGCAGTATTAGGTTAAATATTATGATATAACAGTGCTGATTCAGACCATCGGCGTTTGGTAGAACGTCTTGCTCAGTACCCGATACATGTCGAAGCCCAGATATGAGCTTAGCAATACATCCTACAACAAGTAATTAAAATGTGTTGCATTAATTAATAACTCGCTGCACCTTCGTCATGTTTAGCGGCTATATATGCGATTTCATTAATTGTTCAATATTCCTAGCATATAACAGGTAAAACAAATACACACAATGAATGAGTGAAACAAGTACTTAACATATGAATATCACAATCTCTATTGCATTAAAACATGATATTCTAGGCTTGGCTTTAAACGGGCTGTTAATCGTAATCTCCAAACTTCTAAAGCGCCACTCGAAAGCCAAGTGCACGGCATCAGCCTATTCACGAGTGCCACGTCAAATCAGAAGGGGTTTTCAGAGAGTAGTTCAAAAGAGTTCCGAGTCCGGTTTCTAAGGGGCCAGCAAGAGATATCAGGCAAAGCAGCTGATAAGGCGAGTGTCGCTTAGGGCGAGGAAATTTGGGAGGAAGATCAGATGAGTCAAGGTAGAAGTACTTGAAAAGATGAGACTTCAGTTTTGAGTGGAAACCCTGGGGTGATAGATAGAGGAACACGAAGAGGAGGATGAAGGACGGTTGCAATGATGATGGCGGAACTGAGAATCTGCGGAATTCAGGAGGCAGGTCATTCCAGAGGAGTGGTGCTGTGTTAGATATGGCTCGGTTTGAGAACTTGAGATGAGGAGGATGAAGGACGGTTGCAATGATGATGGCGGAACTGAGAATCTGCGGAATTCAGGAGGAAGGTAATTCCAGAGGCGTGGTGCTGTGTTAGATATGGCTCGGTTTGAGAACTTGAGATGAGTACTGACTGGGGGGTCGAGAAAGAGGAGGATCTGGTGGATCGGATTGTCTGGATGGTGAAGAGATGACGAAAGTACTTGGGCTGTGAATATTGTAGGGAGCTGCAGATTAGTGATAGGACTTTGAAGTGGATTCGCTCAGGAATTTTTAGCCAATTGAGCAATTTGAGGATGGAAGTGACATAATGATGTTTGGGCGTTCTAGTGACCGCTCTGGCTAGTGAGTTTTGGATAAGCTGTAGACGCTTGATTTGAGTGGATTCAAGGTTGAGGAAAGAGAATTGCAGTAATCAAGCTTTGAATGAACAACGGAGGTAGCAATGGCGGAGGATAGTCCGGTGCATAACGGGACACCTCGGAATCATAATGGGAGAGGTAGTTTTAAGTCCGAGCATGGGCCGGATGTGTCGGAGGTCACGAATGTGCATGAAGCAGGAGCGCGAAAGGTTGGAGATGTGGTTAGAGAAAGAGAGGTATGGATCAAAAGCAATACCAAGATTGTGGACGGGGGAGTCAGACGTGAAGGTGAGATAGATGAGTTAGTCGATGGGTGTATGGAAGGGTCGGGGCTATTCTTGATTTGATCAGGAAGGCCTAGGATGATAAATTCAGTTTTGGGGTCGAAAGTGCGCTGGTATATGTGCTCAAGGTGTCTCCGGAAGGTTTTAAAGGCTTGGAGGTAGGAACGAAATCAAGGGTTGCTGGCGTGTGAACTGGGTTTAGTGATGAGTGGCGCATGAATGTCAAGGAGGTTGGAGAGTGTAGAATTGTAACAGGAAAAAAGGTCACCAAGAGAAGAGGGGTGGTTAGGAACCAGTTGTGAGTCGAGAATATCATGGATGAATACTTGACGGTCAATGGATCCGGTGAGACGGAAAGAATGAGTCGAGGGAGGAGGCCGATAGAAAGGCTTGATTTCAAGGTCAGCCATGGTAAGATAATGATAAGCTTGGGAAATAAGAGGGAAGCGCGGAGGTGATGAGAAGCTCCAGGGTGTAATTCTTGACATGGGTCCGGAAGTCAACATGTTGCGTGAGATTGACTGAGAGAAGGAGGTTCAGGAAATCCGATGCAAGAGGGTCAGAGGGATTGTCTGCATGTACGTTGAAGTCGCCGGTTAGTAAGAACTCATTATGTGGGAGTAGTGGCAGAGAGAGAGAGAGAGAGAGAGAGAGAGAGAGAGAGAGAGAGAGAGAGAGAGAGAGAGAGAGAGGAGGGAGCCAAATTCTTCAAAGAAGATAGAGGGTTTGTAATAGTAGTAGGCAGACGGTGTGGGAAGGCGGCAAATATTGAAAACTGTGAATAGGTCAAAGGCAAGTCGAAGAGTTGTGGAAGAGCATTCGAAAGAGCGAATATTGTGGCGAGAGGAATTTAGGACGACAGCCGGTTCACGGACCAAGAAGGCGGTGCCACCACCAGAGTTATTTGCGAACAGGAGGTGATGTGAGAAGAGTTTAGTAGGGAGTAGCCACGAGGAGCGGAATCAGATAGATGAAGCTACTCTAGAGCAGAGTTTCCCAAACTATGGGTCGCGACCCAACAGTGGGTCGCGAAACTCTGGCAAGTGGGTCGCCAAATGTTTTCGAGAAACATTTATTTTTTGGCAACAACAACATTTGGCTATGACTGGGCTAGAACTAGCTGGATTGCAACAAACTGTAAACTGTTTTTACCTAAGTTTCCTTTTAATGCTTTAAATTTCTTACTGCTGTACGTAAATCCGAATATTTCGATACCAGTTTACGAAGCAAATTTGAGTACACAGTGCTTAATTTTACACAGTGGGTATCGAGGCTGCCAAGATATTCACAAGTGGGTCGCTCGCGACCCATAGAAGTTTGGGAACCACTGGCTTAGAGGATGAAGTGGAGGTCCAGGTTTCTTGAAAGGTAATGAGGTCGGGTGGACGACAGAAGGTGACAAGTTCACTTAGAAGAATGGAGTTTTGGGGGTTCAGGAAAGACCGAATATTGAGGGAATAGAGTATCAATTTCTTGTTGGGATACCTGGTGTATGAAGTGAGGAGTGTTTGCCGAGACCGGGATTTGTTTTGATGCCACCGGAAAGCAGTAGAGTGAGAAGGATTTATCGTAGTTTGTGGCAGAAAAGTGAACTGTGGGACGGCGAGTGATGAGGAATGAGGTGGAAGGAATGGAGTTTAAGTGAGAATAATGTGAATTTGTGGTCGCGGTAGTGCGGAACTGGAGCACAAGAGGTGTTTCATTCCGATGAAATTTGGAGAGAGACGTATGAGCAGAAACTAAGGTAATGTTGAGGCGAGCGTATGCATCTATACATATAATATCCACAGAGTGTGTGTCTGTCAATAAACGCTACGTCACAAACGGTTTCTGTTCTATTGTGAAGCAGAAACCGTTTGTGACGTCAGTACAGCGGTCTTGACGACGGCGATCAGAGCATTTTAACCAACGATATATATAGGCCTATATACACTGCCGTCATAATATGACGGATATATACTCTAGTTGTAAAAATATTGTTCAAGATGGCGGATGACGCGACTAAAACAAAAGGTCTGCGTCTTGTGGAAGATTGAAAAATAACCTGAGGCATTTTAGAAACGGTTGTAGTTATTTTAGATGAAATGGGAACGCTCTGACCTGATATCCTGAGTGTGATTGTACTAAAAAGAATGTCAAGACCAAAGCGAGACCGATAAAAAGTAGAAATTAGATTTTAAAAAGGTCAAACACAACGCTCTGACACCTACACTGGTGCCTCTGTAATGCATCAGTGTAGGATCTCATGAGTGATTAATTAGTCCTTACTATTAGGCCTACTGTTACACTTTTCTAACATTATAAAGGAAGAATCGAGAAATTAAATGAATTTGACAACACTAAAAAATTCCTTCAAAATAGTACGCCCTACTTGTGACACAAATCCATAGATTTGAGGGTGCACGATAGTGTAGCGGTTAGCGTGTCAGATTGTCAATCTGACTCAGGGCTCAAATCCTCGTCAATGCAGAGTTTTGTTCGAGATTTCTGCCTCGCTACGCCCCTAGCATATTCGGTTTTCATAATTAGCGTAATTTATCATGAGTAGATGAGAGGGCGAGGGAGAGGACTCGTATGCTGAGGCTAAGAAAATGAAGTCGCTAGCACTTCATACCGATGGCTTCCTCAGGGCTGCAGGGACTGCGCTTCTATCCCATGGAAAGAGTCGAATTATATTTAATCTTAGCAACCTACTTAGAAATAGTGGTTGCTTACCTTTTATTTTTATTCTGCCGATAAACGCTAAGATTGTCAACAACATGGCGCATATTATTCCCATCATGATGGCGATGTACGTAAGGTCGATTCCTGAATAATTACCAAAAGATTGGATGAGTCGGTGATAGTACAAAACAAGTATGTTATGAATACTGAGTTAGCAGATATTTATAAACGAACTCAGCTGAAGAGTTCTATGCATATCAGAATACATATAGCCTAATCATATATACCATGAACTTTCACCTAATAGAGCGCAATTAAATCAAGAAGATACCTATACCTAAACACCTAATCTCAGGTCTAAGAAACAAGCAGGGTGAGAATTTTCGGGGGGTTGGGGTTCAGCCCCTAGTATTTCTTAAGACCCCCACAGTTAAGTCTTCATTGCGCACCCCAGAGGGGTGGTTTCCAACCCCCTCAGACCTCAGTTGTGTGATTTAGCATTATTTTAGTCTGAATCTCTGACAAAGTGAAGAAATTTCCATGGTGCCTTTTAAAATTTTCTCAATAAAGGAATTGATTTTGATTCGAGTTTGACTTGCAAAACTGCTGGCGTTGAAATATGCTGCTTTCAAATTCCGCTGACATCAGTTTGCAAAATAAAAATATAAAATTTTGAACTCCACATGGATCAAAGTCTAAACCCAGTGTTTTTCTACACTTCTCACATGAAATAAATGCCCGAGTTCATGATTCACGTTCTCTGTTACTGCATGAAAGATACACGCATCAGAAGTTTCGGCCAACTGGTTGGCCGTAAGATCGGTTACTGCCATAAATTCTCCTCGCTTCATTCTATTTATCAAGCGCTAAATTTCACGAATTCACATTAACATTAACTTCACAGTCATTGGTCTGTCCCCTGTCAGCATGCCCCATGGAGCGGAGCCCATATTCTCATATTGGACCCGTATAAAACCCATGGATTTCACCTAAGCCTAATCCCCATGGAAATGATCACACGGTCAGTACAGTATTGCTAGGTAATCAGGTATGTCCAATAGACATACCTAATTACCTGAAAAGTCGATAGCAAGTTGCTAAGTCAGTCGATAAGTTTAAGCGACTTAGTCAATCGATAGGCATGCGACTTAGTAGACTGAGTCGCTAAGTCAGTCGCTAATTCATCAAGTCAGTCGGTAACTCCTTGGCGACTGACTCCGGGTACTACTTCTATGGAAACGAAAATGCGGCCTATGGCACGCCCAAAAAAAAATTACGGAATAATATTCCCCAAACTAGTGAGTTTGGGGAATATTATTGTTCATGCATTCGTGTGCTCTCGAATTGACTACTGTAATTCTCTCCTTATTGGCCTTCCCAAGATCCGTCTTTCTCCTCTCCAGTCTATATTCAATGCTGCTGCTAGACTCATTGCCTGCCTCCCTCGGTTCTCTCATATCTCCACCTTCATGGTTGAACAACTCCATTGGCTCCCCCTCTCTCTGCCCGTATTCAATTCAAAGTGCTTATTCTTGTGCTTAAGTCTGAGCTGGGTCTTGCTCCACAGTACTTACGTGATCTGATTCAACGGCCTCATTCTGCAGCTTCGCTGCGTCCTCTCCGATCTTCTGATCGTCTTGACCTCTGCTCTTAGTTCCTCGTGTCAGGACTACTATGGCTCAGTCCAGATCCTTTGCCTGCATCGGTCCCTCACTTTGGAACCGACTTCCTCCTTCTGTCCGCACCACCATTCTCTCTGGTAGCGTTGCTTCCTCCTTTTCTCACCTTAAATCCTGCTTTTTCTCTCGGGGTCTTGCGCACTGGGAGCTCCTCTGAATGGTCTATACCGCGAGAGGCGCTTTATAAATGCCCACATGCAATACAATACATGTACTGCTGAAAGGACATTTTCTGGTCTTAGGCGACTGAAACGTATCTGCGAAACACTATGACACAGACAAGATTAAACGCCATTGCAGTTTTGAACAGTACTGTCATCGAGCGTATCCGGCAGCAGTGGACATTGACACAGTTCTCGATGAATCCATAAGTAAATGCACTAATGCACTGTTCGACAAAATACATTCGCCATGAAGTTGAAGTAAGTGTCTCACTGGCAAAGATTATATTTGTGTGTATGTAACTGCTATAACATCAGATTTATTAGTGAAAGTAGATAGCACTAGTTAGTAGTTACAAACTGAAATGTTTTTTGGTAATAATACTAGTGGTTGTTATGTGCTTGTCTTTATGACTGAGCAAAGAGGAAGCACTGTTGCATAGCATATTGCAGTTAGTCTTTTCCCAGTTGAAAGGGCTTAAGGAAAGAGGGAGAGGAAAACAGGGCAGGATAGGCGATGGGATCATCCGATAACGGGATCATGGCAATGAAATTCTTGCCCTAGTACCTTTTACTAAAAGTCGGCGCCTATGTCGCATATCACATGCTCGTTCTAAAGAAAGGAGGCAAGACGGAATTGTGAAATAGTACTAACAGAAACGACGGCTATCAAAAAAGTGAATGATAAATTGCAAGAACCATCGACGATCCGGCAACTATCTGCGACATTCTGCATGAGCCAATCCCGAAGGCACTGAAAAGGCTCCTGCTCATTACTGGTGCTAAGACTAGTCGCCGCGGCATGCAAATGTAAATGTAAATGTAAATCTCCGAAATTTCTCAGCGCCACACAAAAGTCACGTCAGTGAGACCAGCTTAATCACCTGGGCTACCTCAAATCAAGTTCGCATTAGCCAGGCTGCCTTGTCCATTGGGGTGCCAGGTCAGAGTCCGGGGAGATGAAGCCGAGGGGCAAGTTCGACAAGAGTATAGAATTTGACCTTCTGTTCAGTCCCAGATGCAAACTATGTGTCGACAGCAGAGAGCTGCTATTGCCGGCACCGACCAAAGATCTAGTATCGCCCCCTAATCTTGCCATACTCACGAAGCTAGGCATCCTAAAGGACTAGCGCGCTATGTTCTACTTATAGAATAGTAATGTTTATTTCGGGTATAGACTATAGAGTATGAAACCAATTAAATACGAACTTCACATGAAGGTCTGACCTGCAATATGAATTGTGATCATTTCAAAAACGATCTTCTTTTCTGCGGCAACCACATTTTCAGCTTTACACTGAAACGTATTTGTTTTTCCTTGTTCCATTCTCTCGTTTAGGATGAGGATTGGTCCACTAACAACATATCCCGTATCAACATCTTTCCACTCATAAGTTGGAGTTGGGTTACCAGACGCGGAGCAATGGAGAACGTCGCCAATGTAGTACGTACTCTTGATAGGAGTAATGGAAAAGTTTCGAGGTCCAACTACACAGGAAAACACATTATTATTTGTTGATAAATTTATCGTTTTCTATTGAAATCGGTTCCAATAACCAGACGAAAGGCTCTGGTAAAAGCAAACGTTTTCATATAGTTAAAATACATAGTGTATATGGTTTCATATACAATCCTAGATGATACTGTAAAGATATTTTGTCGAGTTAATAGACATCATCCTTTATAACCTTCACACCAACATCTTATTTCCTCAAGTTCCTCTGACGAACCTCTCCCGATCCGACTACCGTTTAACCAGGACGCTGTGCCCAAGGTGCGTAGTTAGGAGTAGTTGCAGGGAGGGACTCTCTACAGTTACTTTCTGGCTCGTGGGTGCGGCCTCTGTGGTCTGCGGAAGACTTGTGTTTCCAAACGACACCCGGCTGCTCAGGGAAAGTATGAATTCGGCAGGCGAAAGAACAGTACAACTGATTTAGGGGGCGTATTGATGATTCTCACTTGATCGATACAGAAAATAAAATAACTGAAACAGTTAAGCACAATTCGAAAGTTCGCTTTCAATAATTCACTTCCAAAAAGGCCGTTCTGCGAAACAATTCACGATCAATTACCACTCGTCTTCCTTCCCTTTTCTCTCCTTTTTCTCTCTAATGTTCCGCCGACTCATTACCACCGTCAGGCGCTTTTGTAGACAATAACGGTCCGGAGGACCGGTTTGGGGTTCATACCAAAAATAGACGGCCAATTTCTTTACATTACTCACAGTTACATTATCTTATAATAAAGCACGCCGACTTCCTCATGATTTAGAACTCTTTATCATATCTTATATATCGCATACTGAGAACTTGTTGCTTATGATGAGAGTCAGAGTTTATTTAAACGGTCTTTATATCTAAAATATTAGTTGTAATAACCAACACGAAACGTATACTGTCAACTTGCAGTCGTCCTTGTAATCTGGAGCATTTGTAGCTGTTAATGAGCCTTCCTTTTGAGAATCAACGATTGGCGCCTTGAAGTATGTTTTACAGAAAAAAACGACGCTATGTTCAATGCAATTCATCATCTGAGAACTTGTACTGGTAACAATGCGAAGGAATGAATCGTTGCTGTAACTGACAGTTGAACCAACGATGCTTCCGTCGTTCCTTGACCATTCCATCACTGGATCGAGGTTTCCAGAGTAGTTGACGCTGCACCACATCCGGAGATGATCACCTTCTACGACGTTTTCATCGCTGGCATTGGAACCACAGGCAGGATCAGATTCTGGAAATGTATAAGTTAATCACGACAATTATTACTACAAAACCTCTCAAATTATAATCTGAACATAAGCTTTATTACAGGTGGCATCTTCAGTTCCCATGAAATAGCAACATTAAAATACTATGTTTGAGTTCAATTGTCACAGTTTACACTTTTGGGCGTAAGAAATATAACATTTGAACCTCCATAATCATACACTGCAGACTACAAGGAGCTACGTATTAAAAATATTTAATTAGTTTGTGTTAGCTGACAACAGTTCAGTTCATCTATTTTGAGTTCAGCATCAATCAACGTGTTACACGTCATTTTTCTTTTTAATTAAAAAAGAAACCGGTGTAGAAAACTTGGTGCTAAGACAGTTTCGCCAATGCTACTCAGTACTCGTAGTCTGATACAATAGCGGTGAGGCCGCTATTCTACGCCATAAACATATGGACTAGGAAATAGCTACGTTACTCTATCCTTTATACATCAGACGTCTGAAGTTGACTATATGGCAACATGTGCTAATAGTTTAAAGGCCAATTCCTGGCAGTCGTTCTTTTAATTAATACCTTAAACTAGAGTTCTATTGTTCGAACGTAGGCCTAATTCTTTTAGCTGAAGGTTTTCGGACTCTTGCAAGCACTCGGAAAAGATCGATAAAATTTTCCAATCGTTTCCATTGTATGCAGCATTTAGAGTTCGTGTATGCCCTAAATAAATTTGCTTTGCTTTTGCACACAAAATAATTACCCTATTAATAAAGTGAGTTTTTCGTTTCACTATGTGTGTAACTCGCAAGTTTCTTTTTCAAGCCCGTTGCTTTCATTAGAAGATGAATATATTTCGCTCGCATATGCGTGAAATAGATGCTTTCTATTTCCTTTTCATGTCAAACTTGACAGCTCTTTCCTCATCCAACACAATTCGAATTATGGCTCTAAGCGTTGTGTTCCCACTTACTTATTAAAGTAAGGGATCTGCGCATGAAAAAGTCTGTGGTTTACTAAGTGGAAGGACTAAATTTTAAGTATAAGTTCAAGTTTACTTTGTTTTTTGCTGTTGAAATTAGGGACGTCATTTCAGCTTTTTACAGTGGGGCAGCTGCCCCAATTGGCTCATGGTAAATCCGGCACTGTTAACCCATATATGCCCATAAGCTAGTCCCTGCATTGCACCCTGCGCCCTTCAAATAACGTCACCTAAGTTGAGTATCATTTTTTTCATTTTTACCCCTTTCTTCTCCTTTCCTTGTTCCATCCTTTTTCCTTTTTTAAAATCAAGGGGACAAACCAGAGGGTTAAAATCTGACTAATAAGTTTCTTGATGTAGAATGCGTAATTGTAAGCTTATCTCACGCCTCACTAAATCAACCAATCAATTAATTTCGGTTAATCATCGTCTCAAGCTGATATTAACGCAATAGTTCCAAAAAAACTGGGGAATAAGGTGTCTCCCTGACATGGCTTTAGGAAATGTACATTACATTAGATTACATTACATTGCATAAATTACAATTTGCAATTATTTTCAGCTTTTATGTTGGATCATTAAAAAGTTTCCTACCGAGTATTACCATTTGAGCAATACTGGTTTCTGTGCGGAGACCATGTTGATCCTGAATCCTTTTGATGCAGTGATAGGCGCCGGCGTCTCTCAACTGAGATTTGTTCCTCCCCACACTAAACTCTCCTTCTGTGTCACTTGTAATAAATAACCCTGATTGTCTATTCGAAATATTGTATCCGTTGAACAAAAGTTCAGTCTGTGTATTACCAACCGATTGAAATTTCCATTGAACTGAGGATCGGTGCATAGTTTCATTTACATTCAATCTGCACATCATCAACATTGGCTTCCCAGCTACCACTGCTGTGTTTACAGGAGAATAACCCAGGCATCTCCCATCTGTAAAACAACAAGTAACGTAACTAAGTACTGCAAATAAATAATTATTTATATATATATATATTATATATAGTCCACTATAACGTATAGGGTACAAATGCAATCACACAAACATATACCTTGCCGAAAAACCCGCATGTGGCTCATGAGGACCTATATTCCCATATGGGGTCAATATAATGCACATGAGGGATCAGTTAAATATTCCTGTGCATGCTGGTACAATGGACACGCGGGTAAACAAAGAATCCTATTAAGACCAAACAATAGGCAAAACGTGTAAGGATGTAATGCTGACATTAAAATGGAGCTGTTAGTACTGAGAATTTCCCTCGGCTATGTACTTAAGTAGACCTAGCTAAGCATCCGGCACACGAATAGAAGAGGAATGAGAGAAAAAGAAGTAATAATATTTAGAAAATGTTTTGGATAATAAATTAAACTAAGACTCGGGTTTAACTTCACTCACCCATAAAGACTTCACTAAAAAGTAAGACATATATCCACATATTTCCTGTCTCAAGCAGTGTGATTCTCGTTAACGTTAACGATAACGAAAATGTTCGTTAACGAACAAAAAATGATTTCGTTAACGATAACTATAACTATACCTAAAATATATCATTAACTATAACTATAACTATAACGAAAATAACACTAACGAAAATTCATTGCTATTTTCGTTAATACGATAAAAAAAGTGCAATATCAACTAACGTGAGAACGTGAAAATACAGCCGTTAACGAAAGCAAAATGATTCCTGTGTTCGCCTTGGATGTCGGTGAATATGGAGCGCTGTGTATTCATGAAGCTGTATGGACCCATTCGTCAAAGCTCTAAGCAAATTATTATTGTGTAACGCGTCTTCATAATTCAGTGTGATTTTCATTAACGATAACGGTAACGAAAATCTTTTCGTTAACGAAAGCAAAATGATTTCGTTAACGATAACTATAACTGTAACTAAAAAATAATATTAACTATAACTGTAACTATAACTAAAATGAAAAACCATTAACTATAACTGTAACTGTAACTAAAATAAAATCTGTAAGGAGAATCACACTGGTCTCAAGTGATGCTTTATGTTTAACGAATTTAGACATCTGCCTTTGAGCAGGATCAAAATGCAACCTTGTATGCCTGAAGTTAGAGATAAACCGTGGCAAAGGGCTAAGTCAAGGACTCCTAAATACTCTCTGGACGCTGAGGCTAGCCGCCCCACTGCGGCCCACTATCCAGTTGGGGGCTGGCAGCAGATGCCTAACGTATAGTGAGTCATTCGCCCCACTGACCCAGTCTTCACTTGAATGTGCTAGACTACACATGAGATTGCTATATGGAGTTTTAACATTGCAAAGAGAATTTGCAGTTTTTACTCATAGTAGATGATTTTATGTGACTTTAAATTACATTTTTAGGTTAGTTATAGTTACAGTTGTAAGACTTTGAGTTAGATATTTTAACGGATTTTGTTAGGCATAACAACCAAAGGAAGTATTAGGTGGTATCAATAGTTTTCATATATAAAGTTTGGATATACCTGAGGCAAAATGGGAAGGAAATGTTCTGCATTTGGATGTACAAGTGGATATGATTCTGAAAAGGGAAAATCTGTGGATCAGCTAATCACCATGCATCGTTATCCTATCAAAGACAAGGAACTCTGCGATAAGTGGATACGAGCAAATCCAAGGAAAGACTTTCAACCGACATGTAATTCAGGTCTCTGCTCCTTACATTTCAGAGAAAGTGATTTTGTAGAATACAGCCAAGACAAGAATTCTTCAAGAAAGAAACAGACAGGAGAAAGACTACTGTGCCGAAGATATTTGAAGAAAGATGCTGTTCCATCAGTGTTTCTAAATGCTCCTGCATACTTGTCAACTACTCCTTGTGAACCACGTCCAACAACTAAAGCAACTTCAGAAAGCAGATTAGAAGAGGAAAGAATGCAGCTTGCCGTTCTTGAAACCTCCTTTGCAGCAAAAGATGATGTGTCTCATTGCAACTTGGCTGAGATCCGTGATAAAATACTAAATGAAGCTGAGATTCCTGGAGGCTTCCAAATAACAATTTTGGAAAATAAATTACTGATTTACAAGATGGATTTAGTAAATGAAGTTCCTTGCATAAGAGCTTGCATCACTTTAAGACCAAATTTGGAAATTCTGGTCACATTAAATGGTAAAGTCATACCTGTGTCACACTACAGAAACGTCTGCCCTGTGGCCCCTGACTCGCTCTCACAGTTACTTAACCTAATGGCGCTGGTAAAATCATGGTGTGAGGAGAAGCAGAAAAATTCAAGGAAAGTTATCCTTAGTCTCATCGAACAGCATATCGATGACTATGCAGAGACATTTGAGGAATGTGACAATGAGAGACGTCAACTGCAATTTCTATTGGAGCAACTGAAGCTTATGGGCAAGAGTAAGTATGCACGTCATTACTCACCACAGCTTTTGATTTTTGCATATATGATCTATGCATGCAGTCCCTCAGCATATGGGGTGTTTCGAGACCAGAACCTTCTGTGTTTGCCATCGGTTTCAACGCTCAAGAAGATCACTAGGCGCCTTGACACTAACACGGGAATCGACACTGCTGGTTATTTGAAACTACGTGTATCCAAGATAAATCAGTTTCAGAAAAGAGTGCTGCTGATCATTGATGAAATCTATATTGCCAAACGCGTGGAATACAGTGCAGGTGGTGTGCAGGGATTAACTGAAGACTGCAGAGTTGCTTCAACATTGCTGTGCTTCATGGTAAAATCTTTGGCAGGCAAGTATAAAGATCTGGTGGCCATCTACCCAATATCGAATTTAACAGCAGCTAAACAATTCAAATGCTACAAGGAAGTAATGGACCTTCTTCGAAGCATTTCACTGGATGTTGTTGCTATTTCAGTTGACAATGCTTCAACAAATAGAAAGTTTTTCACAGACTTCTTATGTGAAGGAAACCTGAAGACTCACGTTTATGATCCAATATCTCAGCAACCTGTATTCCTAATTTTTGATCCAGTGCATGATCTGAAGAATGTCTACAACAACTTTCAATCACGCAAATCATTTGACTGCCCACCATTTACTCCCAGTGAAGACGTATCAGAAGGGTGTCATGCTAGGTTTCAGCACATTGTGGATTTGTACAACAAAGAAGCAGCCATGGCATTGAAGACAGCATATAAGCTAAACCCGTCAGTGCTAGAACCTAAGAACATCGAGAAGACTTCTGTGCGATTAGCAGTATCAGTTTTTTGCGAATCAACTCGTGATGCTTTGAAGCACTACTCAACAGAAGAGGGTCTAAGCGGATGGGCAAGCACTGCTGATTTCCTGACAATGATCATGAAATTGTGGAATGTCATGAATGTTAAGACCCCTTTCAAAGGACTACATAAAAGGGATATTTCAATGGACCCAGTTAGATCATCAGCTGACTGGAAGCTACAATACCTGCGCGATTTTGCAGAATTTCTTAACAGATGGGAGAGCTCAAAGTTACCAGGGTTGACCAGAGAAACGTTTTTGGCACTGAGGCATACATGCAAGTCACTTGCTGACTGCGCAAGCCATTTGCTTGATCACTTAGGATTCAGTTATGTCTTGTTAGGGAACTTGCAGTCTGATGCCATAGAGTCTCGGTTTGGATGGCTGTGCCAGCTTTCAGGCGCAAATTACTACATCTCCATGAGGCAAGTCTTAGAAAGCGACCGCAAAATCCGTACTGTTTCACTGTTAAAGTACTCCAAGGTCTCACTGTCTGATATAGATGCAGCTATCCAGTGTGAAGCTTCGACTTGTCAAAGTGATTCCAGCCTTCTAGCTGATGCCATTGCCGGTGCCTTGACACTGAATTATGAGCCAACATCAAGTGATGCCAACATCATCTTCTATATCAGTGGTGCCATTGCTAGATCTATTGTGAGAGCAACTAAGTGTAATTTTTGCAAAGAATCTTTGATAAGTGAAGACAACTCAGACCATGCAGAAATTGAAGACCCAACACTAACGGAAGCTGCAGAATTCCTTAACAGTATCAATAGAGGTGGTCTTTTGAAACCAACTAACATTCATGTTGGCCATGCATTGTAGGCGAGTATTTGAAGAGTTACGCTGCAATGCAGATCTCATGGCACAATTCCTAAGCTCTTCAGCTCAACGATCACTATTCCTCAAACTGATGGATCGGGCAACATACAATCAACGGTTTATTCATTTGTTGTTTGGAACCGATTTATGTTCCAGTGGCCACAATTTGAAGGAACAAATCATTGGCAGATTCTTTAACTGCATGGCAAAAAACTTGGTAAAGGATCTTACAATCAGAGCCAATCCCAGACATGAACCAGAGGCAAAGAGAAGGAAAATCGCCAAGCTATCCAGTGCACTACATTGAAGACTGACCTGATCTCTTCCTACAATAATATCTGATGGCATCTTCTTACCAGAGATAAGTCATTTATGTTCCATTATTTCTGTTTTACCTCCTTTTCTCTTCTTCCTCCTATTTGTGCTGTTGTGAGTTTTCACATACATAGACTTAGGGTAAGAGTTGGCATATTTGTACTTCATTTGCTGTTGTTTTAAGAGCCTTAGCACTTTTGAAAGGTGCTGTGTAAATGTATGTTTATAGTAATGAAAGTATTTTCATCATGCTTACTTATACATTATGTAACAGTTACAATATTATGGCTTTAGAACTGCTATACAAGCCTTGCTCTGCAGTGTTTATCACTGTTACAGTCAGCCCCCAACTGTAGACGGCTGGAAACAGTTAATAATCCATTGATATTTAGGTCTTCATGGCTAAGTTTAGGCTAATTGAAACAGGCTACAGTAGACACGCCAATAGTGGTTGTGAAATTATTGATACCCTTCCCGCAACCTCAGTTGATGCAGTGTGGTAAATTATATTATTTATACAATGTGGCTTTTGGAAGGCATAATTCTCATTGAAGCAGATATATATATGTTATTTATTACATGGTGATCAACTGCCAACTAACGAAGAAGATGTTTATAAATTTCCCTTGTAAATGTTCTCGTGGTCTAAGAACCCAGAGGAAATATCATGCAGATTATCTTTACTGTACCTTCATCTCGTTTGCTTATACACCCCGCAGCTTCGCTTCCGATTATCTGACTTATCTAATGGATTATGACTGACTAGGCTTTCACATGAACCTATCATCGATTGGTGCTTTATGTATTTATTTAAAATCGCTGATTTTAATTAATAAACTAATTTCTAAAGAACCAATGGACACAAGAAGTCTAGGGTCACCACAAGGGAAATAGAAAACCGGACGATTTTTGAAGACCACAGAATGTACCGAAGTCCAGGATCAAGGAAGAAGCGAGCGATACTGAAAGTAAGCTGTTTCTCATATAAATGTCCGCTTCGAAAGCCTTTAAGAATTAACTGCCTTTCAATGGTTGCTCTATCTACCAGGAATGGTTTCATCTAGATGTTCCAACAGGGAAGCTATATGCACCTTTATTAATAAAAGCAATTTTACCTAGATATCTTAAAGAGGCGTTATATAACTCACTGACTCATTCAAATATTAAATTTATATAACGCCAATCGTTATCTACTCATAAGCCCTCACAGTCCAGCCTCTGTGAAAGAGAGCAGCTTTCAAATGGTTAGAAATTGTGTTTAGTGTTATTAACCGGTAGATGCCGATCTACAGGAAGTCGATCCTTTCCAAGATGATATTCCAGCTACAGAGAATAACCGGCTACAAATGCCCCAGATTACAAGGACGACTTTCGAAGTGGAAGCAAAGGGAACAACCAATTCGTCATGGTCGTGTAGCGAAGTGATCAACGAACAGAGCGACCACGCCCACGTTAACTATGCGCAAGCGCGTCATTGAGCCTCGTACCATAACTTCTATATAGCGTATTTTGTTTTATCTCAACATGCCATTCTTTTTTCTGAGTAGTTCTCTTGAAGAGGCGCTACATAAATCCATAAATCTATGAATTAATTTGCTGTATAGATCGGTAGACCATCAGTCCATTAGCATTTGCTTGACTCTCTCAGTCTTTGAAGTCTTCTTAGTCTTGGATTGGATCGTGTTAGATCAGATCAGTTTAGACTAGTTAAGATTACAAGATTACATGTGTATAAGATTAATCCAATATCCTGAATTATAAGGCGCACGTTTCAATACATCATTATTTTAATAAATTGGATTTACTTGAGGTCTGTCATTAGTTTGATGTTCCTATTGTCCCTCTATTCTGCCTTCTCCTCTTTGCCAATGCATTTTATTCATCGTATTTTCATTAAGTCTTATAGCCAACACAGGTCCGTCCTTTCAAAACAGTTTCAATATATCTTCATTTCTTACCGGATTAGATAAGCTTATGTTTTTCTGTGTAGAATGCGTTAGTGGACAACATCATAAGCAAAGCCAACGCTGCCTTTGGACATAAATCAAGACTTCAAGTACTGCCTACGTAGGCCTAGTTAACGACAATGACAACAGCTTTATTGCATCAGCTGACAAGTAATCATGTCACATATTTGTGTAGTTCCTTATACATGTACAATGACCGTTTAAATCTTAACAGACTGGTAATGGCTATAATTTAATATCCTGTAACATAAAAAGAGAGAAAAAAATATATTGCCTATACCTTAGTACGTTGTCAGAAGAGGCAAAGGGTGCCCCCAAAGGGACCAGGGTCCCGCTAAGCGGGGATACCCAGCTGGTTCAGGCGATAGGTTACTAGTGGTTCGTCTAAATATTATAGCCCACTCATGTTTGGGTCTCGTAAACGATTTTTACTATGCAATATTTGATTTGAGTGGGGCTCGTAAGGTTTTGCTCCTTAATTAACCTTAACTAATCTTAATTACTAAAAGTAAGGTGAACTTCACAGGCGCTGGGCCCCGGCTCCATCCTCTGAGTAAATCCCTGGCGGGGGTCAGGTCCAGCAGATACCATCATTACTTGTAGTCAGAATGAAATCCTTCAATAGCCTTTTAAACCGATGTCTGGTCTGTGCGGATTGGATATGGGGCGGTATAGTGTTCCATATCTGCGGTCCCATAGATTTAACATTGAAGGTTCTAAGATTAGTGCGGGCTTTAATTGGCCTATATAATGGTGCTCCTCTAGTGTTGTGGCTGTGCCCGACTGATGCCTTCGAGAAATAATTTACATAGGAGTCAGGTAAAAGGTTGTGCTCAAAACAGTAGAATAAGTCTGCTATTTGGTAATTTCTAATTTGAGTAATGTTTAACAGTTTCAGGCTAGTAAATATAGGTCGTGTACTGGTACTGTTTGCTACTCCCTCAATTAATCTAATGGCTCTTTTTTGTAAGGTTACCAATTTTTGTAGACGAGGCGGATAATTTGAGGCCCATATGAAGTTGCAGTAAGTCAGGTATGGGTATATTAAGGTATGATAGAGACTTTTCTTTATAGGCCTATCTCTCGGAAGTAAGTACGCAATTCTAGATGGTATGCCAATATTTTTCGCTATTTTTGATGTTATATAATTGATATGCGTTTTCCAGGTGAGGTGTTGATCTATTAATACTCCGAGGAACTTTGTGGATTCCACTTGTACAATTGGAAGATCGTCATTCGGTTACAGGATTTAATCAAACACCATTTATTATAAAATTCATAGCTGCAAAGTCACGGTTTATTTTCAGTATGAATTACCGAAATTTAATTAGGTTCATGTTATTATGTTCTATAGTCAATAAATATATTTATATTTAAAAGACATCACACCTATTTAAATTCAGCTGTAAGGAACCTTTCAAAAACATCCAGGTGATCAATGTCAAATTTATTACGAGCAAAAATATTTAATTGTTCTGTCACTTGTTACCTGCTTAACCAACGTATCATATAAACCCTTAACATGCAAATTTCCTGATAAACATTTCCGTGGACTAATGAAGTTCTTAGGACAAATTTCCTCAAATTTAATTAATTCATTAATTCATTCAATAAAATTATGTAGAACCTCTCCCAGTGCTTGCAAAAGTCTTGGGGATACTGAATAGCTTTAAACGATACGGACTGGTCCACGTTGCTTAGACTTTCAATTTTTTTTAAATTGACATTTTGCCTACTTATCGCAAAACATAGGAATCGAAATTAAGGTATTTTCCACAAAGTAATGGGACTCCTATTTGCACAACTACACTTTTATATTTTTATTCACTTCACAGGCAAAGAACTGATGAATGGAACCAGACAGACAGTTGCAGAGGCTGGGATACACCATTACAACGAATTGAACCTGTGTGTGCGCACTCTTGGCTGTGAAGGCGTCTGTTAAGCGTACTATGCTCTCACTGTGCCTATCGGAATCTTATAACCAAGACCAGATTATTAACTTTATTACTGAATCTTTGTATGCAAAACCAAATGCCAGGTTATGTAATATTAGATATCCAATACTTAATGCTTGCTAGTTACATACGGCGTTTGCCATTTCCGCTTATAACAATGCATATTCGTAGGGCGTATAGATGTATTAACTTGATGCAATGCACTGTAATAAACGTATCGACAATAATATGAGATTTTAAAGAAATGATAAGACGATTTTGAAAGTGGAGACACTTCGGCGAAAATAAATGAACATGGAATATTGTAGCTCAAACTCTACAGAGAAATTATGTTTAATATTTGTGATTGGTTAGAGCGCTCGCCGTTTAACGCCATGAGTACGGGTTCGAGCTTTTCCTCATGAGGTTATGGTGTAGGGACCATGATCAAGTCCGCAGGCCCTAACACGTAATATTCAGCGCCATCGATTGGTGCTTAGTGATTAGATAGAAACGCATAATAAATGGGGGAAAATAATACACCAAATACCAGTTCGTGTCATGAGTTGACCGAGACAAGACTTGGTCGGTGAAATAAGTGGCTACATTAAATTTAAAAATCATACTAAGACCTCAAAATGATTAATTAAATAGGGAAATTTATCAAAGACATTAATTTCAGGGCCTGGTTTTGTCCCCATCATTTTCTTTTTCTTTTTTGGTGCCATCTTATTACTATGTAACAAATAGGCAGCCCTAATTAAGCGGGACCTATGTCCCTTTTTCCCTATTGTATCCCGAATGTTTTTACATTCCGATTGTTGCCTACTGTACTTTTGTATTGAATTCTGATCAATAAAGTTGAATTGAATTGAATTGAATTGAATTGAATACTCCCTGTTAAGACGTAAGACCTCATTTAAAGTGGATCGACCTCTGTTGTAACGGACTACTGTTCTGGATGTTGACCCGAATAGACCTAGGGCCTACTGCTTGATTTTGGTTCGAAAGCCATAAAGAGAAGCGATTGACAGTTCACATATTAACAGTCGGTGAATTTATCAAACAAAATGACACTGACATCCAAATAGAATATAAAAAAACGACAGAAAATAATGTACTTCGCATAGAGCATGGTTGTTGAATTGAATGTTTTGCACGTTCCTGCTGAATTCAGATCTGAAAATATCAATGCCACATTTAAAAAAAGATCTTTTGTTATTAATACTTTGTAAAATCGTCATAAAGCCATGACTGTTTATTAATTGGAATGAATGCCTTGCTTAGAAACGACATTGTTCATATCAACATTATAATAGTCGTTTGGCTTTCCCATTGCTTCTATCGCATGGTTGATTGGATCCTCTGGATTCGGGGCATCTAATGTGCTGTATGGTCGCGGTTGTTGAATAGTTTGGCAGACATCCAGAGTGTCGTAATGACTTAGTGTTTCGGCAATTGCCAAGTCCTCCTCTGCTTCAGTCATGGACTGGTCCACCGTTTGGTTAGCAATGGTTGATGACTGGTTCATTTCGATGTCTGGGGTTTGTTGAGTGGAGTCCATTTCTCCTGAGTTGACGGACTCGTAGTCGTGTGGTGAACTGCGTCTCTCAGTGGATTTCTTCTCTTTAGGCTGATTATCTGTAACGTAGCAAAGGCCGTATCTGTTACTGCGGTCCCATTACATACCATTAGAGACTTCAATTTGGTAACCTCGGCATACGAGGGCGGGTGGCCAGCTTCTCCCTCGCTGACTGGTCTTCCCTCTGGCCACGGTCAGTTTGCTTACGACAGCAGGGTACCCTAGGGCTCTCAAGTGGAGCCGAAATCTTGAAAGAAGTTTTTGGTCCGGACCGTCCGGCGGGTAATTGAATTCCTGGCATTTGGGTTTACAATCCAGCACGCTAAAAACTGGACTATGGGCATCCCTCTGAGCTTCTAAGAACATTTATGTAGTTTCTTTGCTCAAATGCAGACTGTCACAGCAACTGTTATACCGTTAGCTAAAACTATCTGGCTTGTGACAAATTTTATTCTGATTACACCACCCACTGTATGTGCCACACAATCTGTCCATTCCAAACAATGGACAATATTTTAGCTTTAAGCGTTCCACGCAGATGCCTGGTGCATTATGAAAACAGCGCTATAGAAGTCATATGATTAGATTGGCTTATATTGAATCGGATGCGATCAATCTAGATCAGGTTAGATTAGATTAAAATAATTCAATAGTAAATAAGTAAGTAAGTAAGTATATCCTTTATTCAAAAACCAACTGCTAACCGCATTTTGGTGTACATAGTACATAAAATTAATTTAAGCATATAACATTCGAATGAAAAAGGTCTTACGAGCTAAAGAGTCAGCATTAGGTATATTTCTATTGTTTGCCATGTGGCGCAGTGAGTATACAACAGTTTTCTCTGGAGGTAATAACTGATGCAGAACATGTGTTGGGTTAGTTATGATGGCTGAGAAGAGGTTACAATCAGCTTTCTGGCAGAGTTGCTCGAAAGTAAGATAGGATTCCGGTAAATATCGAGACCGGATCAATCTTCGCCAGATCAATCTATTCACCAGAATAGATTATCAGGCGCATATTAACTAGGCCTACATATATTACTATGTTTCAAAATCGGATTCATTTCCGGTCTATAACTAATAGTCCTACATACGGCATTTTCTTTTTGCCAGTCTCCACAGAATGACTCCTACGACAGTGACAGCAATTCCACCGACAGCAGCGCCTGTTCCGACGATTACAATCAACGACCTTACAGATGGTGAATCCAATATTGTAGCTGCAACGAGATTTAAACACAAAACATACTGAACTGCACTGCAGACATCAAGTGTAGGCCTAATGACTAATCAAAGTTCCACATAGTGTTTAGATAGAGGAGTTCTTTACCACAAATAAAATATGAAGGTATTGCATACATTAATGGTCAGACCTGCTACGTTGAATGTGATAGTTTCAGAGGTTGTCTTCTTTTCACTAGCTATTATGTTTTCCGCGGTACACTGATAAGTTATGGTTGTTCTTTGTTCCATTGTATCATCCACCGTCAGGAATGGTCCATCAACAGCAGGTCCAGTGTCAACATCTTTCCAACTGTACGTTGGAGATGGGTTACCAGATGCAGAACAGCCGATTCGTTCGCCCTTCGAATAAGTATTCTTGCGAGGAGTGATGGACAGATTCCGAGGTCCATCTAAGCATAATTTTATATATGCTAATGCCATAAAAGTTTGAGCTGACTTACACAATAATTAGGGTTAACTAGAACTCTGTGTACTGCTATGCACAATTTTATCGCCACTACTTTAGGATATCCTTCCAGAGGTATGTGTAATATAATGTGACTACTATAATTTTGCATACTTTCATAACTATGAAACGAATTATCGTAACAGAATGTTTGGTTCGATGATAAGTTTTAACTTCACCAAAATATTAAACTTGAACATTTAGACAGTCTCAGTATACAAAAAGTGCTCAATGTGCTCAAAAGTGCTCTGTGTGTTTGCATAGGGACAATGAGGAGTTTAAACATAATCTTGAATTACAAAATCGGACGAAGTTGTATTAATTTGCAACTTAATGTCGCTTAAAGAATAGTGGTCTAAACATGAAGCTACCGGCAGATAAACTGGAAGAAACTTTAAAGAATTTGTTCGACGTTGAAAACTCACATAAAATGCTCATCGTCAACTTGCATGAGTCTCTGTAGCCAGGAGCATTCCTTGCGGTGAATGTGCCATTCTTTTCTGGAATTACTGCTGGTGTTTTGAAGTATGTTGTACAAATGTAAGTGACATTTTGGTCGTTCGGTGACATCATTTCAGAAACAGTTGTGGTAAGATTAAAAGGATATGAATCTATGCTATAACTGACATTTGAGTCAATGATGATCCCATCACCCCTTGACCATTCCATCACTGGGACGAGGTTCCCCAAATAGTTGACGCTGCACCACATCCGCACATGATCATTTTCCACGAGGGTGCCGTTGCTAGCATTCGAACCACAGTTCGAAGCAGACGCTTTAAGTTCAAACAATTAAATTTTTAAATACAATTATCTTTATAAATTCCTCAGAACATTTTATCATATCTGCAGATACAATAACCATAAAACATTATGTAAGGCTCACTTCCCCCCCCCCCATTCATCGCCTTTCGTCTCTTGAGCTGGCAGTGGACGAATCCCGATTTCCTAGACACATGGCCAGAGCAAGAGCACAGCAGAACTTGCCGCTTACTATCCAGCTTACATTGATACAAAATTATGCATTATGGTGACTAAGGAAAGTGTACTCGCCCATGGTCGCTACAGAGAATCCATTCAGCAGACGTGAACCCGCAATAACTATATACACCACAGCAATAACCATGGTAAACAAAACATTTAGACCTGGATGCTAAACATAATTTTTAAACTAATGATGATGGCATTGATAAAATGTGTTTATCGTGTATACGTTTGCAAATAATGGCTCGAACGCGGGTAGGTTAATTGGTTTCCTTTCCGCTACAAAGCATTAAGTCGTAATTGCAAGATTAAGTCTATTTGCTTATTAGGCCCTAAAGTTGCTGCACTTTCACTTGCTACTTAGGTTCTGCTTTCTCTATCACTTTACAACGTAGACTCTTGGCTCGACCGGCGATTAGTCAACTAAATTTGAGTTATATTTGCTGATTATGTTGTCCACGTTCAAAGGTGGCTTTTCTTTCCAAGGAAAAGTTCTAGATTCACAGATGACGACTACAGCCAATGTTTTCCAACTGCTGTTGTGTTGTGCACTTATGCGTATATTCTTGTAATCGTGAACAGAATACAATTTCCTAATAACCGGATGCTCATGTTCCTTGTAGCGCTGTATTTCAAGGTTAACGTTACCTGGCGGATAAAAGCACCAAATTTGGCATGATGAACCGTCAGGGTCTACTCATTAATGTTAGCCAAGAAGCCCTCTGAAATTACTAAACATTTTCATGTAAAACACCAAAATTCAAGAAGGCCGACATTTATGACGAAATATAACGTGTGCCAAGTAGTAATAGAATGGCCGAACCTCAAAAATATTGATACAAAAGGTTTCTCATTTGAATTTCTTACCATTTAATTAGCATTCTAAATTTGCATTAGTAGAATGCTCAAGGCATTAACTGAAATAATGTTAACAATGACATGATGCTCACAGTCTCTAGCTAAGTCCTAATTGGTAGATGAAAAAACGATAGAAATATGCTATTCATTTCTAACACCTTATTACGAAAATATAAATATATATAAGCAACTGTTTACACTTGCATAATACTGTGAGCTGTGCGATACCAATTTTTGTACTGTACGATACTTGATTTTCAATCGTTTGGATGCACTGATAGGTGCCAGCATCTGCTAAATGAGGATCGTTGTTTTCAAGATTAAATCCTCCTGCCTTTAAAATGAAAAGCTTAGGTCGATCTTTAGAAATATTGTATCCGTTGAATAGAAGTATGACTTCATAACTTCGGAACGGTTGAAACTTCCACTGAATCAAACCGTTTCCTGAATCCATCCCACAAGACATAATCACAGGTTGCCCTGCTACCGTTGCCATATTTATAGGAGAATAGCCCAAACTTGTTCGGTCTGTAAATTATAACAGTTTTAGCTCTAGGATAAACGTGGTAGTAAATATGCATTACATAATAAGTTTAGGGCGAATAGCCCTAAGAACAATATCCAACTAGAAAACCAATCCAACAAATAGCTATATTCATTACCGCCTCTATGTAGTTAGGCCTACTTTTTGATACACAGGTGACCGTAACTTAACGGGATTTTTATCCCCTCAGGGCCCCTTGTTACCGTAACGGGAAAAAACTGTTTATTTGTAAACACTGTTTAAAATGGCTTCCCG